>CM031609.1:55275566-55288066 GCA_018398815.1 Conus ventricosus
AGTAATTGCAAGTAATTACATACGCATGTGTTTTCTTGTTTTCCTTGATGTTTTGGAAGATATATTTTCATTAGTTCTGAGTGCTTATATTTGTCTTTTTGTTGTTGTTTTGGTTTGATTTGATTTGGTTTGGTTTGGCTCGGGGGGGGGGGGGGGGGGGGGGGTTGGGGGCAGGGCTTATTGTCTAGGAGCTTGTCAGTTAACCACTGCTCACAAATGTTTTCAGTTACTCAAGTGTATATGGATTTGTTGTGAGTGCACACTAAAGTGTATGATCATGATAACAACAGAAATGGTAATAATAATGTTGATGATGATGGTGATAATAGTAGTAGTAATAGTAATCATCATTATACTGTCAGATTTGCTTTCTTTACAATATTGGGTTTTGGTTTGTTTGTTTTTGTTGTTTTTTCAGAATTTCATGTATTGCCATTTATCAATATATCCGTTTCTGAGGATCGGATGAACAAAAGACCACTTGGCTTATTCCATCTTCTCTCTCTCTCTCTCTCTCTCTCTCTCTCTCTCTCTCTCTCTCTCTCTCTCTCTCTCCCCCCTCTCTCTCTCTCTTTCTGCTTTTTATCACTCTTTTCTATCATTTCAAAAACCTTTCTGTTGGAATATTTCCCATGCCAAGAACTTTTATCAGGTTCCAGTTTCACATCTGAAAGGATCTTTTTTTTTTCTTTGCAACCCAGATGATGGCAGTATGAATAAGAACTGACATATTTAAGAGCATTGAGCCATAACCATTCCACCGTATGGTCTAAGGTTTGCTGTGTAATTTTTACATGATTCTGCCATTTGTTTAGTCTGGTCATCCAGCTGTGTTCAGTATGCCAGGCTCTGACAATCTCTTTGGAGAATATACCAAGAATCTTAATGTTGCGATTGAGATCAAAAGGGAATATTTTCGTCGTCAACATGCTTCTCTTTTTGCACCGAGTGTTGATTTAGCGACAGATGTGAAAACTGAAAAATTTCTTAATGATAGTAGTATGTCAGTCAGCAGGCTTGAAACTTTTTCCCGTTTGCTTCTTGTCTCTGTGTGTGTGCTTGGCGAATGGGTACCACAAACGGCATGTAATAATCATCGTTTCACGAAGAGAGCAAAATGTGAGTTTATCTAGATCAGTTGTGTAAACCGCCGGCGTGGTTTTTCACCCGAACTGTGCGTTGTTTTGGCATCACTTTTACTGCGGTCCATCTTCATTTACTTTTAAACATGTCAACTCACATGTTATACCGTCCTGACAGAGAAACAGCGTTTTGAATCAAGACAGCCAGAACCGCGCACGAAGCCGCAAATTTCCGGTTCGGATCGCACAATGCAGAGTACGCAATTTTCGGACCCCAACAGAATAACCACCATAGATAATGCCGGTAACTAAACATACCCACCGTCGTGCTTGCATGCCTCCAAAAGGCACGTACACATAATCGTGCGCTGCTCCTTGCGTCTTTTTGCTACGCGTAGCCTACATTCTTGTATTTAGAATCGTTGCCAGTAAGCGATTAGACCATCAGGGGCGACAACTTACAACATGAAATCAAACACAACAGAAACAACGGACAGCGGTTTTGCAGGCGTGATTCGAGTTCTGTTTCCAAGCGTACTGCGTTAACATGTGATTCATCACGTTGTAAAGTAAATCAAATTCGATTACATTGCAGTTAAAGCCAGAAATAATGTAAAATGTGCGTGAAAAACCACGACGAAGATTTACAACAGTGATCTAGGATTTCTTTCACCGGTCATCTTTCTTATTTAACATTTGATGCTTTTTCCTCTCCGCTTTATTTCAAATTTCTTTTCGTTTTATAAACCGTAACATGATCTGCAGGGGTGCCAGATAAACGAGCTCAAGTTTGGAGACCTACTGAAGTCAGTTTCTTGAGAAACAGTTTATTCGTAGCGTTTGTATAAAATGTGGGTGTCTTTTAGTGCCTCGAAGAGAAAATAGGTTTTCGTTGAGAGTTTGATTGAAACTTTGGACAGTTGAAGAATTCTACGAAATTTTCTAAATCGATTTCCATAGAACTCATAAGACAAATTGATTGGTTGTCTTGGGAGATGGGAACACCAATAGCAGAGGAGAGGGGGGATGGGGGGGAGGGGGTGGTGCAAATGTCATGATCAGGAGAAATCAATCTTAAAAGTATCATGAACAGCAAGAAGTGCCTTTTATTTAACGCTTTGGGACATTGGAGACTAATCTAGAAGGTATGTAGCCATTTTAAAGTAGCTCAACACACGCTTCCTCTCTTTATATCCCTCCCAACCACCAAACCAATTCTTCCTTTCCACCCACCCACTATCCCCTCCTCCCCCACTCCTCTCTCGAACAACTGCGTGACGCTTACATCATGGCGAGGCAGACCAAGTCATTCAGTACTCGCTCCCCGGAAGTTCGAGCTCATGGTTAACACTCAAACCAGATCCCTCAGTGTTGAGGCAAACCTGTTCATGAATGGCTGGACATGATCCATTACAATACCTATCAGAGAAACACACATGGAGGTTTATAACAATACCGCAAAACAGGATACTTATTGTAGTAAAAGCCAGCTATTTTGTGTGAAAGGCTGCACAATCATGTTGATATACTAAATAAGGAGGAAAACTATGCCAAATTACGGCTCAAAGTATGCACATAAGTAACAACCTATCTTGGAAGGATCTTTACCCGAAAGCACATGAAATAAAGACGTGAAGTTGAAATGGGTCGGTTACGGATAGCACACAGAATATTGTCATTTATTTATTTTCAAAACGTATGTCTCGTCCATTGTCATCGATCCACTTTAGTGCAACAGAAAAAGGCAATGTTATCACTTTCTGTAGAAATGTCGTCATGCACAAAACTTTTGCAAAGTTCCTAAAAAGTTGTTCAGAGAACTTAAGATTAGGGAAAATTTTGTTCTTTTCAGAGTCGAAAAAAAAATGCAGTTACTGATGATACCATAGGCTTTGTTCTAGTTCTGGCAGAAATGCACATCTGCGAGTGGAGATGTTATCCTGCATCCTTTCATTATGTTGGTATATGTGTTGACCTTTTCCATGATTTAATATCTTTCCCACATTTTTTTATTGATTACTACCGTCATTATTTTGGCTCTTTTTTATGCTTGCTTTCTTATCTAAAACTTTGGATTTTTCTAGTGGTATTGTAAATGTTGTGGTTTGAGAAATCTTTGAGGACAAAAAAAAAAAAGAATATATTGTCTTCATTAGGGGGCGTAGTAGGTGGTGCCCTCGTATGTTGGATCACAACAAGCACCAGTGAACATCACCAAAGTGACTTGGTAGGGGTACAGCATCTCCTCTGCTGAGTCGCCTCGTGATAACTTGATATTTAAGTACTACTAAATAAGTATGCAAGTGTGGGTGAATGGATGTTTGTGTGTGGGTAGAATCTGAAGTTGATAAGACTTTTAATCACAGTTGATCGATGTGTATAAACAGATGAAAAGAGGAGAGCGGGCGATAGTGAAGTCGCCAGGAAGACCTGAACACTGAAGGACCGTCCATGAGGGAACAGGAGTTGTCCTGTCCCCCTCCGCACAGTGAGAGACAGCTGGGACTGAGTGGATGGCCTCCCCTGCAAGTCCTAAGAAGTCTCTGTCAACACCAGTGTGTGCTTCATTCAACTCGCTATGACCCAACGTCACTCTTTGACCCAAAATGTGTATACCGCGTCAGCCGCCGCTATGGGAAAATGAATATAAAGCCAAAGTTAAACTAACATGAGAGACAGAGACATTTTCCGCAGATATCTTTTATTAACATGTTTGGTTGAACTGGTTGTTTTGAAGACGGGGAATGTTCACGAGCCAAGACTCCTTGTGAGTGCGTGCTTTTTATTCATCGAATACATTCTGACGAATATTACATTTGCTGTGAATACACACGCTCCTGCAAACACACACAACACACACACCACACACACAAATGTGTGCACCTGCGCGCGCGCGCAGAACACACACACACACACACACACACACACACACACACACACACACACACACACACACACCACGCACACACACTTGCATGTGTGAGTGGGCCCCAAAAGCGGTTAGTAGAATCCATCACATATCTATATTTCAATTTTGCAGTAGGTCTAATGTCAAAAAAAGAAGACTACAAAGAGAAACATAAACAGACCTGATAGAAAACAATGAATCAGAGAGACAGACAGACAAACAGACACAGTGTCTGTCACCATAACGACAGTAGTATTGGAGCTTGATAATTCGTGGTGACAGTGCACGTGCATGCTTTTGACTTTCACGTACAATGCGCGCCAATAACACTTAGAATGAATGCTTTAAAACAATAATTTTAAAACTCAATAAGCATGGCGCAAATTTTCGGTTTTATTTAAAAAAATTTTAAAAAGAAGAAAAAGAAAGGTTTGCAGCGTTAAAACTAAAAGCCCATAATGACGTCATGAGAGTAGCCAATTCATTTAAATGTCTCTCACACCAACCGCACCAAGAACATGAATAATCGACAGAACACAGATAAGAGCCAATACAACAAAGTTATTACAGTTGGTTTTTTCTATGCAAAAAGTTCTCCCAAGCTCGATGATTATTTAGCATTCCATAAATGCAGTTATATGTGTCAGGGTCTTGAACATTAAGCATTCAGTGGACAGCGTAGTCCGTTAACACAGCTTTCACAATCCCATTAGTGTCTTTCCACACAAAGCATTCAGTCAAAATAGAGTCCGATAATGCAGATATCCGAAACATTTGGTTTCAGTGTCTTTTCACACCAAGCGTGGTGTAAAACAGAGTTCGTCAAAACATACAGTTTAACACAATTGGTTTATTCCCCGTGATTTCTCACTCCCATATATTTAAAAGAGAGAGAGGGGAGATAAAAGTGAAAAGAAAACGATGAAGAAAAAAAACAAAATAGCTGTTTCGCAAGCGAACTCATTTCACTAAGTGCTCTAGTCCGTAGAAACACATTTCGTGCATTTCTAATCATGAGCCAATGAATGGCGCTCCTGTAGACACGTGACTGTGTGTCGCTTGACAGTCACACAGCAGAACAGAACTTGAAAACCCGCTTACGATTCTTAACAAGTTGAAATCTTCGTTTTGTGTCGATTTATTCCATTACCACCAAACCTGTTAGGCGATTCTTAGGAGATTGAAAGAGACAGGCATGAAAAATTAGGCAGGCGGACGTCACTGATAATTAAAATGATCTACACCAGTCGAGCAGTCGGTGTTGCAACAGGTGTGATATTTTGCCGTGGGTATGTCATCGTGTGACATACCTTAAGGGGAGAGGTGGCACGAAAATTTGACCATATTCTTTCAAAAATCATGTTTTGGGTTTTGTGTGTTTTTGGTGCCCAAGAAAGTCTGTTCAAACCATCAGTGGTGTTCATTTTGTCTATTTTCACATTTTTCTTAGCAAAAAATGACTTTTATTTGAAGGTGTGTGTGGAAAATGCTCTACTTCTTTATTTTTAAACGTCGTTTTCTCAAAAATCACTGTTTTCGACAAAGGTTGATGTGCAAGGAACACAATATCTCTGGATCCAGATTAGCTAGCTTAGTGTGTTTTTTTCTTTTGATCAGAAATGATTTCTGCATGCAATTACATTTCATTTGTAAGTCAAAATAGCACTTACCATTTGCTGTTTCTATTTGAAAAATTCAAAAGCAATGAAACGCGAAGCCTGATAGCCACCATATAGAAAAAAAATTATTGGAAAAAAAGCGATTTAGATATATAAAAATTCTTTTGTAATTGCATTACTGTAGCTCAGCAAAACAAGAAAAGTCATGTTTCAAGTGCCTAACATGTCTGCTATGATAGAAATACAGTTCTTGTTATGAACCGGTTTTTTTTTTTTTTTTTCATTTTTCATATTTTGCCCCATTGTGGTCCCCAAATCACACAAGAGCTTTGAAATCACCCAAATATGTTATTTCCATGTTGTTGTTTTTTAAACATAAACAATATTTTAAAAAAAATGAAGACGTTTTAAAAGAACAGTGGTTTAATTTTCGTGCCACCTAAACACCTTCGAAATACGCTGTAAATTGTGGAGGCCTTTTTGCGGCGGATATTTCTCCTGGAAACAGTGTCATATTGGATTTGTGGTTAGATTCTTATCGTGTCATGTTAAGTGAGCGGCCCTAGAGGTATTACATGATTTGTGTCACAGTGCTGTGCTGGGTTATACAGAGTTGGAAGAGTGGGTTTTTGTTTTTTTTTCTCCCAAATTGAATTCTAAAATATAATATGTTTGATGATAATCACTGACTCAGTGTTTTGAATTGATCGATGTAAGTGTATGTTGAACGGATAAAGAAAAGGTGATAATCACCTCTTTGCGAATCAAAAGGTAATCAACGTTAATTATTGCTATCAAATGACGGGACGGTCCAGTTTTCAAGTTGACAGTGTTTGATAATGTAAGTATAATAAAGATTTGTTTGACACATAGAACACGTGTGTTTGTTGACGTGAACATTGTTCGGGTTGCTGTATTTCAGTTTTAAAGTGGAGTGACTGTGGACGGAATGTAACCTAAGAGCAAAAGTAAGATTACTGAGTCGCTAAAGAATGAAACAAACCAAAACACAAAATAGACACAAGGCGCTTCGACCTACTGGTCTGCTTCAGGCAGGACAAATAACATTCAAAACAATGAAAACAAAGGACGAATGATGATAACAATGTTCGATAATGATAATGATAAATAATATACTTTAGTAATAGTATTGATAATAGTAGTAATAACAGTGATAATTACAGAAAAGAAGGAAAAGGAGAAGGGAAAGAATACGTACAAAAAGAATGATCATATGCAAAATGGAGAAGACAGTATGATAAATTCTAAGAAATATGCAAATAGTTATAATGATAAATAATAATAACAATAATGATAACAATAACAGCAATGTAGAAAATGTAAAAGACAGAAAGACAGCATATAAGAAATACACAAATGCATAAAGTTTAGAACATGGAAAAGGAATAAAGTTCATCGCGAAGTATGAAGAGCTAAACTTAAAGAAAAAAAATTAATTGTAATAGTAATATCATTATAATTATTGTTATTAGTAGTGTTTCTTTTATCATTATCATTGTTCTTGTTATTATAAATGATAATTCTACTACCACAACAAATAATAATGATAAGGATAGCAGTAATATTAATATATCATAGAATTAATGATAATATGACGATAGTAATAGTGATTATGATCAGTAGGTGTAAAGGAATTAAACTGATCAATGAGTAAAAAAAAAAGGCTAAAAATTCTATCGAAAGAGAATGGGGGAAAAGATGAAAAGAAAGGAAGAAAAAGTAAATACGCAAAAGAAGTATATGTGCTGGTAAAGAAAATCAGAGTAAGTAAAAGTGGGTGAATAAATAAGTAAGGAAAAAAAGATTGATTAAGAAAATGTAAATAGTAAAGAAAGGAAGAGAGTAGAGAGATAGCTATAACATATGTGAGGCAAGTTAAGCGTAGTAAGGTGGTGTATCTATGGAGATCATTATGGCCGATGCTGTGGGGGTGGATAGGCACCTTTTTCATGTTGATGACAAATGCCCCTTGAAATGCAGAGCTACTGGTGTGGGTCGATCATAACAGATGTTGGTCGGGTGTTTAGAAATGCGCGTGTCAAGTGTGCACAACCTACATAGATTTTACCACACAGTTCACAGTGGATAGCATACACAATGTTGTGGCTCTTCCACAAAATTATGCGTTTAATTTCGAAAGGCCTTTTTGGGGGCCCAGTAGGATTGTGTCTGGCTTGGGGAGATATCGGGTTTGCAGCGGTGTTTGGAGCGGGGCAAGGTACCGGGTGACGTAGGTTTGGTGATTTGGATCCAGTTCGGAGCGCACACATAGGACTTTTAGTTTTTTTGTCGTGCCTGAAAGTAATCTAAATTACTCTACATTTGTATATTTCTTTGATTATATCTTACGATCTTTCCCATTTTCTATATCCTTATTATTACCAAAACTATTTGTATATTTCATGGATTATATCTTGCTATCTTTCCTGCTTTGAATTATTGTTAGTATTGTTGTTGACATATTTATTATTGTAATTGATCTTCCCCTCCTTACTAGTCTTCTCCTCCTCCTCCTCCCCCCTCTTCTTCTTCTTTTATCGGGCTACTATGCTATTAATGTTGTTACTGTCATTACTACTGTTACGAGTATATTACCATTACCATCATTAGTATCATCAGTACTAGTATCCTTGTTCTAATCCATATCTTGTCCTCTTCAATCTCTTCCCTTTTCTCTTTAGTTCCATTCCATAGTTTCAGTTTTTCACTCAAGGTGTATTTTTCAATGAGGTTGAAGAGATACAGACACTGTCTCTTCGTCCTTTGTTTTCATTGTTTTGAATGTTGTTTTTTTCTGCCTGAAGAAGACCGATTGGTCGTAACGCATCGTGTCTGTTTTGTAATTTGTATGTTGTATTCGTTTAGTGGCCCAGTAATTATTTCCTATTGCTCTTATGCTATGTTTTACTCTTTGCTTTTTTTCTCAGCTCTCTCTCTCTCTCTCTCTCTCTCTCTCTCTCTCTCTCTCTCTCTCTCTCTCTTACACACACACACACAAACACACACACAACACACACACACACACATGCACAGCACACACACGCACACACACACACAACACACATATATATATATATATATATATATATATCATGAACAATATAAAAGTGTCTTTTAAAAATCTAAAAGAGCTCAACCCTATATATATACATATATATATACACAGGCGCGCGCGTGCACACACACACGCGCGCGCGCGCACATACACACGCATACATACACACACACACACACACACACACACACCACGCACCGCACGCACGCACGCACGCGCGCGCGCGCGCGCGCGAAGAAAATGTTGACTACGACGAAGGAGAAGGCCGGATGATCATGATAATGATGATGATAAGTTGAGGTCCACACATCACATAAACTTATGCATTACAGTTTATTGTACAATGGTTAAATCACAACATGGCTAGAAAAGGGCTTACACCATATACCTGACAATGACGTCAGAACTGTCTCAAACATCTAGTTATCTTTTCTATTGCTTTTATTGTTTCTATTGTTTTGCCTTGCATTGCTTTGCATCGCAATGTTCTGTACAACATTATCATCACAAAAGATGTCTGTGAAATTGGGTTGTTCTCCCAGGGGAGATTATGTACATATCCACCCAGATTTTCTTTCTTTTTTTCCCCCCTTTTTTCCCTGCATCTTTTTTTCACGAGACAGTTCACTGGGTTGTTTTTTTTTAAGTGGGTTAAATTTATGCTAGCACACGTTTCACTTCACCACGAGGTGGCATAGCAGGAACACAAAGGAGGGGTGGCAGCTCTCCTTTGAAGGACAGTGATGTGACAGGTCAGTGTCAGGCGGCGCAGCGAGCCTTCCAGCAGCATCTAGCCTATGTCGCCAGGATACGGCTCCTAGAGATGTGGGGCGATCGGCGATGGAGCGCTGCCTGACTACGATTACCGTGGCCGAGTATACCGTGCTTTTGTGGTTGGGCATAGGGGCACCCCTCGCTGGGTTGGGCTGAAAAATTGCCACTCGGCCGTAGTCTGCGTGGACTATAGAAGGGACTCATGCAGCGCTCCAGCGACTTTCGTCCTGCTCCCTCTCTGAGGTGGCCTCATGCGGCACAGGACCATTGCTATCCAGCATGCGGAAGTCCGCCTGGTGGCCTTGAAGACAGGCTTTTTGACGGGGGAAGAGGTAAAGAAAACCGGCGCCCATCGTCAGCCGACCGACACCAGAATGTGAACCGGAGTTCACACGAAACTAGAGCTTAGAGAGCGACAGTCGACAGCCCCCATCCGAAACCAGACACAACACTACTGCCAACGACAACTGCCACAAAAAGAAATGAAGACTTCAGCCTGCAAGTATGTAATGTCTTTAAGGGCCTTCAGCCAATAGGACGTCAATCTCAACGTTTGATTTTGCTGTGCACATGATGATCGTTCCTAGTCTCCTCTAAAAGACTGGCTCTCAGACCACCACTTTAGGTCTAGAAGAAAGGAGGAGTTAGAAACAAAACTCGCCCCATGAAAGACAGGAGATCAGTGCGAGATTGTTTCCCCTGAGTGGTGCCTGTGGACAAAGTAAGTCGGGCAGATAACGCAGACGTGGCAGTGGTAAGCGTCAGGGGCTGTGGTCTGGCAGGTCGTGAGTTCCAGTCCAATAGAGGCATTTTATTTGTGGATTTTTTTTCGGCTCTGACCTGGCTCCCATCCAACACGTAGAGTGCCACTGTCTCAAATGGGAAGACTGGAACTGTGCAATGCAGCTTCATCCATTTCATGGACGTGACTGTGAGAGAATTACTGAGGACTTTCGGGTGTCCTTAATCGGACCTGGTTGAAGCAGGGATACATTTCATGGAAGGAAGTTTAGAGTAAAGCTCTGTCTCAACAGAACCCAGTAGCATCATGTTCTCCATCTTCATCCACATTATCATCATGCAAGTCTTACACTCCGTGGCCTTCATGTCCTGTTGTCGTGGTGATGTCAGTTTGGATTTATGTTCCACGTCCACATTCGTCGTCGTCGACCCATGTCAAAGTCATCAGTCTCGGCAAGTTCTTGAGGGTTGTGATGGCGCCCTCTTGACTGAGACACCCATACACTCTGGTTCTAAGATTAAGCAAATGTTGTTGTCGGAGGTTTAATGGTGGTGCCCTCCCTATGGATCAAACGGGCACTGTTGAACACCACTGAAATGACTCTGCGGCTGCAGGGCGCTTCCTCTGGTGGTTAGTCTCCAAGATAAACCTGATATTGGTTACTCCCTATGGAGGGCTGGGGGTGAGGCTGCCACAGGACAAATCTCGGTGTGTCTATGAATGGGGTGACTGGGCGTGGGAAGAAGGCTACAGGGGAAACAGGAGACATGTTCCACAGAAACAAAAGCATCCAACCTGTTTGAGACTTCCAATGATTTAAGACTTAGACCTTTAACCCGATGCACTGTCCATGAGATCAGAGATTGGTCTGATAACAAGGATTTTTTTTTATTTAATGAGAAGAAAACCAGAGTTCATAGAGGTTCTAAGACAAGTGGTATGTATACTGAATGTGCGTTCACTCTCTTTTGATAGACAGATTAGAGGAGGGTGGCAGAGACAGAGAAAGAGAGACCGAGCGATCGAGAGAGAGAGAGAGAACATTATTCGAGCTAACATAACTGGGTTCAGCGTCTAATAGAATTGTCAACAGAGACAAAGATGGGCTAGGGTTTCCATGTCAACTAGCCTACTCTGGCAGAACATTGAAAACAACTGTAAAGTGACCACTTGACGGCAAAGACCGGACGTAATGGACTATAATCATGTGCTGTCCAAGGGCTAATGGATTCATCTCCTGCTGTTAATTCTCCATTTAAGGTCAAAAGTCGTCCATGAGCCGAGTGAGCTGTCGGTGATGGCTCACCTTTGAACTTTCACTCTTCCCTTTCAGCCGGTAGCGGTGGAAAAAATAATACATCTCCGTGACAAGCTGGGAGGTTGTCGGCAAAATTACATTAATCCTGAAAGTGCCCACCTGCACAGACAACCACACACGTATGCACATGTATAGTGTGCGTGAACAGTCGGATTTGCATACACCCATCCCCCTTTCCATTTCTCCCATTCCCACCCCATGTATCATCGTCGCACAGAATGCTCGTGATGACGAGCACTGCGTGACGACCAGGGAGCGACAAGAAGGCATCTATAAAATGAGTCATATCCTTTGAGGACGCAAGTAAACACAGTGAGCGTGCATTCAAGTGACGACCCAGTGACGGCATTGGACGTGTTGGTGGTGGTGTACGTCATCATGAGGACTGGACTACTTTGTCTGCTGATGGTGATGACTTGGACAGTCACAGCTGATAAACTTAGGGCCAGAAAATCAGATAAAAGAGGTGAGGTGAGAGGTGTGTGTGTGTGTGTGTGTGTGTGTGTGTGTTTTAATCTGCACGAAATGACTGAGAGAGAGAGTATGTAACTATGTCCAAGTGCGTAGTTTTCACAAGCATGATATGTTAACTCGCTAGTAAGCTAGCGCACACATTAAGGTGAACGGTGAAAGAGATGGTAGCACAAAGAGAGGGGTAATAAGCGTTTGCCATGCATGTGATTTGTGCGTGCTGGGAAGGGAAGTTTGGTGACTTGGTTTGTCTGCATTGAATATGTGTGACAATTCGTACATGTCATGAATAACTGAAACGTTGTTCTGAATAACAATGATTTATTGGGTCTTACTTTTCTTGTCGAGCGTTGTTGGCTGCATGTTGTATGTGAGTTTGCATGTGTACGTCACGCGCGTGTGCACTAGCATATCTCAGGGTATATAACTGTTGAAACGTTCGTTATCGTCGATACTGTGCTAGCTTTCATAATGGGGTCAACGTACATTTTAATTTCAACAACATGAGAG
>CM031609.1:55293066-55315566 GCA_018398815.1 Conus ventricosus
AGACCGGGACTGTTCTGAATATAGTCTTTCAAGGCCGACACCTTGACACACACACACCCCAAATGGCACGATACAGTGCTAACCATCACCCGGTCACGTGCGCTGCAGGAGGTCCGTGGACAGTGGAGAACGCCTCGGTGGGACGAGGCGCCGCCGCGGAAAGTCCGGACAGGGCCAGGAACATCCAGCAAAGTCCACGTGCTCCTCAACCAGTGCGCGGCCCCAACAGCGCCAGCATCGGGTGGAGCCCCGGGAGGAGAGAATAAAGGAAGGAACTGGAAGGAAAGGAGGAAGAGAGGGTACTGGAACCCCGCAGTCAGTACGGTCTGATATTTGCTGCTTAATCCTAACAGCCACTCGCATGATGGGCGAGGGGCGGTGTTCGCTGAATACATTAACACCAGCTCAACACAGACCTGAGCATCACACAGTAAACAAACAAATGAGGAATGTTCGCTAAAGGTCTCCTCACACGAAGCAGGTAAGAGGTTACATTAACAGGCTAAACAAACGAAATTATATCTTCATCCTTCCCCCACTCACGTTCAAATTTTCCTTTTTAGGAACTGAACTAATACAGCAACCACTGCTCTATAACTGCCACCACATTTGCAAATAATATAATTCAATGGCATAATTATCTCCACATTTTATAGCAACATTAAAAAAAAAATGACACAATTCTCCAACCATGCAATCCAAACGACTAATCATGCGTACGCTACGCTGCAAACATAAACTCTCGTTCCCCTTGCACGCACAAACAGACGGTGGCCGAAGAATGCGAGACGGCAATTGTGACAGGGGCGGACGAGCGAGACCAAGCAAGTACCAACCCTGAATCACCAGGTTCTCCCCATCCCGCCGACTACCGCATCACCAGATGCATAAAAAGGAGAAAGACTTTAAGATATAATTTTGACTGGCCAGGTTAAAGATTGAATTAACCAGAAAAAGTGGTCTCAAACAATATTTCTTTTATAATTTTGAAAACCAAAAGAAATTGCGCAAAGAGAGATTAGCCGGCTAACAACAACAAAAAAACAACAACAAATAAACCACGAAAACTGATGCTACCAGCTACCCGGGGTGACCCAAAGTGGCGGGTCAAGCGACTCTCTGCCCTCTGTCCAGTCGATTAGGACCAGCAGAGCAGATGCGGAAAGATGACGTGATGTGATGTCCCTCCCCTACAGGCCGACTGTAGGGATGAAGGTACCGACCGTACCTTCGACGAAGTGGTGAAGAACCAAAAAACAGAGCAGGCGCTCCCAAGGACATCTTCCGCTCGAGTGAAGAGAAAACTGCCTAAACGATGGCAGCCAACATGCCACGCTACGTCACAGTGAGCATACCTCAAGCCTAAGAGGAATGATGCACGTGCGGCATGTAAAAGACAGGAGAGAGGGCCGATAGAGACAGCCTGTTCAAGCGAAAGGTACCAGCCACCCGTGAACCTGCAGGAGAATTGCACGGGCAGTGGAATTAGAGAGAGAGAGAAAGAAAGTAAACCTAACCTGAGCTGAACGATATTAAGGTGCAAACGCACCACAAGCCACATTAAGGGACGGATACACGACAACAACAACGACAATAAATAAATGAATAATTCCACCACCCTAGATGGGTCAATCGTCATAGGCCTCGTGACAAACTCGTGACAAACCCCCCTTCTAAAAGCATCTGTTTCTCTGAGATACAGTGCTCCTTTGAACCTTGACGCATGTGCAAAATCACAACAATGGACCGAACCCAACACTCTGTGATCGACAGAGTACGATAAATCCAATACAACGTTCCACGATAGAACTACACAGGAAGATACATAATACTACATTTATCAAACAACTAAGCAAACTTCCAAAAAGTAGCAATCCGAGCCAGTTGTGATTCACTACCGTTAACAGTCACTACACAGATAGAGACAAAAGGGGATATAACCCTGGTTGAGGGGAAGTGTTCCTCTGACTTCTCCAATGTGCTGACTACAGAGCTCGGCTGAGATAGTCAGCATCCGTATTGCTGGAACCCTTGATATGGCGAAAAGTGAAAGCATGACTCTGCAGTTCACTGCCTAACTCATGAGTCGACGACTGACTGGCCGGATCCGGTCCAGGCACTGGAGAGGATGATGATCGCTCTCCAGTACAAACTTCCGGCGTGTTCTTCTTGGGCACGCCAGTGCGCGTCCAAATCTGCCTGTGAGATTCAGCAACAGTAGGGGCATCGTATAGTCCTAGCGGGACAGCCTCTGGGTATCGAGTCGCGGAGTCTACCGCTACCAAATGTAGCGGTGACCGCGATCGGATGGTGGATTAATGGGTCCACCAGGTCGACACCAACCTTGCTGAATGGCTCCCAACCAGTGGCACTGACCCTAGGGGAACACGCTTCAAGCGACCCTTAGGCGTTGTCCGTTGGCGGACATCGCAACTGCGGCAGTACTGCCTAACCTGACAGTTCATCCCCGGCCAGAAGAAGTCCTGTCTCACCCGCTCGAGAGTCCGCTTTGAGCCCATATGACCTGCCATGGGTGAATCGTGGGCCTGCGGAGAACAGATTCTCTCAAGCTTTGGGGAATGACAAGCTGCTTAGCCACCGATCTGCCTGAGTGAAAACCCTAAAGAGGATCCCTTGTGGAGCTTGAAGCTCACCTTGGCGTGTCGGGCAGGACTGAGCGGGACGATCTACCAGTTGTCGCAGGCGCTGGACATCCAAGTCCTGGCCTGAAGACGGACATGGTAGCAGGATCGGCCCTTGCAAGAACCCGTCAGAGATCGGCTGAAGAACGGGACGCAATTCTGTTCTGTTTCTTAGCTTTGGCACGTGTGGTAACTCCCACACATGCCTGTATGGGCAGATCCGTAGACACGGACTGACTGCGTCCGTCTGCAAAGGTGATAGTATTCCCTATGAGAAGGGAATACATGGGTCGCTCCACCGCGATGGCCCATACTTCGCCACAGAAGTAGGGGGTAGAGATAGGAATGAGTACGGAAGGACGGGTGGAGGTAAAACCAGCCTCCAACCCGCACACATTGTAACTGGCGCCCCGCCGGGCCTCAGGGGAAACAATCCTTATCCACAAAGATCGTTGATGCTCCCGAATCCCTGATGGCGTCGACCAAGGAAGAACCAACAACAGAAAGAAACACTGGGCACTCCGTACCACCAGAAGCTGGGATGGACCCCACGTTAGCCGAGGCACTGAGGACGCTGGAAAGGACTAGCCCCATGACTACCGGCGGCTTTAGGACAATCTTTCCTAATGTGGCCGGGACGACCACAAAGAAAACACAGTCGGGGTGCTGAGGTCCCCGAAGAACTACCTGCCTTGTTCGACCCGCTAGCGGTCGTCGGGCGCCTTATTGCCATCAAATCCTGTGAGGGTCTTCTGTCCGTATCTGGGCGGTGCCCATAAGCTCTACGAGTTCGGCAAACACCTCGGCGGTATGAATCGCAGCCGCGAAATCCTGAGGTGTGTCTCGCCTTACGGATCCTACAACTCTGGGGACACGGTGTGTTGGTAAGCTGTTTCGATGAGAATCAGATCCTCCAGCTCCAGCTTAGCCAACTGACGCCAGTACCCTAGGTTTTGCGCAGCCTATCTCCAAACTGCACAAAGGTCTCGTCGTTATTCTTTTTCATGGACCTGAAACTTCTCTGTACGTCTCTGGGGTAAGGTGGAAACGTTTACGCAGAGCCATCTGCATGTCTGCATAAGACGCCGCTTCATTTAGAGTGAGCACACACTCCTTGCAGCACCTGATAATCCAGAAAAAGGTGACTGGCCTTTTGTTCCTCAGACAATTGGTATGAACTAGCTACCTTGTCAAAATGCTCTAAGAACATATCAATGTCCTCACTAGGTCTGAACTTGGAAGCTTTAATTTTGGGCCTCTAACTCTATCACTTGCCTGTTGATTAACCCCCTGACTTACAGATGCGGGAGCCCGCGAAAGAAGTTGTTCCATCTCTTCCCTACACAGAACTTCCTGTCTGCAGCCTCCTCTCTGTGCAGAGCTGCCTCTTCCCTACGCTGATCTAACTCTCCCGACGGATGGGCTTCCTGCTGGCAGCCTCTCTCTCTGCGCAGCATAGCCTCTTCCCTACGCAGAATCTCCTGTCTGTCAGTCTCCTTCTGCGCAGAGCCTCCATCCTATCTAGCTCTTCCCTCCGCAGAGCAGCCTCTCCCCTACGCAGAGCTTCTTGCCTAGCAGCCTCTTCCCTACGCAGAGCTTCTTGCCTAGCAGCCTCTCCCCACGCAGAGCTTCTTGCCTAGCAGCCTCTTCCCTACGAGAGCTTCTTGCTAGCAGCCTCCCACTCGCAGGAGCTTTTGCCTAACAGCCTCTTCATTACGCGCCGCTCCGAGAAACTAAGGACGGAGGCGATGTCCTGGGCAGGATTCACCATCCCGACACGGAGGGATGACCCGTTTGGCCCGTCCCCTTGGGTCTCGACTTTCCCATGAGGAAAGTCTCCCAGGGCATACTCCTACGAGGGGAAGCATGGAGAAGAGAGGGTTTCGATTGCTGCGACTCAACAGAAGCCCACAGTTGCTTCGCTATACTCTGACGCTTCCAAGCGGAAGTGCAGTCGGGGTCTCAACAGGAAGATCCCCTAGCGAAGAAGAAGATGAAAGTAGCTCGTGGACTATCGGCTACAGCACTGGAATAGAGTGAAGTCACTGTAGTCGAAGGTACTGGTTATATAGTAGGGACTAGATTTAGAAAACCTTTCTTCTTCGACGCCCGCGATCGCCATACCACCAGCACGGACGTTACCATGACAAAATATATCCTACGGTTATCACATACAGGGGGAAAGACATTCCACTTGAAAAAACAGATACTACACGGATATGTTACGTCTCTTGGTGACTGATGAGAAACAGAAATAATTAAAAAAAAAACGTCACGTACAATGTTCGGCTGCTCCCACTCTGGCAACACGACGTCCACAACACGAGCAACAGTGCGGTGGGGTCACGAAAAAAAAAAAAAAAAAATAGCAAGGCTGCTCCCACTTGGCAACACGCGCTCCACAGCACGAGCAACAGTGCGGTGGGGCTCACGAACAAAAAAAAAATATGGAGAAGGAATCGGAGAAACAGAAAAAAAGTGACACTAATCTGTACACCACTTATCAATAACGGTAGAGAAAAAAATGTAACTACAAAACAGGAATGGCAAACTGAGTGGCAAGAGAAAAGGAAAGTCTTACGGCCGTATCTGCGCGAGGCACCGGCGGGAAAGAGGCTGGACGCGGTCGATCCCCCTTCGTCTCGACTCGATCCCCAGTCACCTCGGATGTTCCTTCAGGCCACAAAAGACTCCCTACACACTAGAGTCACCCAGCCAACCACCCAAAACAACCACAAAACTGACTAAACACATACAAGACAGACAGGACTGGACAGGTACTCTGCGAAACGAGAAGAGAGACAGTCAGACCCCTTCAATCCCGGACGAGCCCCCACAAATGTCACGACGCCCCCCCTGAAGGTTCCCCTGACAGGATCGGTCTAGATGGGATGAAGAGGAGTGACGGGACCTCACAGCCTCGCAGAGACCACACAAGAAAGATTACGATACATTACCCAATTTATTCACACCAGCACACACTTAGTCACAAATAAGCTTTCCCAAACACACACAACTGCACAATACAAATAAGCTTTTAAACACACACACCTACACATAGTCACAAAAAAAGCTTTCCCCAATACTACAACATGCACAATCACAATAAAACCATCCCAACACACGCATTCCTTTTCCGTGCTTCATTGTGGTTCCCCCCTCACCTCTGTCTCTCCAAAGTCCTTCGAGAGCACGGGTCGACTCAGGCACCCAGCCCGGGACTGTTCCTGAATATAGTCTTTCAAGGCCGACACCCTTGCACACACACCCCCCCCAAAATGGCATGATACAGTGCTAACCACCCCCGGTACGTGCGCTGCAGGAGGCCCGTGGACAGTGGAGAACGCCTCGGTGGGACGAGGGCGCCGCCGCGGAAAGTCCGGACGGGGCCAGGAACATCCAGCAAAGTCCCACGTGCTCCTCAACCATGTGCGCGGCCCAACAGCGCCAGCATCGGGTGGAGTCCGGGAGGAGAGAAAAAAGGGAAAGGGAAAACTGGAAGGAAAGGAGAAAGAAGGGTAGGAACCCGCAGTCAGTACGGTTGAACATGCTGTTAAATCTACAGCACTCGCATGTTTGGGCGAGGGGCGGTGTTCGCTGAATAATAACACCAGCTCAACACAGACTGAGCATCACACGTAAACAAACCAAATGAGGAATGTTCGCTAAAGGTTCCTCACCGAAGCGGGTAAGAGGTTACATTAAACAGGTAACAAACGAAATTATTTTCTTCATCCTTCCCCCACTCACGTTCAACATTTTCTTTCTTAGGAACTAAAACTAATTTACAGCAAAAAACTGCTCTATAACTGCCACCACTTTGCAAATAATAATAATTCAATGGCTAATTATCTCAACATTTTTTTAGCAACATTAAAAAAAAAAGGGACACAATTCCCCAACCCATGCATCCAAACGACAAATCATGCGTACGCACGCTCGCAAACATAAAACTCTCGTTCCCTTGCACGCACAAACAGACGGTGGCCGAAGAATGCGGACCGGCAATTGTGACAGGGGCGGACGAGGAGCCCAAAGCAAGTCCCAACCCTGAATCACCAGGTTCTCCCATCCCGCGACTCCCGCATCACCAGATGCATAAAAGGAGAAAGACTTTAAGATATAATTTTGATGGCCAGGTTAAAGATTAAATTAACCAGAAAAAGTGGTCTCAAACAATATTTCTTTTATAATTTTGAAAACCAAAAGAAATTGCGCAAAAGAGAATTAGCCGGCTAACAACCAAAACAAAAAAACAACAACAAATAAACCACGAAACTGATGTTTCCAGCTACCCGTGGGTGACCCAAAGTGGGGGTCAAGCGACTCTCTGCCTCTGTCCAGTCGATAGGGGCCAGCAGAGCAGATGCGGAAAGATGCGTGATGTGTGATGTCCTCCCCTACAGGCCCACTGTAGGGATGAAGGTACCGACGTACCCTTTGACGAAGTGGTGAAGAACCAAAAACAGAGCAGGCGGCTCCCAAGGACATCTTCCGCTCGAAGTGAAGAGAAAATCTGCCTAAACGTGGCAGCCAACATGCCACGCTACGTCACAGTGAGCATACCTCAAGCCTAAGAGGAATGATGCCGTGCGGCAGGTTAAAAGACAGGAGAGAGGCCGATAGGGGACAGCTGTTCAAGCGAAAGGTACCCGCCCACCCGTGAACTGCAGGATGAATTGACGGGCAGTGATTAGAGAGAGAGAGAAAGAAAGTAAACCTAACCTGAGCTGACGATTTAAGGTGCAAACGCACCACAAGCCACATTAAGGAGGATACACGACAACAACAACGACAATAAATAAATGAATAAATTTCCCCCACCTAGATGGGTCAATCGTCATAGGCCCCGTGACAAACTCGTGCAATGGCAGTAGGCCTACAAGTGATGAACTTACAGATCGGTTATTCCGTGAAAATTTAGAATGTCCCAAAGTCTCTTATGACTGTAATCTTTAAAATCCTCAGCTGATATTAACCAATTAGAGTAGGTGCCAAATGACTCAGTTGTCAAGCATAAAACTGAACTCTTTTGTGCAGAAGCAAGAAAAAGAGTTAGGGGACCACAAACGAATGTCACCAAATCAAATTGACACAGTCTTACTAACGTCCAACGGTCTTTGGCTGTATATTGAATGGAAATGATATCGTTTGAAGTAAGGTATTGGTCTAAATGGCTGAGATAAATTTTTTTCAAATTATCATGTGTATGATTTGGTCTACAATATTTGCAAAATGGTCATTTCTTGATCAGGGGATACGTCTCTGATGATTTGTGAATTTTTTGATACGTGTTTATCACTCAACATGTTAATGGCTTTCATATCTGACGATAATATGTGTCTGTGTTTACTTTTAACTGATATCATTTTCGCCTCCCCATCTTTTTTCTTCTTATTTACTTAGCAACTCCCTTTTCCCAATGGACTAACAGAGGGTAGACCCCTATCTCTCTCTCTCACACACCACACACAAACAACTACACACCCAACACATGGCATTTTACACGCATGCATACGCACACACGCACGCGCTCCAAGCACTGTGGTGTCATGCACTTTATGTTACCATACAGGGAGAGGTGCAGCGGTTGGGTGAATCTAGACTGAAAAGCTCGCAGCGCCCCTCTCTTTGGAACGCCACTACTGCGGCCCCGGAATGGAACGACTGGGGCAGAGACATTGGTGACGGAAACTAGATATGACGTCACGTTTCAGACAGCAAAAGTTTGGTCATCTGAACGTGTGAGATGACATCCTTTCAGATCTGTTTTGCTTCAACACTTGATCTGGTTTGGACTGTCACGACGGAAACTAAGTCTGGCGTCACATTTCGTACAGGAAAAAATCAACTGAACGTGTCAGAAGACATACCTTTAATCTTTTTGTTTTAACACTTACCCTGATTTTGATTTTCACTCTTGGCAATTCAGCTTGCACGGTGCCCTTTTCAACTGGTTTGCCGCCCTGCTGTGGCCCTCGTTGTCGGCTGAGCTGTGAATAGAATGACTTCACTGGGTCATCCGACGGTGCAATATTGTGTGTGGCACGTTTTCCACGGTTTGTTCGCTCAGATGTTTGCACCAGTATCGTTAAAAGGGTTAACTCGATTTTTATCATGTAATTCTTATTCGTTACTAGGGTTTTTAACCAGCTTCGATTTGCTCATTACTTTTCGTGCGTGTGTGTGTGTGTGCGCGCGCACGAGTATGTACTTGCTGTGTGCATGTGTGTGTGTGTGTGTTTGAATTTGTTTCTTATTATCTTACTATTTGTTTTTTTAACATTTAAATAACTGTTCAGAGTTTTCATCCTTTCGAACGACCATAGTAACGTCTTTTTAAGAAAATCTTACCGTGGGCCTACATCCCCGTTTTATTCCAAATATGTTCCCTCCCTTAATTTCCTATAAAGTTTTCATTTCCATGTAAGCTTACACCTGAAATAAACGTTGAACAGAATTACAGAGATTCTGATTGTTTTTCTCTCCGTCCCTTTCATTGTTCAACGTTTTGGTTTGCTTGGTTCTTCTGAAATTAATTATTTCGTCGCGGTCGTTCAAACTGCAATGAAAGTGGCCCAGATGAATACAGCTTAAGATGGCAGAGAACCGATCACCCGGGACCAAGCCAGCACCTGATCACCACGATCATCATCCGCCACTCTGCTCCATGTCTGTGCACCCCACTTCCCCACTAGACGTTGGACCACTACTTCCACCATTGTTCCTTCCACCAGAACCAATGATCAGAACATGACACCGAACCTGAGGGAGTTTCGGCAGCCTGCCCACCAGCCTCACAGGCCTTCCTGATGGAGCACGTGATAAAGAAGAGAACAAAAAGGGAGATGATAGAGGAAAACACAACACAAAACTTCAGACAAAAACAAAAACAAAACAAAAAACCATGAAATACACGAAGACAGGAACCAGCTTCCAAGAACTCCATTTTTTCAGTGTTTATTTCAAAAGTGTAGGCATACACAGAAAGTAAGCAGCAAAAGAAACCGTGGTTTTGAACATAAAGAATACAAATCAGAAGAATTACGCTCTTCTAAGTGGAAATTACAAAATACCGACACCATGAAACATTGTTACACGCACAAGTACATAGCCTACAAAAGCATTTAAATGTTAAGATCATGTAAACGAGGCAAGACTGATCAAGGGTCAAAAAGAAAAAAAATTCAGCAATGCATACTGGAAGACATAACAAAATATAATTTAACGATGTTAAAATAAGGGTCAACCTAAGGACAGAACAATTAACTACTGAATACATCTCTTCATAGCAAAGTATAATTTAACGATGTTAAAATACTAGTGAATCCATGGGAAGAAAACATAGACACTAAAACCCCTTCATAGCAACATGTAATTTAACGAATTTAAGCCATTGGAAGAAAAATATACACACTAAAATCCCTCATAGTAACGTGTAATTTAACGATGTTAAAATACTGGTCAATCCATGGAAAGAAAAAATAACACTAAAACTCCGTCATAACAACGTGTGATTGAACGATGCTTAAATACTAGTCAGCCAATTAGAAGACAAAAAAAACCCCACTAAAATCCCTTCATAGCAAAGTGTTTTTTTTTAAAACATTGGTAAAACACTAGTCAATCTATTAGAAAAGAAAATAAACACTAAAATCCCTTCATGGCAACGTTTAATTCAACGATGTTGAAATACCAGTCAATCCATTAGAAAGAAAAAAACAAAACACTAAAATCCCTTCATGGCAACGTTTAACTCAACGATTCTAAAATACTAGTCAATCCATTGGACGAAAAAAATAAACACTAAAATCCTTCACCGCAAAGAGTAATTTGATGATTTTGGAATAACTCGTCAAACCACTGGAAGACCAGCTGTTTAATTCCTCCCTCCCAAAGGTTATAGTACCTTGACGTCATCTTCATGTCTTAATACAAATCTCTTGTCAGCCATTTCTGCAGAGGTCCATACCATCTTGATGTAGTCGTATTCAATACAGAGACAGGTTGTGGCGGTGCCATCCTTCTCAGCGCCTGTGTGGTAATGCAAGGTGGCAATACTTCTTAGCAGAATGATTGCAAGTGTGCTAGGCTATCTGAAACCACTGGCAAACCACTCTCTAGCTCCATACAATCCTCTCCTCTCTCCATATTATATTGCTCTAACCCTCTATCTCTCCTCCGTCCTCTCTCTATCTCTCTAACTCAATCTCTGTGTAGATGTTGTGTGCAGAGTGTTCCATGATGTATGGTAGATGAAGCGATCAAAAGAGACAGGTGGTGGCAGAGGCAATCCTACAAATCATGATCGGCTTTTGAAATGCTATTTGTGGCAATTACTTCACGAAGAAACTTGAGTCTGCAAGTGTGCCTAGGCTTATCTAATGTACATGCAGTTTGTAATCTACCTCTCACTGAACCAATCTACACTCTCTCAGAATCTTGAAGCTCTTTCGACATTTTCTACTTCTTTTTTCTTTTTTGTGTGTGTGTGGTGTAATTCGTGGAGAGAATGTTGTGAGATTTTCACGTGTGTGCGACGAGAGTAGTGGAAGAGATATCTAAAATGTTTCGACGATTTGAAACTTATGGGGCAGTAATCTTAAGAAAAAAATGTGCCTGAGATGTGAAAGGGGGGAGGTAGTCGGGAGGGGTGGGGGGGGGGGGGGGGGGGGGACAGCGAAAGAGAAAAATCCAGTTCTGGTTTTGCGTGTACTCCTCTCTTCATGACTTATGCTACACACACACACACACACACCTCAGTTTAATTTTGAAATTTTAGATGTAGACGTAGACGCCTTTAGTTCCATTTTTGCAGGTTTTAAAACTTTTGTGCAACCTGAACCATGTTAGTCTCCTGTGTGCACCTGTGCCGAGTACTGTTCTCACGTCTATTACTAGGCCCAGATTTGAACCCCTGATTTCAATTAACATAGAAATAGTACAGTGATAAGGAATTGTTTGAATAAAAGAGTTAGACATAGAGGAGTTAAATCATGGCTTTTAAGCCTTATCCTATCAGGAGACATTGAACTCAATCCTGGTCCGTCCACCAAAGTAAAATATCCGTGCGGAGTTTGCAATATGAGAGTCACATGGAAACATAAAGCAGTTGCCTGTGACGTCTGCAATTCATGGTATCACACTAAATGTATGTTAATGAATTCAGCAGTTTATGAAGCATTATGCAATAGTGATATATCATGGACTTGTTTTACCTGCGGGCTTCCAAATTTTAGTTCGAGACTTTTGAAGATTCTATTGAAGACTGCAGCTCAGAAAGCAACCGTTTTGACCCTATCTCACCAGACCGATCCCCAAAAGAAAACTTGAAATTTTGTCCTAAGTTTGCATCCACCCCTGATTCTGAAACTGATAAAATCCCAAATCATAAAGTGCAACTGAACCCCAAATCATTAAGAGAAAAAGATAAACTTAAATGCATAGTCATAAATTTTCAATCTCTTATCAAGAAAAAGGAAGAACTCAGTAATTTAGTCACCGAAAAAAACATTGATGTTGTAATTGGAACAGAAACTTGGCTAGAAACTGGAACATCCAGCAGTGAACTTCTAATGGAGATTTTGATATTATAGAAAGGACAGACTTGGAAAAAGAGGGGGGAGTCTTGATTGCCATTAGGAAGAACTTAGCCAGTGAGTTTTTATATCAAGGCAAAAATAGTGAAAGTTTATTTTGTAGGATTAATTTTAAGAATAAGAGACCTGTCATTGTTGGATCAGTTTACAGACCTCCAGACTCAGATGAAAATGTATGTTCGTCTATTTGCAGAGACATTTTTAACATTGTTTTGGCCAATAGGAAGGCAATATTATGGATTGGTGGAGACTTTAACTTACCAGATATTGATTGGGGTGAAGATGCCATACTTGGTAATCAATACAGTAAAAATATTAATACTCAGTTTTTTTGATGCCACCAAAGACCTTGGATAGTACAATCAGTTGAATCACCAACTCGCGGTAAGGCATTCCTGGATTTATTTTTTACCAATTGTCCAGCGCTTTAGGCAATCAGGAATTAATTGCAGGCCTGGGTGATCATGACATAGTTCTCTTAGAGAGCAACTTTCAACCCTTTCGAAGAAAACCTCCCTAAACGTACCATCAGACTCTGGAACCAAGCAGATTTACCAAAATTGCGCAGGGATACTCATGATTTCAGTCGTCCTTTTTTTGAGGTCCCACAGTGTTAAAGATAATGTCGGTGACCTTTGGAAGTGTATAAAAACTAACTTGGAATCTATTATGGATGACAACATACCTACTAAAATAACTTCAAGCAAGAACCACCAGCCATGGATTACTACAAAAACTAAACGTTTGTTGAGAAGGAAACATCGTTTCTTTAAGAAATTGAAACTACATCCTAATTCAGAAAGATTACTGGTTAGGTATAAACAGATTAAGAGAAGGTGTCAGAGAGAATGTAGACTTGCTCACTCCAATTATGTTAATTCGATGATTTCGGAAGGTGATCATCAAAACAAGAAATTATGGTCTTACATAAGGAGTAAGAGACAGGACAACATTGGGATTCCAGACCTGAGAAACAACCAGAATAACCTAATACAGGACCCTGAAGGGAAAGCAAACTTATTAAACAAGCAGTTTTGTTCAGTTTTTCTCAAATCCCAAACCTTTAATTAACGTTAGACTAAAGGATGATGATAAACTCCCTGAAATGCTAAACATCAAAGTAAACAAAGCAGGAGTATTTAGTTACTGACCAATATCAATGAAAACAAAGCTACTGGTCCCGATGGCGTTCCTGGCAAGCTCTTAAAATTATGTGCCAATGAATTGAGTGAGGTATACCAATTACTTTACCAAGCTTCACTGGACCAGGGAGTAATACCTGATGAGTGGCGAGATGCGAGCATTGTTCCCTTATTCAAAAAGGGTGACAAAACAAAAGCAGAGAACTATAGACCTGTATCTCTTACATCCATATCAGCTAAACTACTTGAACACATAATATATAGTAGCATAATGGACCATCTTGATAAATATGACTTCTTAAATAACGCCCAGCATGGTTTTAGACAGCGAAGGAGTTGTGAGACTCAACTTATAACAACTCTCAATGATTTTAGTAACTGTCTTAACAACAGACAGCAAATAGATGCAATTTTATTAGATTTTTCTAAAGCCTTTGATAAGGTTGACCATGAGGGCCTGCTGCTTAAATTAGAACACATTGGCATTGGCGGTTCTTTGCTAAAATGGGCCAGATCATTCCTCGTTGGGAGAACGCAGAAAGTTGTTGTGGAAGGGTCGTCATCCCATTGTAAACCAGTCTTGTCAGGTGTACCACAGGGAACTGTTCTGGGGCCCTTGTTTTTCTTAATTTATATAATGACATAAGTAGAAATCTCTCTCCTGGAACTACTATAAGGCTTTTTGCAGATGACAGTTTAGTATATAGAACAATCAGAAGCAAGAATGATATACGCATTCTACAAGAAGATCTAAACGCTTTACAAGAGTGGGAAAGAACTTGGAAAATGGAATTTCATCCCCAAAAGTGCCAAGTGTTGCGTATATGTAACAAACGCTCACCAATTAGATCAGATTAATTCTATCCATAATACTATTCTTAAAGAAACTAATGCTGCAAAATATTTAGGCGTGATTATAGATAGTCGTCTCAAATGGAAAGAACATTACAATTTAGTATGTAAGAAAGCAAATAACATCTTAGCTTTCTTATACAGGAATATCAATGACTGCCCCCAAAAGGTTAAAGACGACTGCTACAAAACACTGGTTAGACCAGTACTGGAATATGGTTGCTCAGTTTGGATCCTTACCATCTAAAGGACATTGATAACCTTGAAAAGATTCAGAAGAGAGCAGCACGGTTCGTAACAGGGAACCACATCAGAGAAAAGGGGAATACTAGGAAGAACATGAGGAAATTAGAATGGAAACCCTTAGAAGAGAGAAGAGCTTTTATTAAACTTAATACCCTTTTCAAAGGCAGAGCTAAAGTAATTGATATTCCAATGGAACAACTAGTATTGAATAAAAGTAGCACCAGGAGTGGCGGTCAATGTTATACCATACCTGCATCAAATATTGACAGCCACTTACATTCTTTTTATCCAGTTCTGTACGGCTGTGGAACTCACTGCCGGGTGCCATCAAGATTGCCACAGGTGCAATCTCATTCAAAAAACAGGTTGATTCGACAGTTTTGAGATCTGCATATTGACGTTTTTCTATTTTTACTTCCCCAGATATTTTATTGAATATCGAGTGCGACCCCTTGTTGCCAGATTTGCTCCAGGGGCCAACAGTCTGAGTCGCACTGTTTTATGTTATTTTATTCTACTTTTTAACATGCGCGCTGGTGACCTACTCGTTTTTGAGTGAACCATATTTTAGGAGAAGAAGAAGAAGAAGAAGAAACTTTCTGCCAATTACCACTCATCAGTTCCTGAAGATTTCTGTGTGTCCAAGCGCTATCTGCGACGCCTGTGCAGCGGTATCGCCGGCATCTGAGAACACTGCATCAACTTCATCTAGTGCTGTCCTGGTTAGATTTCAATTGTCCTTAACTCTAAGCATTCTTCTGTTCATCTACCTAAAAGTTCCAATGATACGAATTCAGAGTGGCTGAGAGATTTTCAACATGATGAATGGCTTACTGGAGTCATGTTAATGCACGAACGACATCTTAGAACAATGTCAGATCACGTTATCACTACCAGCAGGTCATGAGACGATGCGTGGATTCTGCTACATACTACGGTAATAAAGAAGGTCAAATTCAAATACCCGGCTCTACGGTAATAAAGAAGGTCAAATTCAAATACCCGACTCTACGGTAATAAAGAAGGTCAAATTCAAATACCCGGCTCTACGGTAATAATGAAGGTCAAATTCAAATACCCGGCTATCATCAACTCACTTCCTTCAACCATAGATCTTATTTAACATCTCCCTCACTGAGGCAAAACTGTATGAAATCAGAAGACCATTGGTTGGGGTCGGACGGTATCCCTATAGGAATACCTATAAAGGAAAGATACACGAAATGATTTAATATCAAAATATCAGTATAAATACTCAGAATGGTCAGTCTTTTGAAATGATCTTCGCCGGGTAATGTTATTCGGTCAGTGTCGTTCTTTCTTGTGTATCCTTTGATAGGCTTTCGTCAGTTATTAGAGTCAGCATACGAGCCATTCCATTTTCATTTAAATCTGCTAGCCATTGTCTGAAAACATTTAAACCAGGCGCCAACAAAGAGTACTGAGGCTTCAGACATGTGGTCAAACAGCTGGTTTTCCTTCTTTTCTATTTTCCCCCCAAGAAGTGACGCTGCCTGCCATGTTGTAAGCGTTAATTCAGTTACCGTTTCATCAATATGGTGTCACTGCTTGCGGGCTAGTCTGAATGCGCTACATGACATCCGTTAAGTTTCGAGACCACATCTGCGCATGATTTAAAGCTGATGGATAAATGAATTAATGATTCAAATGAGAGAATTTAAGAAAAGGGTCTCATGACTACGACTTAGCAGCTGTCCGACCTACGCATTAGCCCAAAGCGCTGGTCAGACCTTGAGTAGCCTGCCTACCTAACATTGACTGTGGCATTAGTATCATGTGTGATGCCGGTCTCTTCCCTGGCAATATTTTATCACACACACTAACACAAGTCTATCTACACAGTTGAACTTCTTTGTGTAGAGCCTAGCACTGGCACGAATGGAACTTGGAAGGCTGCATGCACCATGCTGACACTGCTACGGCCAGCGTTTCTTCCTCATGCTCTTCTAGCGGCAAATGGCCGCCTTTCCCCTTGCATGTACTCTTCCCTGTGCTGTTGCCATCTACTCCTGACGGAAGCATTTGCTGATCTGCAAGGTGTACTGTTTAATGTTTTTTTTTTTTTAATTTTTATTAGGCCTAAACAATATTCTGTTCCACGACTCTTCGTACTAGAGTTTGCATAATTTGAATACAAGTCCATTCAGTTGACGGTTATCTTTTTCTGGGTTCGGCAGGCTTTTGGTCACTATGTGTCCTGCCGTCTGCAATGTGTCCCGTCATGGTGGGGGAGGTCGTTTTCACCTTTTCTGATGAATGTAGATGGCGCATCTCGCTAGATTCTGTACACTATCTTTAGCACGCCGCTTCATTTACATCGTCTGTTGTGATTCTATCTTCAAGACCACTTCGTGCGTCATTTACTTTTGTGTTGTTTCTCTTCATTATTCAGGTGTTTTTTTTATTATCACTGTGCTATGTGGTGTGTTTCAGTGGTGCATGGACTTTTTCTCCTCGTTTTTGTATAGCTTGATTCTATCAATGTCCTGCCTAGCTGGAATTGTGTCTGTGTTGTTCAGCCATCTATTCTAAGGGATATGACTAACATTGGACTAGCACTGTGCCCTGGCTAAGTTACCTGCAAAATGATTATTGTTACTCTGAGGTATCTTTTACCTTGCAATTGTTTTGAACTGTTTTTTCTCCTTCCTTATTTTCTTTTTTTTTTTTTTTTTTTTTTTTTTGCTGTTTCAGTTCCCACATAAGGACAATGTTTGAATTTTTCTTTTTCTCCGCTTCACCTTCCCAACATTAGAGTTCTCTTTCCAGGCCTTTTCCTGGGTGTGCACCACAAAGAAAGTTGAACAGATGTTTTGGTTAAAAAAAAAAGCATTGTTTCTCCTAAATCTGTTACTCCTTGATTTTTCTGCTACCTTTTTCAGTCTTTTCATTTTGAAATTGACCGTTCCGCTTTATCATCTTATCAGCCTTTCTTTAGAATACATACAAAGCTCTCCACAGGGGAGAACATAGTGTGTCTACCCCTGTGCTGTGAGTTTTGATCCAATCATGCTAAAATGTGATGCTGCCTGCTGCGGTGGCTGTGAAGATAGAAATATTCTGACCGGACGCTGTCTTCTACTTCTAGTGCCGTGTCTTGAAGACTGTTGCCTCGCTGATCTCACAGTCTGAGGCAGCATTCACGTCTTAATCTCCACATTACATGACCGATCAGCAGTAATTACCGCCTGGATAAATGTATGCTTGATAAGAGGCTGTCACATCGTACAGCGCCTAATACAAGAGACGGTATCAACAGCAAACCGCACCAGTTGAACTGGGCGACAGACAGGCCAAACACGTAGAAACAAACAGAAAAGGGCAGTTCAGAGGAGTGGATAGCCAGGTAAAGGGACGGAGGCAGAGTGACTCACCGCACGGTCGTTCCTCGTCAGAGTTATCACCGCGTCATCATCATCATCACACACAAAAAACACAGCTGTGCATTCGCCGTTGTCACAAATTGAACTGGTTCGGTCCCGAACAGTCCGTGGCTGTAATGATTCATTCACAATCACGCAGTTGACCAAAGAGCGTGGTCATTATTCATTGAGTGAATCAACCAACGAAAATAAAACATTCACATCATCAGCGTCGCCCGTTCTCCTAATCGCCGAAGACCAAGAATTCAAACACTACTGTTTCTACATCACTGACTTCCTCATAATCACAGACACAAAGCTGTCTTAACATTCACACATTATTGCTTTGTCCATGGTCAGTTAGCACACACAGTACACCGTCACCCTCCATACACATACACACCGCCCGCACACATGCAGGCACATACACACACGCGCGCGCTCGCACGCACCACACACACACACACACACACACACACACACACACACACACACACACACACACTACGCACCACACACACCACCACACACACACACACACACACACACACACACACACACACACAAACGCACGCACGCACGCACGTTCGCACACACACACACACGCACACGCACACACGCACCACGCACGCGCACACACACACACACACACACACACACAACACACACACTCATTTCAGTTTTAAAAGACTTTGCCATTTTCTGGCAGGGCATCACCTCCAGTGTTTCTTTTTCCTACAATCATAACTGATGGGATTTTGTTGTTGTTGTTGTTTTTAAGTTTACTTGATCTGTGTTCAAAGATGAACTGTGACAACTTTAGAACAAAATCCTCATCACTTGCAAAATCAGCATTAACCAAGATCACGGCCAGACCAGGGGGGATGGGAAGGGAGAGGGAGGGGCATTTCAGGGTGTCCGGCATCCCTCCACTCTCACCATCACCCCTGGCTGACAAAAGTCCATTTTTTCACTTTGCCCCCCCCCCCCCCCCCCCCTCTCCCACTGGGAAGGATACCCCTGCTCTCTTTTGAACCCCCTCCATTCATGTACCTGATCCGGCCCTGCAGATCACATTGAATCTTCAGAAAACTAATAGACGCCACCGATCGTATCATTAGCATTTGCTTATCTTGTCATATCTCCTGATATCATTTTTTTTTTCCTTTTGTACTTTATCACTGTTGTAACGTAGTTCATTGCTTTATGATCTGCATGATCTGTCTTTTAATATTTTAGAAGGTTATTGCGTGGTTAATTATCCGGATCATAGCGCCTTCTGCGTGGGGTGTTAGAAGTTAAGTGATATGGATAGTTATCTCCATGATAGTATGTTCTCAGTGTTGGTCTTAACAATGCAGTAATGTAGCCTTCTTATCCCGGTGAGTGGCACAGGCAACTAGCCTAACGTCTGTGTGATCTGTTTGGTGTCACAGCAGTTCGTTGATGTACTGAATTATTTGGTAACTGTATGTTCCGTATCTCACGTGTAGTCGATAATCCTGAGTAGTTAATTATCGGTCTATGGAACTGGGTAGTCGAGGTCTCAAACAGACATGTCGTTTGTCCCAGAACACTATAATTACACAGAAGTGGAGAACAGTGTTAGGAAAGGGTCGTGTAGGTTGTAGAACTCACGCAGCTCTGTTTCTCAATCACTGTGGTCCTTGCAGTCCTCCACCGTATCGCAGATCCAGTCGGCTGGAATGCATTCATCATCGCCACAGTCAAAGCTCTCAGTGGTCGCATTCTTCACTTGCCTCTGTGAACAAATAGGCCAATAGTTTATTTTTTATTTATTTATCGTATCATCATCATCATCATCATCATCATCATCATCCTTGCCAGCATCTTTCTAAACATCAAAGGAACACCAGTTATGATGAGTTTACTTGTCGGTCTCTTCACTTTTGCAGAACCTTCCTGATGCACAGTATCAGAGCGTCACAATTTTTGAGGTCCAAGTCCACGGTTACAGCTTAGGCTCCCAACGCTAAATATTCTCGATTATACTCACAGCTGTACCTAGCTTTTGTCGTCATATCAGCCATTACTAAAACATATCCACACACAGTCCAGCCCTTGACCCACACCAGGCCTGACTCGGTGGCACATCTGAAACTAATTCTTCAACAGAGTGTAAGATCCACTAACAGCGACCTCCGAGGCAGGTCTAATATCCTCTCCTTGTTGTGTTATAGCATGATCCGTATGACCCTTCATTTTCCTGTCGTCTGCTAGACTTTTCACTCCCAAATCCTTGTGCTCTACCAATGGCCTAGAAGCACAAGAAGATCCACAAGCTGTGCATAATTCTGCAATCCTTGCTGACACATGGCACTGGACTAATTCCAATCCCCAATTCCAGGATAAAATCATCTCTTTTTCACATCAACTTTTTTTTCCCCACAGAGCCAGGGCGATTTTCATCCCTTTGTGTAACCCCAAACTCTGACCTTCAATTGTGCAGACAAAATGATGACTCCCTACTCTATCGAAGAACTTTATGTAAGATCTCATGACGCAAAGTCATCTGCCAAGTAATTTTCGCGGGATGCTAACTCATCAATCATTCATTTTTAATTCTCGGTTCTAAATAATATATCCCAGGAAAAGTCTTTCACCTGTCTGAATATACACCTAAAAATCTGTTGTTTAACACAAATGAGCAAACTTGTTAAGCCTCCAAATCCATGATCATCACATACAAAGGAAAATCCATATTACACAAACACTGGCAACATTAGTTGTCCATATTTTGTTTTGTTTGTTACCTCTTAAGTACAGATGAGTGATCTGTTGACAACAATCAAGAAAACAAATACTGAAAAGGCTGAAAAGAAGACTTACTGTTCCGCCAAACAAAAGAGACAAACACATTACAAAACAAAACACGACGCGCTTCGACCTCTTTGTCTTCTTCAGGCAAGACAACATTCAAGACAATGAAAACGAAGAGCGAGCAATCGCCTGCCTCATCAAAATGGATTTTGCGCCCAATTTTGGAAGATAAGTAATTGTTTTGATTTCCGCCTGCAGTCAACTCACTTGAAACGAATACTGAAAAAGTATGGTCACCTCTCTCTACCAGCCGGCCTAAATATTTGGAGGGAACCGCGCCATAGAACAGACGAAGGAGCAGAGAGTAAAACAAAAAACAAACAAGCAAAAAAAAAAAAAAAAAAAAAAAAGACGCAAAGCATATAAACGTACTCCCAGTTCATCTTGAATACGCGTGAGATATTCCATATAGAAGAAAAACCGTTTTGGGCCGTTAGAGCCGTTAGCAAAGGCTATTCTGGTAAACTAAAACATCGGGCATCATCCGGGACCCATAAGGAACATGCCTACATACAAATTTCAGAAAGATCGACTAAGTACTTTCTGAGATATTCCATAAAGAAGAAAACCCGTTATGGTCGTTAAAGCCGTAAATAACAGAAGAAAAACTATTTTGGGCCGTTACAAGCCGTTAGTAACGGCTATTCTGGTAAAATAAAACATTGGGCATCATCTGTGACCCATAATGAACATACCTACAAATTTTCAGAAAGATCGGCCCAGTAGTTTTGTCTGGAGCGAGTGGTACACATTTTGACCACGGACGGACACACAGACACACAGACAGACAGACACACACACACACACACATACAACACACACAGGCGCGCGCGCCGCACGCACGCACGCACGCACGCACGCGCACGCACGCACGCACGCACGCACGCACAGCACCACGCACCACACACACACACACACCACACACACACGCGCGCGCGCGCGCGCGCGCGCGCAGCATTTCTTCTTTCCTATTGTAAAGTACTCCCTGTTCTATGAGAACTGGGAGTGCAAAAACAAGGTGGGAGGACAACATCCAAGAATGGTCATGCCTGACCTTTGGCGATTCCCAGAGAGCGGCAGAGGACAGACGAGGATGGTGGAGGATTGTCAGTTCAAGTGACCCCCCGACTACTCTGGGGTCAAGGACTGATGATGATGATGATGATGATGATGATGATGATGATGATGATGAATGATGATGATGATGATGAGATGATGATGATGATGAATGATAGATGATGATGACGATGATGAGAAGGAGGAGGAGGAGAATTAAATCCAGTTTACACACAGCATCCTGTATGCTTGAGCAGGCAGCCTGTGTCCATCCATTTCACCCATTTTCAGGCAATATTTGAGGCATTTCATGGAGAAATTGATTAAATTGGATACCTCCCCCGGTTCACTGAGTATCAAACCATTTGGAGTTCAATGGTCCAGAGAGAGAGAGAGAGAGAGAGAGAGTCAACTCACCCCTTCTACTTGATTTCTTGACCTCAGTTTATTGGCGGCGACTGACCAAGCCATCAACATCAGCAGGCAGAGTACCGCAGCCCTCATGATGACCTACAAAACCGCGTCACTCCTCTGTAGTCAGTTGGTGAAGGACCGTCGTCTGTTTACTTCGTTCTGACAGCGGCTGCGGGTTTTATACACGGGCCCCTGGTCGTGTCGTGATGGCCACACACTGACACATCAATATGGGCACTCTGTGTGACCGTGGAACCATAGGAGGGGGTGGGGGAGAGAAGTGTGGAGGGGGTGGGGGGTTCTGAGGCCCACGCGCGGCGCCAGA
>CM031609.1:55323066-55345566 GCA_018398815.1 Conus ventricosus
GATTGGTGTGAGTCTAGTCGGCGAATACACTAAGACTAGATGACTGCATTTTATTCGAGTTTGGTAGTTAGAAGAGTTACAGAAATTCCTGAGCCGAGTTAACTTAAGCACAATCGCATTTAGGTCCCATTGCCAGATATGTCCGACCCACCATAATTGACGTTTCAGGAAGTATCCTAATCTATTTAGTCTATCCGTCTCTCTTCTTCTTTTTATTTTTCTTTTCTTTTCTTTTCTTTTCTTTTTTTTTTCTCTTTCTTTTTGCATATAATCATGTCAGACAGTGCACGTATCCACACTACAAACAAAAATTCCAGCAAACATAGTCACAGAATTTCATGGAGGGGGGCGACGATTGGTTAAAGCATTCAGAAATAGATCAAGACAAAAGAAATGTTGGTGTTGTGATCCTTTCTAAGAGTTACCGACCATTTTACTCAAGCAGTGGTCAGCACACTGACTTTCTGCAGTTATGCGGCAACTCTTCCCCGACAGCTCTCAAGGCCGTTGGTAAACCGAGTACCAAAAAAAAAAAAAATGTTGCCTATTTTCAGGATGCCAGCTAGATTTGAAGTGTAGTTTATAACTATGTTAGCCATGCACGTAACCACACTACAAGCAGCTCATTCAAGTCACGCTTTAACCCCGGAAATAGAAGTAATAAAAGTCTTCTTGTTTGTTGGAGTCACTTCCACCTTCATCCACAGACCAGCTTAGAACTTAACAAACCTCGACACTGACTGACTCCATGAACCTGCTTCTAAAGGTGGAAAGTGGAATGGGACGCTCTGCTGGCCTGAGGGAATGTGCAGCCTTCCGTTGGAGAGACATATCGGGAAGCAGGTGTCGGAGGAAATGAGAGAGCTGACACGCTGGCAGGCAAGGCAACAACGATTAAATCTGGATTACAGCTTGGCCGATCTGACGTGCTAAGAAATCTAAAGAACCACCTCAGCAAACAAGATCAAAGCCACTATACCATAGACCATCTTTCATAGCTCAACATCAAAAGAGGAAGTGGCCGCACATCCAGACTTATGGGAAGAGCAAGAATCATCACCAACCAAATAATTATTGAAATAATCTCAAGGCCAACACTGCAAGCACTCCTAGACATTGGGTAGACTCATACTGTACCTTTTCACTAACAAACATAAATGATCAAACACACGTCAACTGAAGGAAGACTTTGAATCTCTCAGGACTTCCTGTTGTTACTGTAAACAAATGTGCACTAGTAAGTGTGAATCAATGAAGCGATGCAAGTGTGTGTAGTGGAGAGTCCATAGAGGTGGGTGTGTATGCGTTGATCTGTGTGTGTGTGTGTGTGTGTGTGTGTGGTGTGTGTGTTGTGTGTGTGTGTGTGTGTGTGTGTGTGTGTAATAAAAGTCTTCTTGTTTGCTCGAATCACTTCTACCTTCATCCACAGACCAGCTTAGAACTTAACAAACCTCGACACTGACTGACTCCATGAACCTGCTTCTAAAGGTGGAAAGTGGAATGGGACGCTCTGCTGGCATGAGGGAATGTGCAGCCTTCCATTGGAGAGGCACATATTCCAAAGATGGAATTGATAATCTACTGTTCGACTTTCCTTTCAGGCCCTCTGAACTCTCATGCAAAATTTTGGTTGGATCAGTTGTTGGATTTCTTGGCCTTCTTGTACAGCGTATGTTTTCTCTTTAGGAGCTTACGGGATATCTCGGTTGATCCGTGGGAGACCCACCTACTTACGTCAAAGTGCAGGTGGGGTGTGCTTCTCAACAGCTGTCACAATAGGTTACTTGAAGGTCTCCCATGTGAAGAACATCCTCCAAAGTTTGGCAGCAAGGGGCTAAACAAAAAAAAACAAACAAACAAACAAAAACAAATAAACAAACAAACAACAACAAAGTTCCTGTTCAATTGCTTTCAGAAGAAAAAGGTCTACCTGGGCTTCTCATCAATTTTCTGTTGGTGATTTCCGAAGTCCGCTACCACTGCTTCACGGTCAGAGAAGTCAGAAATTGATGCAGAGATCTTGGCCAGGGGTGGGTCGGAGACAAAGACCAAGTCAATCAGATTGTTCTTTCTGGTAGGCTGCTCACTGTCACTCGAGTCAGCTGGACAGAGGTTGTCACAGCTGTCAGTTCTTGCAGCACTGCTCGGTCGCTAGCATTTTGGGTGATTGAACCCACCTCGATCCAGTCAATATCCGGGCAATTAAAATCACCAGCAGGAATCATCTGCTTGGGGCATCTTCCATGTCGCACATGGTCTTCCTAGTTCATGCATATCAGCATTATTTTGACGGGGCATCATAAGGTGAATCCCGACTCCAAGTGATCTCGTATTCGGTGAGTAAGCAAAGAGTGCCAGAGATTTGTGCACAAGACTGAAGACTGCACTCCCAAGAGGGCCTCGATCCTACCGGCACGCGGCGAAGTCGGTAAAGAGAGGCTTGACTGCAGTGGAGTACACGGCGACAAGATCAATAATGATAATAACACCAAACAAACCTAAAGATTTAAATAATGAAAAATACAAATACACATATACTCTCACATATGCACACATGCACATCCTCATACCACAAAGCCCCAATACTGACACAGATCAATATGCTATGCGACAGCTCGGTCACATAATTATGAAACAGTTGTGCCTTAGCGCCCCCCAAACCTTAAACTTAATAAGATCCAGTTTATACAGCTGTTCGACCCTCATCATCCAGTCGCGATGTCCTTGAGTCACCTTATTGGACAAGAGAGAGAGACACTGACACTGACTCTGACATACTTTTATTGACAATGGCTAATAGCCTTTTGTCAAGGGGGTTCAATGTCTTTTCTTTGCATAGAAGAAAAGAAAAAGAAAAAAAACCTGCAAATTAGGTGTCTATACAGCTAAGCAAAATTAAGAAATTATTTCATTTTCCATCACTCATTTGTGTTTCTTGTGTATGTTCTAGTACAAAATCATTCTCACACAACAACCATTCCTTTCACACACGCACACTAATCCATCCTATCTTCCATCGACTTGCACGCACGCATTAATATCCTTATCCTCCCTTCTCCTCATTCACACATATTCTCTGTACTTGATATTATGAAAAACCATTCACTTGAACCGTCAAGCTTCAAGGTCAAACAAGCATTCTAAACAATAAAAATGAAATATAATTGATATCCCCTCAGTGTTTTGAACTTTTATTCATTCATAATTTTCTTCCGCGTGTCTAAGCTTCTGTTGCATATTTTGCCAGCATCTTTAAGAATGTTTCATCACTTCTTTGCAAAATATTGTTAAGATTTCGTCTCTTGACTGTGTTATGATCAAATAGTCTTGATTATTTTTCTAATGTTCCCATAAGCAGGACAAGTGAACAAAAAAATATAACTCGTCTTCTCTAATTGCAATACTATTACACAATGGACATTAATCATCAACAGCATCATTATTGATTTCAGATACCATCTTTTATTAGCATTTAATTCCAGTGTTCTATTTCGTGCAAGAATACACCTTTGCCACCGATTAGATACTAGATGTAAATACGTTTCTGCCTCCAAGTTACTTTTGAAGGATAGGAACCAGAAATATTTATCATGTTCTTCTAGTTGGCTGTACCAGTTTTGTTTATATGAGGAAATTAATCTATCTGTGAATTCAGACAGAAAAACGGTTTCCTTTCCGACTCCCTGGCTTAACCACACTATTCCAAACCCATTCTCTGTTAGCACTTAGAGGCCCAGTTAACATTTCCTAACTCACATTGTTGCAGCATCATGTCGTGGGCTTGTCTGCTCAGTCTAGCTACTGGTAATCGTATTACTTTAAACCAGTATCTAACACACTTCACAATACATCTGGTGTACAGAGGGTACCTTCCTGTTTCACTGTAAGCTATTTTATTGGACGAATGAATCGGAATATTCAGAAACCGTTTGATTACATAAGTGTGCACTCTTTCTAATTTTAGTGCTGAACAATTAAGTAGTGGTGGAAAACAAGTGCAGGTTAACAATTCTTCCATCATTATAATAATGACTTGGCAATTTTAGATTATTTTCAAGTCCCCATATTTCAGCACCATGTGTAAGAATCGGTTCAATCTGGGTATCAATAGCTTCCAAAATATGTGGGGATCAGTAGTATTTAATTTCCTTAATAATGTCCTCAAAATTTCTATCACTCCTTTTTTGCCTTTTCTACTTGTTTCACATCAACCTAAGTCCCAACTTAATTTTGTTGTAAAAAACATACCTAAGTATTTGTACGCTTTTGGTTACTCTAACCTCAGAATTACCATACCACCAAACTTCATTCCTAGCTAAATATTCACCTTTGCGAAACATAATAATGTTGGTTTTATCAAGGCTTACTGTCAACTTAGTTTATCAGCTTCCTGTTTCAAAACATTCAATTGGTTTTGCAATCCTATTGCTGTAACTAGACAACAGAATTACATCATCGGCAAACAGCATCGTAAAAATCTCCACAGCACCTGGAATAATCTGAATACCATGTTAACATTTCCTAACTCACATTGTTGCAGCATCATGTCGTGGGCTTGTCTGCTCAGTCTAGCTACTGGTAATCGTATTACTTTATTTTCTTGAGAGTTCTAAAGCAAGCTCATTGATTAAAAACAACAACAACACCAAACAAACAAACAAACAAAAACCAACAACCGTGGGCTTAAAAGGCAGCCATGCTTGACTCCACGTGGGCAATTGAAAAAATTAGAATAAACACAATTCTCGCGCACACATGCCAAGACAGAGTCGTACATTCCACGTAATGCCATATATAACTTTTCGTTGACTGCGTTTTTTTTTCTAAGAACATTCCATAAAATATTTCTGTTTACAGAATCAAAAGCTTTTCTAAAATCAGCAAAAGCGATATATCATTTTGTATTTTCAAGCATGTATTTTTGTACAAGGGCGAACAACGTAAATATATGTTCAGTTGTGCTGTGCCCAGATACAAATCCTGCCTGCTCCTCGCACGATTTTCTCTTCCCGGTCTGCCGAACGTTTTAAACTCACATTTAAAATGTGTGTGTAAACTTTGCTGACAACACTTGTCAGTGCTACACCTCGGTAGTTATCAGGAGTGTTTTCATCTCCCTTTTTTGTGGATAGGAACGATGACTGATTAAGCCCATTCAATCGGAAATGACCCGCTCCGAAACAAGTTATTGAATATCAATACCAGAACATCAATTTCTAAATGATAAGAACTTTTCAGCATTTCCCCTACAATTTTATCTGGCCCTGCACACTTCGCACCTTTCAAATGTTTTATGCCGTCAATCACTTCTTGTCTAGTAATCGGTTCGATGAATAAAGATTCGTCTGTTTCTGTCATTTCTGTTTCTAATTCTTGTGTTTCTACTCCGTTGCCTTCCACTGTGTTACTAGAATGGTTAAAGACATTAAAGAAATGATCAAACCATTGCTGAGGTGTAATATCATTGTTTATCGTTGTCTTTCTGTTCACTTGTCTTACTGCTGACCAGAAATGCTTGGGTCATTGGCTGACTCGTTTAATCTTTGAAATCAAATCTAATCAAATTCTTTCTTTTTCTTTTTCCTCAGATTAATGTATTGTACTCTTTCTTTTACGTACTCACCTTTACGTTCTGTCTTATATGGCTCGGTTTTAGCTCTTCTGTATCTCTTAAGCAGATTTTTGACCAGACGTTTTTGTTGACACTCCATGTCAAACCAGTCATCACACTTTTTCTTTACGTTATAAACTTTTCTCACCATGCACGCTGCACGCTGCGGTACCACACAAAGCATCCACAAAAAGTCGATACATAAATCAATGTTATGACAATTTTGAGTAATTCTTTCCATAATGTTCCTAAAATGATTTGATTCTAATTCATTTTAAACAAGTGTTCGTTTTCATCAATCCATACAATATTTTCTTCATTACTCTGCGGTGCTGAGTTGTCTTTTTTTGTTCCGTTAAACCCATTCTTCCATTTCATTTCTACAGGCAAATGCCAAGAAAACAGTCTGTCCGCAACTTTCATATTGCAGGATTCCTTCAGCTCAGAAGAGACCAAAAAGTAATCAGTTACACTACACCCATTTGGGAAGTGAATTCCCCTTCTTTGTGATCAACGCAAAAATCATTCAATATAAATAGATCAAAGAAAAACACAAATCTAACAATGATCTCCCAAAACTGTTGATAGATTGGTCTTTTGAACAACTTTTATGAAATTCCAAATCATCGTCATCTTCATTATCATTATCATCCTCATCATCATTTTCGTCGCTCCACACCGGGTTAAGTGCCTGATAAATAAGCCTGTTTTCCTGTCTTAATTGTTTGCATCCCGTTCTTGCATTGAGGTCTCCACATATCATGAGGCAAACATCGTCATCGCGTATTACCTCTGACAGAGCTTCTTCAAGAACGACAACTCCGTCCTTTACCTGCATATGGTTTATGCTGGACCTCCTTCTGGCACCACATAACAACCCACATAAATAACATCTTTCCAATGTTGAACAGTCTACTGTCCATCTTTAGTCCTTTAACATTACTGCAGTCGACCGTAATTTGTTTTACAAATGGACAAGAGAGAGAGAGAGAGAGAGAGAGAGATACAAGCCGAAGTAAGAGGCATTCCTCATCATACTGGTCGCCGATTACGTAAGCTCAGTACTAATTAGGCAGGGTTTGCGCCGGCACACGCTGCCGGGGTCGCCAGGGGTATGCTCGGGGTAAGCGATTTCCCATATACTATTCGTGCTATTGATCCTTTTTTTTTTTCTGCCTGCCGCAAAGCTATACGCTGCCCAGAAGTGAACAGGAGGGTAGGCGGAGGGGGTGACAAGAGCGAGTTTTAGAGAAGTGAGAGACTAGAGAATAACACCACTATTACATCTTTTATGTTAACTAGCCTCTGTGCCACAGTCATAATACAATATGCAGTCGACCGAAACATTTTGAAGATGGAAGAGAGAACGAGAAGAAGAAGAAGAACGAATTATTAAGAGAGAGAGTAAGATGAATACAACCACCTTGAAATAAAAATCGTTTCATAGTTAAAAGCAATCAACATGTACCATGAATTAGTAACAATTACTGCAGTCGGTAATCCTTTACAAAATGGAAGAGAGAGAGAGAGAGAGAGAGAGAGAGAGAGGAGAGAGAGAGAGAAGGTGCGTCACAGCTTGCAACGAGGAAGGGACTGCACTCTTGTCACTCTTTTTGATGAAAACAACAGAAAGCATTTCCTCCCAACAGCAAGCCGATCCTCGTCACAACCAGAAAAGTACACGTTAACCTGATGGAAGCAGTGCTCTTCATGGGACTCGTATTTGTGTTTAACTACTAGAATGCTTGTACATTCAACCGAATATTCCACTAAACAAGACAAGGCAGTGGAGACAAAGGACACAGCACACGCAAAGGTAACATTCGCTCATGTTATTTTCGTCTTCGTTCGCAAATCTGGTGTTCAGTGTCACTGTTTGTCTCAGTGTCTGCACAGCAACAAGAAGAAACGGAGGCGGCGAGACCGACACATGTACGCACCGCATCTAATGCTGAATGACAGAATCTGAGAATAGACATATCAAAGTGACGGAATAGATCAGTTGAGAGTGAATAATGGAACGAGAGTGAGAAACTGTCAGATTTGCCCGTGAATCAACTCAGAAAGTTCTGAAATCAATAATCAGTTCGAAGTAAAGTGGGGCAGCTAAACAACCAGAAATCAGGAAACAAGAGACTAAACGCAGCAAGCCGCAGTCTTATGGAGACCCATTTTTATTGCTCAATTGTTCATAATGTAAACTATCGTCGATAATAATAAGTTTTGGGTTTTGTGATACCTGTTCACCATAAAGGATAGGCCTACCTTATTGCTCGATTGTTCATAATTTAAAATGTTGTTGGTAATAAAAAGTTATGGGTTTTGTGATGATTGTTCATCATAAAGTGACACCTTATGTCTTTAATATGATATATCAAGTCAAGTTGATAAGCAGGATTATCATGTGTTTATATTTTGTTTTTTAATGTTTGTCAGTGATTTATTCCATATGCAAATCAGTTTGTTAATGAAATTCTCCTTCTGTTACTCTGGCTGTATTCAATAAATATTTAGCACTGTTACTATTTAGTGTCTGAACTTAACGTCTTCTGAACTTAATTGGACACCATAAAAAAGTTGTGGTTAGGATGACCCAACCAAACCAATTTTTTCCTGACATTCCTACACTTTTTTATGACTAAAAACAATTTTTGTTAAAGAAAATAAAAAAAGTAAAACTGAAGGTGCCAGAAAATGAACTTGGCCGATGTTCATTGAACTATCAAAACCAGAAAGGGGAGGTAATTTTAATGCAGTTTCAAGTATTGAAGGCTGAAAGTGCAAATTATGGTGTCTAGACTGCTTGCACACTCAATGTGTAAACAACCTGTGTGTGTTGTGCTTGTGGGGTATTGCTTTTGTCCAGTACACAGTAATTTAAGACTGAAAAATTGGAGACAAAAACTTAATCGGCAGAAAAAAAAATCAGTGAATCTGCATAGCGCAAGTTGCATTTTTGAAACTGTAGCAGACAAAATTCATGAGACCTCATTTAAACTTCTTTGGAGAGAATGCAGTTGCCATTTTGTCCTGCTTCAGCAAGATGTTATGAAAAGTATAAAAGATCTACAAGAGCTGAACAATTGGTCCTACTAGGATTGAAAAGTGGAACATAACCACTTGATGCTCAGATTTTTGTCACACTGACTGCGCGTCTGAATAAAATTTTCAACATTTTCCAGGGACGCAAAGGGAGGAGAAGAAAAGATGGGATTGGGTGAAAGCCCTGGGTGGATGGATGATTTTTGCTTTTTATCAATGGGAATACAGATCAGATGAAAAGACCTAGATACTGTGGACAGCGAACATATTAGAATTATTATGGAGTCTTGGCTACAAGTTTTTGAGCACACAGACACACACCACGCACGCACGCACGCACGCACGCACGCACGACGCACCCCCACTCACACACACACTCACACACTTGAATGCAAAGAAGGAGATTGGAACTGATGTGTCCTCAGACAGCACATGAATATGAAGAGAAATGTCACATGAATTTCAAAAACAAGCAAACAAAATCATGTCTTACTCACTGGTCAGTGTGATGATATATAATCCTTTAAAAATTGTCTGTCTGTGAAATCCAGAATGTTGGAATGAGAAGTTTCAGTGCCTTCCTTCTTTACAAAATCTGGGTGTAGGAGACCTACAAAGCAAGAATATGGGATGCTAAATGCAGAGGTTGTTTATTGATATTTTGTGTACTAATCAACAGAAAAAAGTAATTTTGCTCATACGTAATTGTCAAGATGCAATTGAGGCAAATGTGAAATTTGGTCATTTTAATGAGTTTATCATTTCTTGTTATTTTTTGTTATTTTCTAAAGTAAAAAATGGGTGTGTGACAGGCTGATTAGCCATTGTAAAGGTACTTCAGCCTGTCTGTAATTATGAATCCGGTGTAAAGATTTTGTTGCCCTTCTTTGTGCCTTCACAGATTGGGACTGATGGCCATTCAAGATACAGTATGGATATCAAGCAGTTTCATAATACTCCAGATGTGTTCTTAGCTTACTAGTCTAGAGCTTCAGATTTTTTTTTTTCAATCACTGTGGGAGACATGTTCACAGCAGTGTTCCCAACTAGGCACCACAGGGTGTCTATTACACACAGAGTTTGGATCTGACGCACATAGTTTGAAAATGAGGTCATAATGATGCATAGACATAAAATCTCAGATGCACCAGGTCAGTTGATTCACTATCAAACTTCCATGACTGATCTGCGAAAGTTGGAAGGAATAACACATCGCTGTTCAGATAATGCATGGCAATTGGTTTCTTATTGCCAAGTGAAATTCTCAAGCTAGAGTTGAAATCCACTTCCAGTCATGTAGACTTATTATTAATGTCAGCTTCTTTTTGTGAAGAACATTTATGCCACAGCTGGGTCAGATAACAAGCATACAAATGTGATTGACAGAAAAAATTAGAAAGCAGTTTTGAAGAGTTCGTATTGTACAACTACTCGCACATTTACTAAATGAATTATGGGCACTGTAATGTGTGCAGATTTAATGAAACATATGGCTGTTACTGTGTTAGTCATGGGGATCGAACTAATGCTAACAAATGGATGATATCTCTGAAAAATGAAGCAATTACAGTGAAATAAATAGCATGTAGCTTCTCTAGATGTCAAATATTCTAGTTGCTATTTCTTCTTTCTTTTTTTTTTCCTTTTTAAATGAAAATCAGCTGAATTACTTTTGATTAAAAAGAGGTTACAGCAAATAGCTGTCCCGCCATTTGGAAAATCCCAGTCTGATGATTTTCTCTTTCTGACAGTGGGCTAGATGCAAGAATATTGTGTCAGAGTTCATTATGAACAGTTTTTATACCATCCAAACTTAAGTGCAGCAGATGGATGAAACTTGATCTTAGAAAATGGCAGAACAGAGAAGAGAGAGTTGTTGCGAATTATCAAATTAATGACTGTCAAAGTGTGAACAGTACCTGAAGGGGTACCCCTCCCCCCCCCCCCCCCCCCTCCTCCTCTCCATGCCATGGGACTGCAACCTTTCCTGAATGGTATGCGTACCTGCCAAGGGTCTTGCTGATACGACTTAGCAGGTGCTTAACCTCAGCATTAGCCTACCTACTAGTCAGAACTTGGGTACAGGTCTACTTATCTTTGTCTGTGCTACTGTTGTAGTTGTGTGCTGCTATTCTAGTTTTGTCAGTAATAATAGCAGTGATAAATGTGATGACATCATCATCAGAATGATGAAGAAGATAATGATAATGATAACAGTAATGATAATGATACTGAATATTATATCATAGGAATGGGAAAGAAGTGAATAACCGAAGGAAAGCATGTTGCATGAAATTAAAAGTGAAATAAAACAAAAATTGAATCAAAAATATAGATTAGAAAAGAAGGAAAGACACAGCACACAGTCCGGCTAATCATAGAATATGTATAGTTCATGATGATTAATCATGATCACAAGGCACAAGACAGCAGAGTAAATTAATAAGGCCTTTATAAAATGCTAATCAGAGAGAAAAAAACAACGTTCAAACAAAAATTAAATCAATAATGAGTATTGGCAAATATTTTTGTTGAAATTTGGCAATCTGAACCGATGAAATACCAGCAAAAACTGGTAAATGCTGATACTTTTTTTTACCATGTCTGATCAGTCTAATATTGTCTTGGATTTGTCTAAGCAATGGACATTGGAATCTTGACCAGTTGCTCTTGAAAACGTCTGAAATTTTTTCAGTTGAACTGGCTTCTTGTCATAATATTTTTGCAAAATCAGACATGGCAGTCAATGTTTATGACCAAGATATATCCAGTTATCAACGCAGATGGACCAAGATGTATCACTGTCATTGAGTGCCAACGTAAATGGACATTTTTTCATTGTTCTTTTCTTCATTACAGGCTTAAGAAGTGGACATTAGACATACACTGTGTAAATTTCTGTATGGTGCACACGTGAGTTAACCAGCATGAAGTAGACATTTATGGATTGACCACTTGTAATTATTTTACTTAATTAGTGTTAACCACTGAACACTCAGCCCTGATGGTAAACAGATTTAGCAGACTTGAAGCAGAAGACTGTAGACTATCATATATATCTTATCAGTATAACACACAACCATGGGTATGTTACGCATAGATTTTGCAGTTAGATGTACAAATTTTCACTCAGACAGTTGCTGGGATGCCCCATTTCAATCTGGCATTATTGGAAAAAAGACTCATTTTGGACGCTTATTTTCCTTCGGCTGTATTCTCGAAGATTTAGGGTAGGGAACTGTTTTAGTGTTTGTATTGGTTTTATTAATCTGTAAATATTTGTTCCAGTATAGCATGGTTTAATGAAATGGATTTAGATACATGTGGATTAATTAAAGTATCACTTCCTTGAAAATCTTTCACATGTGATCGATCATTTCATAGCTATATGTATTTCTTCTCCCTTTTAAAAAAAAAGATGTTGGGGCACTCTTGCACACACACACACACACACACACACACACACACACACACACACACACACACACACACACAACAATGCATATGCGAGAGCACACACAGACACACACACAACACACACACACACACACACACACACACACACACACACACACACACACACACACACACGCATGCATATGCGAGAGCACACATGCGCGCACACACAGACAGACAGACACACACACACACACACACACACACACACACACCCCACACACACACACACACACACAGCACACACGCGTGCATATGCATATGCGAGAGCACACACATGCGCACACACACAGACACACACACACACAGACACACACACACACACACACACACACACACACACACACACACACACACACACACACACATATACATACACACGTAGGCTTTACACCTCAATGTCATTGACTCGCCATTGAAATTGCTGTGACACCAAGCTGCGCGTCTAGTCTCAAACAATAAATGCCCCTGGCGCAGGTTATGAAGAGCATTAGATCTCCACTTTGCAAGTGTCGGGGAAAGCTGTGTGTGGTAACAACAAGAATGGCTGCGTGGAAGTGCACTTTCCATGCACCTCTGCATCTGCTTGTGTCTACGTGTGTGCGTGTGGGACAGTTCTGCTCTTCTAAATTCACTCACTATTCATGCACAAGTACAAACAACTGGATTGCCTGTGAGATGCCTTCTTTTGATAGATATGGAAATGTTTTTTTGGTTTTTTTTGGTGTACTTGTATGTAAGTTTCTCAACAGAAGCAGCAGTGGCAGTTGAGGGTGCCAGGTACCTAAGGGCAAGACAGACTGTAGCTGGTTGGAGTAGGTAGGAAAGGTTGCCACTGTCCTCTCTCAGTTTGTACTAATTTTTTTTTCTTTTGAACTTATTTTTGTGCCTGCTTTTATGCTAGGGCGTGCCAGGGTCACCTAGTGCTTCAGGGCAAAAAGCGAAAAGATGTATCCTGCTGATAAAGCCAACAGAGTAAGCTAACCTCTGTATTTTTTACTATCACAGGTCTTTTTTTCTTTCCTGTTCTTGGTTATCTACTCAAGCAACCCATAAAATGGCAGAGTTATCAGCAAAATGAGTGTGGCCATCTATCAGGGAAAGATGAAGAAATGTTCAGGGATAATGTGAGAGCAGTGTGGTGAAACTCGTGTACAGTTTTATTTGTTGTTACCTGCCACATAGCTGTGAAAATAGAGAGAATGTATGTTGTTGTTCGTCCTTCGATTTTGAAGATGACCATGACTTCAATCTCAGATGGAAAATCGCTGAGTGTGGGTCCGCAGGGGGCCTGTGAGGCCAATATGGGCCTGGAAGGAACGCCCACATGTGGGACACATGTGAGTGGGCACTACAGTGGAGGTGGAGGGAGCTCTGGCCTTGCGCGCGGCTCTCTTTCTCTCAGCTTCTGTTGTGCATCTCTTCTCTGATGTACATGCACCCTTTGTGATGCTGCTTCGCCAGGTTGGGCGGTCCAGGGCAAGTGACTCCCAGGTGTTGAGGTTGATGTTCAGGCCTTTGAGGGACACTTTGAGGCAGTCCTTGAAATGTTTCTTCTGCCTCCCAACTTTGCACTTGCCCTGACTCCGTTCTCCGTAAGCAGTTGTTTTGGCAGTGGACTATCTGGCATTCTGGCGATGTGGCCAGCTGATCTGGCTCTGGTTTTGTGCAGGTGAGTGTAGATGCTGGGGATGCTGGCCCTTTCCAAGACCTTAGTGTCTGAGACTTTGTCCTGCCACTTGATGTGTAGGAGGCGACGGAGACATTTGAGGTGAAAAAATGGTTCAGCTGTTTGCCGTGTCTGCTTAGACGAGTCCAGTCTCACTGGCATCTGAGAGAGAGTAGTTAATACCACTCATGGAACCTTCAGCTCGGTGGTAAGCGTTTGTCCACTCCACTCCCAGACATTTCACAGAGTCTCCCGAAACACAGAGCTGGCTTGGCAACCTGTTTCCTGACCTGCGTCAATGTTCACAGCTCAGGAAGTGTGCTGCCCAATAGTGAAGTTGTCAACGCCTGTGTAAGTTCTGCCCTTTACCGTGATGTGTGGTTTCCTGTAGGTTTACCTGCGCAGGCTGCTAGTGATACATCATTTCGGTCTTTTGGTCGAGGATAATGAACTGAATTGTTGCAGCTCGGGAAGGCAGCCATGTCCGTCGGCATCAATCTCTCTGTCTGCATTGAGGAGCATCATCACTAAACATTTATGTATCAAGGGTTGAATATTAACAAGTATGATACATGGTTCCATAGGTTTTGCATTAGGAGCTGGTGTTTTGAGTTCGATTAATTTGACAGTACATGTATGAGTTCATGTTATGATTGCTACAGATATTTATTATGACAAAGCTTTAGTTTTATCTTGTATAAAAGAATGTGTCACTCTCAACTAAGGACCATTTCTAAACTTAGATTTTTCCAATATATATGATTTATGTTCCAGTGAAGTGTGTGTTCAAATGTTTATTACATTGGCTAGATGTTCTATTATATCCCATCCACTTGTTTTATATTGACAAAGTTGTTTCTGCCCATTGGAGTGTTTAAGGAATATGTTATGAATGTACATATTGACATTCAATCATAACCGTCATTTTCATTCAGAAAATACGCAATCGAAACATGACGTCTATTCGCTGCGAGGTGCTTTGATTATTATGTCTATTCCAAACACAAAACTATTTGTTATTTTTGCTTCACGGCAGTACTTTATAATTTCAAGCTCAGCAGACTGCATGTATTAATAAATTTACATAAGATTTACAATTGTAGGCATCGAAAACCGCGTACTGACCAATCGCGACTGTCCAAGTGTCAGTAGTGCTCTGTCCGCGCATGGCATAGATATAACCGTTGAATCTGCCAGCTTGATCAACCCGGACTGTTTGGAATTGGCCTCAGTAAAAAGGTCCAATATTTAAGAGCCAGAATCCGGGGTGGAAGGTATCAGTCTAGGCCGACTGAAGATACCACAACATTCGACAACATCCGCAACTTTTTTTCGAAAGCGAACATTCTCACGTTCCGTGTCGAGTCGAAAACTGTGCTACAAGAAGTCGATTATAAATGGATCGAAATCATTTTTTTCGTATAGAGCATCAAAATCTATTTCAATATAATCGCATTAAGGTCACATTTACCAGTTCAATAATAGTTTGTGCGCCGAATCATTTAATAGCTCAAAGTAAATAGTTCAGTTACCGTCAACACGTATAGTGATCGTAGAAGCTGTCATTTTCATCTGTTTTCGCCTCATCAGATCGTGTTGCCATACGAATCCATACTAGGTAAATTCAATTTGCAGCTCACCAGTTGATGCAAACCATATTTAAGATGTATATTTGTGTGAAAGTCAAGATTTTATTATTTAAAGAATCTAAAACATTCAAGTTATAACGAAGCCATTTCGTGATCTAATGATCTGGTATAATAGGAAGATTGACGCCCATTTGTTTAAATCCATTCACGTGAATTAATTATAATTCATCAAGCCAACCGTGGCGAATACGCAGATCAAGGCAATTGGAATATTCATGTATGCTTCCTTCTTTGTAACGAGTTTATCGTAAAGCAATTTTTAAGGAGAATTAATTTAAATGATAAGCACAGCTATGCAATTTGTAAAGTTGTCGAGAGCTGTAGTGAGTGGAATAATGGTCCACTAAGTGCAAGACCTAAGACAATCTTATCTTCAGGTTGTCCTTTCGCAGTACTTTCCTTCTTCCGTTGGCGACCACCTTCCCAGTTCCATCACTGAATCTTTATTCTCCATCTTAGGCGTCATAACTCTCGATTCTGCTGCCATTCTTCGAAGAACTGCTGGGTGTGTCAACCTTATCGAACCCGAGGGTGGACTCTAAGCGTCAACAACGAACCCGGAATGCCACAGATCCTGAAGCAGAGTGCAAATTATTCAACAACATCCCTCCATACTCAAGCACGCGACGACACACTCAGCTACATTTTTTTTTCTTGTATTTTTTTTTCTTAGTGTATAAGCTATATTCTGCGGTATTCCTCCGGAAGATTATATTTTGTACTCAACAACAGTTATTGTGCTAACAGCAAGAAGCGGAAGGAAAACAGAGACTTGTTGTTATTATATATGCCATGATTTAATTTCTTTTGTGTGTGATTCATTCATAGGAACAAACGGACATCGACATACTTACAACCATACGAATTAGTCACCGAGATCATCAACATCTTATTTATACTTAATTTAAATTCATTTGTTGATCAAAGATCAAACCTCTTGATCACATCTGTGGAAATAAAGTGAAGTGGTGTGGACAAAGCGTGACTTCCTACTACGGTCTAACGTTCTTGCCAACATTCAACCACATTTATAATGGGGTCTTAATAAAAACGTCATATTATTGTGGCGCGTCCCGGAGCTTTCGATCTGAAAAACTGGAGTCAGTGACGCAGCAAGGAATTTGTAAAGGCCGCAACCTTCCACTCTTTTTTCCCATGGGAGGTTGGGCGAGCGCTCGTGAGCTATTATATTGTTTTGCCATCTAAAACATAAATTAGAAAAATTTTAAGTTCACATTTTTGTCGTAAATTCATTTACATTTAGTTCGTAGTCGCGACGCTATTTTGGTCATTATTTGTTCCTAATCCTAGAACAGCCACAACACAGAACAAGAAATAACGACCTTGGCCAATTCACGTCATATTTACCACGACATTATGACTTCTTATTATTGTCTATTGCACTAACTTGTGCAGAAGATTTTTATTCAAGTTGCCAGTTATGCAAGTCCTGACTTACTGCGTGAATGGTAGCTTGTGTTGTATTTGGTCGATTGGGACTTAGTGATTAGGTAAAGCATGATACTCTAAAGCGGCATTTCAACGTAAGCTATTAACCGTGATGCGAGGTGGCACCACGGCTATTTTTGCGGGCGCCGTTTGTTTTTGTTAATCGTAGACATATTGAATTATTTTTCACACTCCGTTCCTCAGGTAGTACGTTTCGTCGTTCAGTAAGCTGTGTGTGCAAACCGTGGTTGGTTGTTGACGTTTTTGAATACACGTGTTTGGGTTTTCGAGTGTGTTACCCCCCAATTTTTTGTTTTTTTTTACTACACGGGGTTGTGTAGGTTGTTTCCCAGTCGTGGTGGGAAATTGGTTCTTGTGGCACTCGTGTTTTGAAACGTGCCAATATCATTTGGCATTAAACGCGTACGGTATTACGTTCTTCCGCGTTATTTTATTTATTAAATTTGTGAAACATCCAGGACTTGCAGTGGTAGCAACAGCCGACAAGAAAGTCCCGACGTAAGGCATCTGCCCACTTGACGAAAGTCAGTCTCAACTATTCAACTAGTGCCAGTTCCACAATGAAACATGAGGCACTAGAGCCTGCTAAAAGAGCAGATCTCGCTCCGTACATCAGGAAAGAAGACGTTAACTAGATCAGAGGAACGTGAGAAGGAAGGACGAGAAGAAAAAAGGAGCTGGAAGAAAGAGAACGAGAACAGCAAGATAAGAGGCCGAGAGACAATTACAGCTAAAGTTAGCTTAGAGTTAAAGCAGAACATGTGATGCTCAACCAAGTGCTAGCCCCATCCATGCGTCAACTGTATGTCAGGCTAAGGGCAAATACCTTCCCTAGAAACAATGACGACCTATCATATTAACTCAATTTGAAAGGTGCAGTCATTAATGGATGAACGAGAGGAATGGGGATGCCAGTAGCGCCATTACTCAAGCAAGCTAGGGAAGCGTATGTAAAATTTCAACCCCGCTGGCAGAGTCCGGCGACTATAACCCATCCAATCGCATTTTGCATAAGTAATCAACTGAGTCTGTCATTACAGACAGAAGTTTCGTACAGCATTCATAGAACACTGATACGTCCAGGTCACTAGGATCGGTTGTCTATTGGCTAGAGAGGTGTTGAATTTGTCCAACAACAAAATGGGTAGGAAAAGAAATTTAATCCTAAGAAGTTTCTGAAGCATTGCCTTTTATCAGGCGAGATTTTCAGGAGAAGATCCACAGACTGTAAAGGAACTGTTGCAGCAGCAGAGTCATTTGAACAACGAGACTTGTGAAGAGTTTATCGGAGAGAGAAACCTGATATCGAGTATGCTTGAGTGATGAAAAGAGGTCCACACAAGGAAGCTCGGAAGAGGATAAGACTAGGATCTGTACCTACAAGGAGCAACGACCGGAGAAATTAGCGCGTCAGAATAAAATTTACAGATTGGAGACCACATCACCAAATTGTAACAAAAGAGAAATACACAGCGATTGCCCTACACAGCAGCTGCACCATTCCCAAAACTAAAAAAAAAAGATGATCCAACGCGTCGTGGGATCAGTTGTAAAGGGATCGAGTCAACTCCTATTCAAACGGTAGAAGTCGAAGGAAAACGGTGGATGCTGAAATACAGGCTCTACCATGACATCGGAGAAGGACTTAGGTTCCAGAACAGTGTTACACATCAGAAAAAGAGGTATCACTGGCATCGTCATCAGTCAAACTAAGCGTCCTGTCGAGTGTACAATGGAACTCCCAACGTTTTCAGACAAGACTGAAGTACTTGTTAGGAAAAACCCGTTTGCCCAGTATTATTGGAATACACGCAACCAAAAAAGAGGAATCATTAATGTAACCGTTTACCCATCCAAGCCAGCATTACCATCCAAGCCAGCTTTAACAAGCAAGCAGTGAAACCGCTCAGATCAAGAAAGCTACTTGCAGCATTGTAATCTCCTGCAGATTGAAGAAACAGATAAAAGACCCATCTCTCAAAAGATTGTGTGAATGGCCCGTAAACCAACACGCACTACCAGCAAAACAGGTGTTGAAACTCGTTTATATCAAAAGGAATACTATATAGGAAGTGCGAACACTCAACGACGCAGCATAACCCAAGTTGTCGTACCCAGAAACTAGAAATCTAACGACAACAAGTACACAGTGACCAACTGGTCTGACACCTCGTGTAAGCTACGAAAGAGCGTCTGCTACACATTTTCTTTTGCCAGAGTGAAGGTGACGTCAAAGATATTGCGTCATCGATACTGTCAAGATGTATCGGCAGAATAGTATTAGGGGGAAAAGCGCAGTTCAAGATCCGCTGAGCGAAAATACCGTTCCATCGTGTTGCAGTGAACACATAGGACCCATCAACCCCATTAATCATCAGGAAGAGATACATCTCACCGTCACATCGATTAGGCTTCGCGCTACGCAGAGGCAACAGCACTCCGTACACTACACAGAAGCAGTGGCTAAGCTTTGTGGTAAATCTGACGCGATGGAATACCAACACAAATTCTCACACAAGGTAGTCAATTTCGAGCGACAACGCAAGAGGTCAACAGACTCTTGAACATCAAAGGATCAACCACATCGCCATAACCACGCTCAGACCAACGACTCGTGAAAAGATTCAATGAGCACTTGAAGGTCATGCTTTGAAGAAACTTTGTTTGATCAACCCAAGAGTGGGACAGTTTCGTCTGCATATTATTTGCTTCTACAGGGAAGCACCACAAGAATCACTCCAGTTCGTCACCATTTGAACTACTATAATGGGAGACATGTGCGTGGACCAATGCAGTCATTGAAACAAATATGACAGATAAGCTAAAACAGACCAGAACAAGCGTAATATGACATCGAATCGAAAGAGAGATCGAAGAAACCATGCAAAAACTCGTGAAAACCTAGAACAAGATGCCGACGACAATCGAAGCACTACAACAGGAAAACGAAGATGAGACATCTCATTCCGAAACAAAGTATTAGTGCTGCATCCACAGAAACATCAAAAAGCTCCAGTTAACATGGAAAGGACCGTACACCATTTCCAGAAATCAATCCATACGATTACAAGAATTGAGATCAACGCAAGAGAGACATACCACGTCCAATCTCCTCAAAGAATACTTCGAAAGAGAGGCTTGAAAACAACAAAGACGTCGCAGTTTTTATGCAGAGGAGATCATGAAAATATCTGACCTGACCAATACCCAACGTCACGCCTTAAAAAAATTGAACTCCAGCAGATGTTATATAGAACCCAGCCATCCAGGAACGGAAGCAGAGCTGAAAGATTTTCCATCGTCATGACATACAGCAAACTTAATGCCCTTGGCATGAGAAAGGGGGACCCCCCCAGTTGCGGTTCACAAGGATGAATAGAAATTATGATACATAAATCAAAAGATGACCCACAACTTTATTGATGATATTTTAATAAATCAGCTTTCTAACTTGGGAGAACCTGTTGAGCAATCATGCGTACTCAAGAACACATACAGTAGTAACATTGTTAAAGTGAAGCACTCTGGAATCCTGCAAGGTATATATAAATATCAAGGAATGCACAAGTTGTCAAAATTGAATGTTGAATCCAGCATCGATGATATTATGAGTTTGACATAATCCGTATCGAACTTATTAATGGCCTGTCATTTTCTAGTTTTTGGCCATAATAGGAGTTTTCGCGAAGTAGGGGGTTTGTGTGACATTCATTCATAAGCGCGTTTCATTTTCATTTAGAAAATGACGCAATATCGATACATACAGTCTATGTGGGCGGCTCGCGATTGATTAATATTTCTAATGTCCAAAAAAAAACACAAAACTAATTGTTAGTTTTTCTTCACGGCAGTACGGATTTATAATTTCAAGCGTCATGCAGACTTGCATTTGGTATTACTAATTAAATGATTTACATTGTAGGGTCAATCGAAAACCGTCCGTACGGACCAATCCGACTGTCCAAGTGTCATAGTGTCCTGTCCCGCATGTGCAGAATAGCAACCGTTTGAATCCTGCATCTTTGATCATCCCGGACGTCGTGAATTTGCTCCGTAAAAAGGTCCAATATTTGAAGCAATAGAAACCTTTTATGAAGGTTTCAGTCTAGCCGACTGAAGGATACCCAACGCATTCGCCAACATCCACAACTTTTTTCGAAACTGATACGATCTCATCTTTCCGTCGATCAAAACTGTGGCTACAAAATCCTATGTTGAGTTAACTGGATCGAAATCATTTTTTTCGTATAACAACAAAAATCTATTCAATAAATCGCATAAGCACATGTTACCAGTTCAATAATAATTGTGCGCGCGATCATTAATATGCTCTGAATTAAATATTCAGGTTTACCGGTCAACAACGTAGGATTGATCGTAGACTGGCATTTCACTGATTGCTCTCACATAGCGTTTCATGTACAAATCCATACATGTAATTCAATTTCACTCAACCGTTGTATGCAACCATATTTAGAGATGTATATTGGTGATGGGCAGATTTATTATATAACCCTCTGGCATTCCGCATTTTCCAGCCTAGAACGTGCTCCTATATTCGTCAATTGTTTGAGAAATTTAACATAAAAACTCACCTACTCCTTTGAAAGGTCTATGTATACAAAGTTTCCTAACTGCAGCGCTGTCAATTTAGATGCAAAATCCTCTACATCATATTTCAAAATGCAAATGTCACATGTTTGGGATGCATTGTGCATTTTCACCCTGTTTGTCCACAAAACAAGACATCATACGTTTGACAATGTTACTATACACACCAACAGACAATCCATTGTCGGCAAATGCATTGTTATATAAATCATCCAAGGGTGTCCTACCTCAACTTGTAAACACAGTACTGGTCATAAATCCATTTGGGTTCACAAAGGCAATGAGGCACATACTCAAACATGGCCAGTAACTTCACTGGGGTTTTCTCCTAAAAGTGTTTGGTCACTACTTAACGACTTTAACACCGGACATAACACATTCACAGAAAGAAGTAAAATCCATTCTTTACACTCTAATGGTGTCTTGGTCACACACGGCAGAGGGTGTCACCACTGTCACATGTCACCAATATGGTAAACACTACTCTTGACAAGGGTTTCTACCATGTTTGCTGCATGGCAGAAACCCGTGTTTTCGTCTTACACTCCCACTGATCCATCTCCTAAACCGAAGATCATCGACCAGTATCACCGAGAGTCTTGCAGACTTTGATCCCCACCATGACGACACAGTTACGTATCGCCATCTCCGCAGTGCGTAATCCTCCAAATAGGCTGGTTGTCCCCGCTTTGGCCAATCGCTGCCTGGCTAAGTTCGTCTGGTCAGCAGCTGAGTAAAATAACAACTGCCAGCAGAAAGAAAAAATAACCCAGAGGTGTATCTTTTGTATGGCAAATCATGATTTGCCCATCTCTTCCGCAAAAGGCGTGGAACCACAGGGCGATCGCCGTCGCCACGTTGTTCACAACGCAAAACAAAGCGCATCAATTCATCTTCATCACTATTTTCTTCGCCTTCTTCTCCCTCTTCTGCCTCTCAAACATACCACACACTTTCATTTAACTCCATCTCTTTCATATCTTCTACTTCTT
>CM031609.1:55350566-55360566 GCA_018398815.1 Conus ventricosus
TGAATTTTTCTAGTAATATATAATGAGATCAAATACAACATCTGATTTATGCAATCTACAGGTGTGACCAAAAAGAACAGATTCCGCATCTGCTTTACAGTATGTGCATTAACACGTGCTTGATTTATTTTGAAGTAAAAGTTTGTCTTAAAGTTCCCAACCATGCCTGTTGCCAAAAAAGACAGAAGGAGGAAGCTGGACTATTCATCTTTCATGAAACTCTTTGGATTTGACCAGCAGAAGGTGTTAAAGGTGCACTAGGTATAATGCACATGTTTATTATTCTATTCTGTTTGCAAGTCAACAACAGCCCTGATGTGGCCCTTTGCGGTAGGCTGGGGCATAAGCAACATTATCTTATCTTATCTTGCAAGTCAACAGGCTGGCGTTTAAGTATTTACTCAGTCATGTTTTCACTGACAGTGCCATTCTAATATGGGCTGTCACAGATCTCTCAAAGGGAGACTATCTGAACTCTGTTACTTTGTGTTATGCTGCTGTTGTGCCCAAACATCTCCATGATTCCCTGCAAGATGACTTTCAGCTGAAACCTTAAGTGCAAGGAGGAAAGTCTGCTCTCTCTGACGTTCTTTAGAACTCTGAAGTTCTGGGGCATTGTGGAGAAATAGCAATGCGTTTTACAGCTGCCATCCTCTTTGATAAGTCTTGTGTATCAATGTTGAATATCCACCAGCATCTGAATGTCAGCATGGTGGAACTGGGCCCCCACAATGCTGCCTTTTGTAGAGTGGATCATGTTAAGATGTGCACTGCTTTCTTGCAGGCTGGGGGACAGTTATCTGGCAAGGCCAAGAGAGAGCTGGTTTTTCCACTTGATACAGGCAACATGAGTGTGCCAATTCATATCTTTGGATACCGTCACACCAAGGTAGGGGTTGGTACTGACTGGCAGAAGAATATATATATATCTCTTCCATACAGTCGCACTGTTGATTATAATCTCTCTCTCTCTCTCTCGCACAGTTGCACGGTCGATGGTTTGCCTGCACTTCATTGCACTGAAGCACGAACAGCACTGGCTTTCCCAGCCCTCTGGTTGCTTGAAAACTCTGGTAGTAAAAAATTTTGATCTGATAGAGTAGGATGGGTTTTTTTTTCTGACAAACTCAGAGGGCATGTAGACTAAGTTTTCACCAGCCCCCAGGCAAAACTGCTTGCCCATATTTTGGCAATATTTCTAAAGTATATGAAGTACTAAAGGATAAAAAAAAAAGAAGAAAAACAATATTTTCTGGCATTTTGTCTGTAAGTAGCTGAAACTAGACAACATATTTATTCCATGTTATGTCAGTAACTTAAAATGGTTGTTTGAGGAGGTGCAACGAGCAGCTATTGCGATGATATCTCCAGCATTAGCAAATTAATGCTTTACTCGTTTCTCTGTGGCAGAAGTTTGGAAAGTGCAGCTCTTTTCCAAAGGACAGACCTGGGCACTCAACCACATGTATGTTCAACACAAGTAAACACCTGCCCCAGGCAGCTACGCAACTGTTAAAGTCCTGCCACCTTCCATTGTTGAGCAGTACCAAGTCGATCCGAATATGCTGGTTAGAGACAAAGAAGTCAGTAGGCAATGCAATTACAGTTTGTGCAGCATGTATCAACAATCTGTTATATAAAGCTCAGTTTGTCTGTCTGTCTGTTCGCTTATACACGGCCACAGTTTTAGGCCGATCACCACCAAATTTGGTATCAAGTATCCTTGGTGTCCTACAAACAGCAACATCGGGTCGGCGATCACGTGACACATTGTGTCGTGACGCAATTTGCATCCACAGACACAAAACTGGACATCGGAACACTACACAACAGACAAACTCACCGGGGCGAGACGGGGTCGAAGCGCGTAAGCGCTAGTATGTTATAAACATTAAAAACATGTCATCAGCTGTACATTTCAAGATTTAAGTGCCATCTGTTGCCTCGAGGGAGGAAAAGGAGAGAGAGGAGAAACTGTCAGATGTAAGCTGAAATAAGCTGCAGTTCGTCCTGTACTTGTTGGTCTCCAGAATTGAGTTTGCACCAGCGTCTGTTGATCAAGGCGTATGTTCACATGTATCTTGTCTTTCCATAGTAAAACAGGTCATAAAGATGTTGCAATAGACAGAAGAACAGCAATGCTGTGAGTGTTTTTTTGTTTGTTTGTTTTAATTATCATTTTACATTTCAGTCAGCTGTGCCACCAAAATGGAATTGTGTGGTTGGCTGGGATAGAATAAAACCCAAGCAATGGACAGCGCAGCCTTACAATGGTCCAGTGCGATGTGCTGCCTTGGTGGCTTCAGTAAAACCCAAGCAGTGGGCTGCGCAGCCCTCCAAGGGCCCTGTGTGGTTGGCTGAAGTAGAATGAAACAGATACAGTGAGCAACTCAGCCCTCCGAAGGCCCTGTGGGTTTGCTGAAGAAGAATGAAACAGATACAGTGAGCAACTCAGCCCTCCAAGGGCCCTGTGTGGTTGCTGAAGTAGAATGAAACAGATACAGTGAGCAACTCAGCCCTCCAAGGGCCCTGTGTGGTTTGCTGAAGTAGAATGAAACAGATACAGTGAGCAACTCAGCCTCCAAGGGCCCTGTGTGGTTTGCTGAAGTAGAATGAAACAGATACAGTGAGCAACTCAGCCCTCCAAGGGCCCTGTGTGTTTGCTGAAGTAAATGAAACAGATACAGTGAGCAACTCAGCCCTCCAAGGGCCCTGTGTGGTTTGCTGAAGTAGAATGAAACAGATCAGTGAGCAACTCGCTCCAAGGCCCTGGGTTTGCTGAAGTAGAATGAAACAGATCAGTGAGCAACTCGGCCCTCCAAGGGCCTGTGTGGTTTGCTGAAGTAGAATGAAACAGATCAGTGAGCAACTCAGCCCTCCAAGGGCCCTGTGTGGTTTGCTGAAGTAGAATGAAACAGATACAGTGAGCAACTCGCCCTCCAAGGGCCCTGTGTGGTTGGCTGAAGTAGATGAAAGATACAGTGAGCAACTCAGCCTCCGAAGGGCCCTGTGTGGTTGGCTGGCTCTGAATGCAGCAGAACGTGAGCAAAGTCAGGTCCTCTGAGGGCCCAGTGTGGTTGGCTGGCTTTAAGTGAAATGAAACAGATGCAGTGCAATCCTCCAAGGGCACTGTTTAGTTGTCTGGGTCTAGTGAAACGGAACAGTGGCAATGCAGCCTCCAAAGGCCCAGTGTGGTTAGCTAGCTATAATGAAATGAAACAGTGGGCAGTACAGGCCCTCCAAAAGCCCTGTGTGGTTGGCTGGGCTTAATGAAGGAAACAGGTGGCAATAGCAGCCCTCAAAAGCCCGTGTGGTTGGCTGGGCTATAATGAAATGGAAACAGTGGGCATACCCCCAAAAGCCTGTTGGTTGGCTGGGCTATAACGTGGAAACGTGGGCATACAGCCCTCCAAAAGCCCTGTGTGGTTGGCTAGGCTATAATGAAATGAAACAGTGGGCAGCAGCCCTCCAAAGCCCTGTGGTCTGGGTAAAATGAAACAGTGGGCAATGCAGCCCTCCAAAGCCCAGTGTGGTTCAATGGGATAAAATGAAACAGTGGGCAATGCAGCCCTCCAAAGGCCAGTGTGGTTCATGGGATAAAATGAAAAGTGGGCAATGCAGCCCTCCAAAGGCCCAGTGTGGTTCAATGGGATAAATGAAACAGTGGGCAATGCAGCCCTCCAAAGGCCAGTGTGTTCTGGGATAAAATGAAACAGTGGGCAATGCAGCCCCCTTAAAAGACCCCAGGTGTGGTTGAATGGGGTAAAATAAAATGAAAACAGTGGGCAATGCAGCCTTCAAGGCCCTGTGCAGTTGGCTGGGCTACAATGAAATGGAAAAAGTGAGTAACGCAGCCCTCCAAAGGCCCTGTGCGGTTGAATGGGGTAAAATGAAATGGAAACAGTAGCCAGTGTAGCCCTCCAAGCCCTGACTGATTGGCTGGGCTTTACAGTTGGCAGTTCAGCTCTCCAAGAGTTCTGTGTGATTCAGTTGGGCTTTACAGTAGGCAGTGCAGCCTTCAAATGCTTTTGAAGGCATGAAACAGCAGAAGTGAGGGATGCAACCTTGAAAAGACCACGTGTGGTTGGCAGGGCTTTACAGTGGGTAATGCGAATGCTAGGTGGTGATCATGCTCTGGTTGAGTATCTTGGTGCATGCTAGATATGTGATTTATAACCCACTGAACACTGATACAGATCACGAGGGAATATTTGACATGCTTACATGGTCTTACTACCACAGAGATGTACATTCTGTGCACATTGTCAGTGGTTTTCTTAGGGTGAGTGATAGATGGTTAGAGGGAAGAATACTGGCATGTCTCGGCTTGGAAAGTTTGGTATGGCATAGGCTGATTGTGCTGGGAATTCCTTGGTCTTCATTCTGCACCCTGCTATACCCTGGTGATATGCCTCCATGATTTTCCATCATATTCATTGATTTTGTCATTCACTTGTTTCATCTTTCAGGTTCATTATCGTTTCTTATTTCTCTGTATGTGCCTTCGTGCTGGCCTCAAAAAATGTATGTAGGCTGGTGAACAACATACCTGCAAGAAAGCTTTTCCTCCATATTGATTTTTTTGCTTTGGTCTGTCCCATAGATCTGCCTTGTTCTTGCTCCTCTATTTGTAGAGGCTAATGCGCTTATCTTAGGGCTGTTTGCTTAATTGTAGATTTAAGTGAGTGAGTGTGTGTGTGTCTGTGTGTGTGCATGCACAGGCACACATACCCCACAGTTTCGCAGTTGATTGGAAAGTGTACTGGGATTCCTCCTTGTGCAGTGACTGTCTTTTAATGAGGCACAAGAGGACTTTGCATGCCATACTGTGAAAAGTTGCTTTGGACTGGGTGCTGTAAGTGCTTTACATTCATAACCATGATTGCTGTGATTGGCTGCTGTCTTTTTTTTTCTGTGGACAAAGTTTGTGACTGTGACAGACACAAGGATTTTCACAGCAAGGACTAATGAAAATGCACTGAAAATTTCTCAGAGTTATTTATGGAAAGTCAAAATAAAGTGATTCACTTGTGTCTTTTGCCTATCAAACTGGGAAAGGATTACAGCATTACAATTATGAGATGTGAAGGTCAGTGTTTGTAACCAGCAAGCAGATCACCACTGTGCTGTTCCTAATGGACATGAAATGCTAGGAGTCTCAGTCAAAAACTAATATTGATGAAAACAATGCTGGAAGTTAATGTAAACAAACATCTTAGGAAAGCAAATACAGTTGCTAAGTGAAGCTGTCAGTGTGTAATTATTAGTAATTCACAATCACCATAGCTGCGGCACTGACACTAGTTGAGACAGTAACATGATTACGGACTACTTGAATGTTCAGACCACACATCACTGAATTGAAATAGCCTTACTGCATCATGTAACTGAATGAGACAAAACAATACATTTAGATGAGAACAAGATCCCACGGTTTGAAATCTAGTTTCACATAAAATTTAATGATGAGCAGCATGCATGGATTTGTTTTCTGTTGTCAGTAATGAAATTATGTTGACCCAGCATCTTAGGTAGATGAAGGGAGACAGCCAGAGTCAGATTAGCATTGGTTTAGTTTTTATCTGACAATGTTTAACATGAATCAACTCTGATCTTTTTGTTATCAGAAAATTGGGAGAATATTGTCAAAAGTTGTATCTTTGGGGTTGCTACTCTAGCTTCGGTTCACTGCTTGTAGTTGTCCTTCAGTCTGTCACACAGGCAATGGAAAACGACTGTCACAGAACAACAGATGGTTTTATAGTCATAGAGAACTGTTAATGACAAAGGAAGATGGGTATCATGGCTCACATGAAAGCAGACATGTACACAGCTACTGGGAACGCAGAGATGATAACAGTCCTCGGAAAACAGGAATAAGAAGAGCTGCAGGAAAATACATTGTGAATGATAGTCAGGAAAACTAGGATGAAAGTCGCAGTAAAATTGATATAATTACAGTCACAGGGAAAAGCACAATGGGAGTCAAAAGTCAACCCAAAGATAATGATACTTCCAGGGAAAAACCCAAAGACAATGATAGTCACAGAGAAAACCCAAAGATGATGATAGTTACAGGAAAAAGCAAAGATTATGATAGTCACAGGAAATATATGATGACAGTCTTAGGAAAACCAAAGATGATAGCAGTCACAGGAAAACCAAAGACTGTGACAATCACAGGGGAAAAAATGACAGTCACTGTAAAATAGAAAATAATGACAGTCGCAGGAAAACCAAAAAAAGATTAGTCACAGGAAAACTGAAGATGATTATAGGCACAAGAAAACCAGAAGGAAAAATAGCAGTCACAGGAAAACCAAATGCTAGCACAGGAGTAAAAAAAATTATGATGGTCACTGGAAAATTGAAAGTATATGACAGTCACAGCAATGTCAGTTAGAGGGAGAAGAAAACTCATGCTGGTTACAGGAAGACCAAAGGTAATAACATTCACAGGAATACCAAAGGTAAGTGCTAATCACAGGAAACCCTGAAATAATGACAGTGATATGAAAGTTAAAATGGTTAGTCATAGGAAATCCAAAGATAATGACTACATGAGTCCATAGGAAAATTAAAAATACTTACAGAAAAGAAAAGTCAAACGTAATGACTTCAGGAAAAGTAGATATAATGATAATGACATAATGGAAAACAAAGGATAGGGACAGGCACAGGAAAGTCAAAAGATAATAACAATCACAGAAAAACAATGTTATGATAATCGGATGACACACACACAAAAACAACAAAGATACAGACAGGTTTGACAGAGAAAAATAGATCTGAATAAAAAGGATATTATTTCTGCAAGACAATACAGACAAAACAACACGGGACAACTCTGTATTGTCCGTGGAAATGATATCCTTTCTTTTTAAAATTTGCTTCAATTTCCACCTTCTGTCGCCTTGTTTGAAACTAGAGAAAATAGGGCTGCATAGAGAAGTGCACCAGCCTTGCGGTGAAGTGGGTAGCTAATGGGATATGAGAGTCTGACACCTATACATATACCATACTTTGAATTAATCACCGGTACTGTGGTGTTTGAATCTTCTTTCAAACTAACATTGAAGGGTCCCACTTGGGACAGTCATACAAAATGTCTTGAATGCACGACAGAACTTGACTAGATTTTTTCACTAAATCCGGCTGGCAAATTTTGAAATGTGACTGTCCTCTAGGGCTTCTTATTTCTGACTAATTCCCTGATTCTTCACTCTCTCAAAGTTTTGTTATGACTCACAAAGTCTCACCAAGTCTAGCAAGACATGAATTCAGCTGCGACACATTCAGCCAAAGCCAACTAACCTGCAAAGTATGGACTGCAGTTTAACATCTGAAGGCACATGGTGGAGATCTTGAAAGCCTGATAGCTCACGCCTTTATTGAACTTGTCATGAGTAACAATCCTTGTGGCTTTGATGATGGTTGGGTAAACCTCCTGACCATACGAATTTCCATATCTTTGATATGCTTTGCAAAAGTTTAATATGAAAGAAAAATAAAACTAACAGACACAGGTCTGATGCTTGACTTGATGTAAACTCTGGAGCTTTAAATATGCATGACACATGAATTTGTAAAGCTTAAGGTGTGTGTGATCTGTGTAAAGATGCATATAAAAGCTGGCTGTGTAAGGATCGTGTGACCTTTAAATCTGGGGAAATGTGACCTTTCATTTGCATTTCTTTGAATTTCTAGAGGCGTACATGACCTTTGATTTTGTTAAGATGTTTGTGACTTCAGAACCTGTTAAGAGGTCTTCAGACCTCTTTACCTGCCATTCCGGGTGCAGTAATTGACACTTGTCACAGCCCCATTTCACCGTTACACATCTTACTCTCCATTTTATTTTCTAGATCACCAAAATCACGCATTTGAAACAGCTATTTCCATGGCCTCACTGAGCTGTTGAGAAGGCGGCTGGTTTATTTGAAATGATTAGCACCCTTTGGGGTTGAAGGTGCTTGGAGTACACTCTGTCCAACTGTAGCTCTACCAATCAGTTACCCTGCTGAACGGTGATGAGTGAAAGGGTATAACTGATAAAAGATTTGGTCAGGCACACTGTCGTTTCAGTCCATGAATGTGTCATGAAGGAGAGCACATGAAGAATCAGAATGTGAATCTGTTGAGTTGCTTTAACAGTGTAAATGTAAAAGTAATGTGGACATTTTGCTATGCATCCTCAGAGATGAAGTTTTTCAACCTATTATTACACTTTGCTTCAAATTTCATTTTTGTCAGTTTCATTTTGTTCTCAGACAGGGTCAATAGCTGTGTTACACATGACCTCTGAATAAGTAAATAATTTGTGTGATCACTGAAAATGTAGAAATGTGACCTTTGAATCTGGACTGATACAATCTCTGATGCCTGCTGCAATTTCTTTATCCAGAAAACCATCAGAAGAGAAGAGATAGATATCTAGCCTGAGAATCTACATTACCTTAGAACCCTTAAAGGTGTATGTAATTACTGACTCTTTGCAGATGGAGATTACTGCTGCTACTTTATATCTACCTTCGATCTATCAATATCTGTATCTGTCTGTCTATCTATCCATCTCTCTGTTTCACTCTCTCTACGTATTTATACAACACACACACACACACACACACACACACACACACACACACACACACACACACACACACACACACACAGAGAAGGGGAAGGGACAAAACGTGTCAAAACAAATTAACTTCAGTGACATATCTGAAAAATCTTTAAAAATAAATTCCATCCATCCATCCATCCACCCATCCATCCAGGGAAGGGACAAAACGGAAGTCAAAACAAATTAACTTCAGTGACATAACTGAAAAATCTTTAAAAATAAGTTTTATCTATCTGTCTTGTCTATCAATCTGTCTGTCTATCTGTCTGTCTGTCTGTCTGTCTATCTATCTATATGTAGAGAGAGAGTTGAATGAATTTTTTTTTTCATGTTCCCTGCGAATCTGAAAAGATATATGTGTTTAGAATCATGAACCGTACATTAAACTCATGCTGTGTTTACTTGTCCATAAGTGAACTCCGATGCCTGGCTTGTTAAATGCAGAGAAAGAATAATTAGGAGCGAAAGGGCCAAAGTGAGACATAAGGAAGTGAGCTATGGACAATGATCATTTTTGTCCTTCCCTGGTGTACAAAGATGTTATCTTTAGAATGGGCCCTGGGGCAATGCTGGCTAAGTAGATGGCATGCATGTGTATGAAGGCTTGCAGGCGACCAGTCTCAGGAGAGACTACTTCAGGCTACTGGAGTCTTAGTTTTTTTATGTCTCTGTGTGTCTGTGTCCGTGCCTGAGTGTTTGTCTATCTGTCCATCTCTCTTTCTCTCTCTCTCATTTTCTCTCTCGCTTTGTGTGTGTGTGTGTGTATTTGAGAGAGAGAGAGAGAGAGGGGGGTGGGGGATTGTTGCCAGAAAAGAATTGATGTTGGTTTTATTCCCAGACTGAATTATGTCCCAATCATAAGTACGATGCATTAATGATTATTCCCCCCGTCGGATGTGTAGTCCTTGCATGCAGGTCAGTGGATCATACGATTAAATTCAAGAGCTCCTTATACTTCTCATCCTCTCACACCCTCCTTGTTCTCTCCACCCTAATCTTTTCACACACTGGATTTTGTCAGCCATTGTAATCAAATACTGAATAATGTATGTGAAGCTGTATAATCATGTGTGAGTAAAGATCCCCTCTGTGTGTGTGGTGTGTGTGTGTGCGTTGTGTGAAGCAATTGTGTGAAGTGTCGGTCATGCATTATCTCCAGTTTACTTTTTTTGTTGTTGAATTTTAGCTTGGAAGTACCTTTGCTTTTAATTCACCAGGGTTTTTTTTTTTTCATATCTAGCTTGCTTAATTCATCTGCTAAGTTTCTTTTCTTTCATTTTTTAATTGTTAGATTGTAAGACATCTTACTGTAGATGAATATATGTATGTTACTTTGTTGTAAGTAATATTTAGCTATATATTGGCTTTATGCTT
>CM031609.1:55365566-55375566 GCA_018398815.1 Conus ventricosus
TTGGGAGGGGATGGGGGTGGGGGGAGTGCTGAAGGAGGACAAGTGAAGACTTGACAAGAATGATTGGGAACTGGTCTTTCCTTGCTGTTGGTGTCCATTGCATAATAGCTGTAAAGAACAGAGCTAGTCAGGGTAAGAAATACCCATGTAGATTATGCAGCTGTCTTTACCACTGCCGTAAAAATACAATGAGCAATGTGGAAAATGAAAGAGGAGAAAAAAAAAGCAGAAGTGAGAGGAGATTTGGGGGGGGGGGGGGGGGGGGGGGATGAGAAGGGAAAGGGGGGGGGGGGGGGCATGGATGGTTGAAGGACTAGTAGAAGAAAACTGGAGAAGGAAAGGATCTGAAGTATTTCTCAGCTGTGGGTCTACTGTTTCTGTGCTGTGCTGACTGTCCTACATTCATTCTATTCTCTGTGGTGGTAAGCTGTACACTGTTCTGGTAGTGGTAGCTGTGTAATGTAGCCAGAGAAATGACCATGCTTGAGGTTTTTTTTTTTTTCACACTGTTTGAAGTTCTGCTTGTTTTGTAACAGACCCTTGAAGTGAAAATCTTAATTCAGCATCTTGATGTTAATCACTGTACGAGCAGAAGGGATAGCCACCTTTGATGAGGGCGGGTTGGGGGATTAATGCTGGAGGTGGTTGGGAGCAGATGATGGTGGAGATAAAGCTGGAGGGGGGTAATCATGAGATAAACAGCTCAACTGTAGATGTTCCTTATTTTGTGACTTGTGTTTTATATTGTTTTTTTTGAAACATCATTTATTCATTACAGTGCTATAGAATAATCTCAGATTAGAGTAAAAGTTGGCTGATGTGCCTGAGTTGAGTTGATTTGATCAAGCAAACAAGGTCTGCATGCCTTTATCCTTCCTACATTTGCCCTACTTCCCCTATGCTGTTCACGTATCTTTGGTGTTTAGTTATTACATGTTAATCCTAATACTAAGTAGGCATATTGCCTCCTCTTTTACTTGTGTCTGTTAACTGGGAGTGTTTTAGTAGTACTAGTAGCAGTGGTTGTAGTAGTAGCGTTAGTATTATTATTAATATAATTATAGATGATTCAGAAGAACAAGAAGAACAAGCAATACACAAAGCACATGCCATGACCAATTGCTGGCAGTGCATCCAAGGGTTCCACCACTGAGGCCGATCTTATGTTTGTTTGTCAGTGTATGTGCACATTTGACCATAGATGTATGTGTGCTTGTCCTTCTTTATGTTCATGTGTTCACACAAGAGTATGTTGTGTTTCAGTTCAAGAATCCCTTGATTCTACTTTTACTGGCCTCTGCAGCAGTCAGCATTTGCATGCGGCAGTTTGACGATGCCATCAGTATCACTGTGGTAAGTTGTCTGCGTTCTGCAGGTCTGTCCTTATGTTGGTCAAGCACTTTGGACCGTTCTCTTCGTTGACCAGTAATCCTCTTGTTAGACCTTTGTGGGTAACATGTAAAAGAAATGGAAATGATACAGGTGAGAAAATGGTAATGAGAATGCAAGTCAGTGCCGTGAAATTCACGGTCATGAGTTCAGCAGCATGGTGAAATCTTAACTTCAGCGCAGGTGTGTTCACATTCACAAGAGCGTATAGCTCAGCACGGTCAATACTCATGGGTCTTCCAAAGACCGAGGTGCCTGCATAAGTTAGGACACTTAACCAATTCATATACACTGTTGAAACTTAGCAGATGTGATGTATGGGCTAGTCCACAGTGACACCTCCTTCATGAAACTGAACCTGTAAATACTTACTCTGATTCTCTTGACTGAAGGTGACACTGATTCTGCTATCAAGAAACTTTGGATGGGAAGTAGCCTTCTGTTTCTCTCTCTCTCTCTCTCTCCCTCCTCTCTCTCTCTCTCTCTCTCTCTCTCTCTCTCTCTCTCTCTCTCTCTCTCTTCTGTCTCTCTCTCAGCCTCCCTGTGGCTGTCTCAGCCAGTCTGATTGTGTGTGTGTGTGTGTGTGTGTGTGTGTGTATTCCACCCCCTTCTCTCTATCCCCTCCCTTGACTCCCTGTCTGTAAATCATGGCATCCAAGGGAAATGTTCACTGCTGAAACTGTTGTTTTTAAACTTTGAATCAGGGACTCTCTGTTTCACAGAGAATGATAAGCATGTCAGGCAGTTGGGACATCTCTGATAAAAAAAAAAAAAGCTGCTGCTATATGTGGAGCAGCTTGCACTGGTTACAGGCAGAGTACTACTCAGAATAGTACTGATGCTTCCAGCACGCCTCTTTAGCCTGGTTTGCTGCACCTATTCCTGCAAGTACACCCCGCTCCTCTCTGCTTGTTTTTGTCCTTTTTCTCTGAGTAGTGTCTATCTGTAAATCTGCCTTTCATTTTTTGTTAGTCTGTTTGGAAGTGTTGCATGAAGGTTATGTGATTCTGAATAAAAATCCTGTTCATCTTTCTCCTCCCTTAGTTTGCAGTGACATTAGCTTGTGACCTTTGTTAGCAGTGCTGTCAGTTATGTCTTCCTTGTTAGCAGTGCTGTCAGTTATGTCTTCCTTTGTTAGCAGTGACTGTCAGCTTTACTTTCCTTTGTTAGCAGTGACTGTCAGTTATATCTTCCTTTGTTAGCAGTGACTGTCAGTTATGTCTTCCTTGTTAGCAGTGACTGTCAGTTATATCTTCCTTGTTAGCAGTGACTGTCATTATATCTTCCTTGTTAGCAGTGACTGTCAGTTATGTCTTCTCTGTTAGCAGTGACTGTCAGTTATTCTTCCTCTGTTAGCAGTGACTGTCAGTTATGTCTTCTCTGTTAGCCAGTGACTGTCAGTTATGTCTTCTCTGTTACCAGTGACTGTCAGTTATGTCTTCCTCTGTTAGCAGTGACTGTCAGTTATGTCTTCCTCTGTTAGCAGTGACTGCAGTTATGTCTTCCTTTGTTAGCAGTTGATCTGTCAGTGTTATATCTTCCTTGTTAGCAGTGACTGTCAGTTATGTCTTCCTTGTTAGCAGTGACTGTCAGTTATGTCTTCCTTTGTTAGCAGTGACTGTCAGTTATGTCTTCCTTGTTAGCAGTGACTGTCAGTTATGTCTTCCTTGTTAGCAGTGACTGTCAGTTATGTCTTCTCCTGTAAGCAGTGACTGTCAGTTATGTCTTCCTTTGTTAGCAGTGACTGTCAGTTATTCTTCCTTGTTAGCAGTGACTGTCAGTTATGTCTTCTCTGTAGCAGTGACTGTCAGTTATGTCTTCCTTTGTTAGCAGTGACTGTCAGTTATATCTTCCTTTGTTAGCAGTGACTGTCAGTTATGTCTTCCTTTGTTAGCAGTGACTGTCAGTTTACTTCTTGTTAGCAGTGACTGTCAGTTTCTTCCTCTGTTAGCAGTGACTGTCAGTTATGTCTTCCTTGTTAGCAGTGACTGCAGTTATTCTTCCTCTGTTAGCAGTGACTGTCAGTTATGTCTTCCTTGTTAGCAGTGACTGCCAGTTATTTTGTATCTTCTCCTCTGTAGCAGTGACTGTCAGTTATGTCTTCCCTGTTAGCAGTGACTGCAGTTATGTCTTCTCCTGTTAGCAGTGACTGCAGTTATGTCTTCCTCTGTTAGCAGTGACTGTCAGTTATGTCTTCGTCTGTAGCAGTGACTGTCTGTTATGTCTTCCTCTGTTAGCAGTGACTGCCAGTTATGTCTTCTCCTGTAAGCAGTGACTGTCAGTTATATCTTCTTCTGTTAGCAGTGACGTCGTTATGTCTTCTCTGTTAGCAGTGACTGCAGTTATGTCTTCTCCTGTTAGCAGTGACTGTCAGTTATTCTTCTCTCTGTAAGCAGTGACTGTCAGTTATGTCTTCTCCTGTAGCAGTGACTGTCAGTTTGTCTTCTCCTGTTAGCAGTGACTGTCAGCTATGTCTTCTCCTGTAAGCAGTGACTGTCAGTTGTCTTCTCCTGTAAGCAGTAACTGTCAGTTATGTCTTCTCCTGTAAGCAGTGACTGTCAGCTATACCTTTCTCTGTTAGCAGCGATGGTGTATGATGAGAGGAAGCAGGAAGACTCAGTCAAGTCGTCTTCTGTTGGCAGTAACAGTTGAGACTGCATGTGTTTACAGTTTGTGAGGGAAAAAAGGTGGCATGGTTTCAGACTGTAGGTCACCGTAGGTATGTTGTCTCCAGATAGCGTTCCCTGCAATCTCCAACCCCCCCCCCCCCCCCCCCCCCCTCCTCTTGGCCTTCCTCTACAATTCCTCCCTTCCTCCTCCTGCTCATCCATTTTATTGCATGTATGTTTTGACCATATCATACCCACTGCTCGAATGAAAAGAATCCTGTTTTTATAGGTACAGAGAGTGAGAGAGAGAGAGAGATTGGCACAGAGAGAGAGAGAGAGAGAAGAGAGTGCCATGATCGAAGAGGGCAGTCTGCTGGATTATGTGTCTGTCCCTCCTTCACCCATGTGGGGTTTACTACAGTAAGAAGACCATGACACACCAGTCCAGTAAAGCAGATAACCTGTCTTCAGTAAGTAATGTCACTGAAGTATCTCTGCAGCTGTGCAGTGTCTGCTCGGGTGGGTTGTGTCATAATGACTTGGCATTGATGGCCTCCAATGGATTGTGGTGGTGAGGTTGTAGCAGGACAACCCTGGGTGTGGCTGTGTAGGGTTGGATGAGCTGGAATGGAGTTGAATGAGAGGCAAGAGAGTAGTGCCACTTTGAAGGAAGGGAGGAGGAGAAACAAAACATCTGCAACTACTTATTACTATAGTATTAAGAAGTTGGTATACGCTGAAAAAGTCTTCAACAGCTGACTGTGACTGTATTACTAGCCTCTGGGCTTTGCTGTGTTGTATGAATGCTGGGCAGATCTTGATTATTGTTGCTGCTTTTTTGTGAGTGCTGGCATATCCTGCCCTTGGAGTCGGACTCCATGTGATGATTTTGACAGTCCCGCTATCTTTATCTTTGAAACTCTGCAAAAGCTTAGTCATGGAGTAAAGCTGGAAGTTGCAGCACACGAAGACAAGCTGGTGATCAGAGAGTATCAAATTATATTAGATAAAATACAGAAAAGAGAGCAGGCAGTCATGCACAATGGAATGCTGTATTGATCGTGGGCCAGATGGGAGCTCTTTCTCTTCTACATTGACAGCTGGTGGGGTTATTAGATCCCGTATAAATACAGCTTTGATGGCTCTGTCGACTGTGTTCTCTCTCAGGTTGTGTGCACTTTACTTGGGTGTTTGAAAGCCATCGGAAAAGACATTAGCACTAAAAAGAATTTAACATCACCTATGCTTTAGTTTCTTTTCAGGTCATGCGTAAGGTGATGTCACTTGTCCCAGCTAAAGACACATTTGTCATATCTTCTGGCCATTTGAATGACCACCTGTCTGACCTTCAGATCCAGGTCACTCCTGCATCCCCTGTCTCCACAACCCCATCCCCTGCCCTCCCATACTCCCCATCATACCATATGCAGACACATACACAAAAAGGACAAACACATCTGCCCCTTGTCTACTTGCATTCTCTCTCTCTCTCTCTTTGGCTACTTGTCTGTCACACACACACACGCACACGCGCGCGCGCGCAAACACACACACACACACACAACACACACACACACACACACACACACACACACACACACACACTCTAACTGATCCTGTGCACAAAGAGAACATTGTATGCATATGAGAACCACGTTTCAGAAAATGAGAACAAAATCTTCTTACTCAGGTGCAGAAAATGTTTATGAGAAACAAAATGCAAAGTAGGATATTTCTACATATAAGATATAAATTACATTCATGATATTTTCAGAAATGTGGAGGAGTTATGTTTTTTCCCCCTTCAGTTTACAGAAATACACTTGATACTTACCACAGCAGCAATACAATAACCGTGGTATTTAGAGTATTCACAGTTCATGTGAAAGCCTGTGTCTCTTTTTCTAGGACCCACATGTCAAAGACAGTAAGAGAGAGAGAGAGAGAGAGTATGTGTGTGTGTGTGAGAGTGAGTAGGTGTGTGTATGTGTAGGTTCATGGTAAACTTTAATATTAGATCAGCGTTTAACAAGAGCTAGCGAAATTGAATTTGACAGAACGATAAATTTGAAAACCTTTTCAGTCATTCCCTGCATGAAGATGTCACCTGATGGTACAGGCTATGAATTGGTGATGAATATTTTCAGGAATATGTTCAGTTTGAAATATTGAATTAAAAATGATTTTTTTTAGACCTTTAGATAGTTGATGTTTAGTAATATTTTAACATGAATGTTTCGGCAAATGTTAACTTGCATTCTGTCAAGCTCGAGGCATGTAATGCAACATCTGCCAAGCAGAGGACTGATTATAAAGAAATAACTTACTGACAATGGAACACAAATCAGCCATGTGTAAAGATGTCTGGCCAAGTACACCAAACTAAGAGTTTTTCATTTGTTGTGAAGTGTGCAAGTGAGGTCTCAGGAAAGCAGCAGATTAAACAGCCTTACTAAGTTACTTATTTTAATGTTAAAGACCATACTGTATCCGGAACGCAGATCAACTAAATGTAAGCATGTCTGGCCAAGTACACCAAAATAAGAGTTTTTTCTTAGTTATCAAGCGTGCAAGTGAGGCGACATGAAACCAGCGAAGTTAAACAGCCTTATACATACATGTTATCAAAGAAGGCGTAAGTTTGTTTTTGTCACTGCCGTCAAACAAAATCAAAAGCGACAATCAAAAATTGCAATTATATGATATGGATATATTAAAATATACATGAAATGAAATACACATCATGTTTGACTTCAAGATTAGCTGATGACTGATGTCTGGAATGAGTCTTTGGGAAAACATATGCATGACAAAAGACGGATTTGGCTCTCTCACAGTGTGTCGGAACTTCTCACATCTGAGGAGTACTGAGAGTAACTTAATGACAGCCCGTCCGCTCATTCTCTTGCCATCATATATCACACATTTTATGTTATAGTCATATCGGCATAGCCAGTCCCAAAGATGGAGATGTTGAGGAGGTAGGGCAGAGCTGTGCTATCTTCGTTTCAGTGATGTATAACACTCCTTTTGTACCAGTTAACCTGGTTTTTGTTTTTTGTTTTTGGTATGATTAGGACATAACACATGCGAGTCAGAATTAGCACATTGTTTTTATCTCTGTCTTTTTTTTTTATTAACTTAGCTTTTGACTTTGTATGTAACGCTGTGAGTCTATGAAGCACCCTGCGTGTGCATGTGTGCATGTCTCTGTATGTGTGTTTGTCTGGGTGTACGCATAAGGTCTGTGTGTGTATGTGTGTGTGTGTGTGTGTGTGGGCATGCATGTGGGGTGTGCTTGTATGTAAGTGTGTGTGTGTGTGTGTGTGTGTGTGTGTGTGTGTGTGTTGTGTGTGTGTGTGTGTAGGTCTAAATGGTAAACGTTAATATGAGCAGTTTGCTGTTTCTCAGCAGATATGTGCAAGCACAACCAAACTTGACAGAATAATGAATTTCTAGCCATCTGGTACCTGTTCATCTAAATTAACCTGTGTGAGTGAAAGGAAACTCGATAGTGCTGATGCAAATGAGGAAATGTATATCTCTGTGAATTTTTTTGACAGGGAACCAAGTGCTTACTGTCATATAGGGTCTGTGCAGGTCAGGGAAATCTAGGAGTGTTAAACTAAAGAAAAGACAGGAGCTTGCTCCAGCCTCTGCAGAGTCAGTGAAAGTTGCAGTCACTGAAAAGTCAGGGAAAATCAGAGGCAGGCTAGAAGTTACAGGGAAAATTGGGGAACTTGCTTTTTATATTCCTATAAACAGGACCCCCACCCCCACCCTTCCGAGAGGGAAGGGGGAGGAGGGACTTTATAATCCATGCATGTCTGCAAGATCTTGATCAGGAAAGGGAAAGATTTGATTACAGTTTTATTTGAAAACAAGACTATATGTCAAAAAGAAAAAGATGTAAGAAACTGTTGTATTGTGACTCCATGTGGAAGATTGGGATTCATGGGATGCGATGGCCAAGTCAAACAAACAGACAAACCAACAACAACAGCAGCCAGCCATTTGCTCTGAGAAATTATTTTGCAGTTTTCAGTGAAAACAGGATTTCCGTGAGGGAAAAGTTTTCGGAAAGTTGGGAATGCTGTATTGCTAAAGCTGGATGAATTCTGGATTTTATTGCCTGTTTTTATTGTAAAATGCTGTTTTGAAAACACTGGCTTATGTTACATGTTTATTGATTTTGGTTGTGTGATACATAATAATATAAATGAGACTTGTGATCATGGGCTATGTTTCTGTGAACATGCCTTGTCTCAGTGAGATGGCGTTCTGCTGTAGTTTGTTCTGAGAAAAATTGATGGGGGTGAGGGTGGGGTGGAGGTGTGAAAGTGTAAAGGGGAGGGAAATGGGATCAGTCTGCATTGAAACTGACTGGTCTTTCGACCTTCTGCTAACACAGTGAAAAACTGGTTGCCTAAGAATATGTGGAGAAAGCATTTCCCTTGTTCACCAACAGGTTTAGTTGTCTTGGACAGTTGAATAAGCAGGTATTTTTAAGTTCTGGACAAATGATTATGCCTCATATTTGCGTCTCTAACAGCAAGGGAGACAAATGGTTATGTGCCATGTTTGTGTCTAAAAAGAGATTGATTAACATTTATATTAATAACCTATGTCTGATGAAGACATGAATAATAATGCCCTATATGTGATGAAGAGATGAGTGAAGACAAATGGTAACTCCCTATGAATGATGGAGACAGATGTTAACACCCTGTGCATGAAAAGAAATGGAAATGAATGACAAGTATGAGGATGAGATGAATGAAGGCAAATGATAACACCCCACATTTGACAAAGATAAGTCTGAAGACAAATGATAACGCTGTGTATGATGAAGAGATGAATGAGACAAATGGCAACACATTGCGTATGATGAAGAGATGAGTGAGAAAATTAGGAACGCTTTGTGTATGATGAAGAGATGAATGGACAAATGATAACTCTGTGTATGATGAAGAGATGAATGGGACAAATGATAACTCTGTGTATGATGAAGAGATGAATGAAACAAATGATAACTCTGTTAGATGACAAGATGAATGGAGAGAAGACTAATGCCAGTGGTGTGTCTCTGTTCACAGGCTATCATCATTGTGGTCACAGTGGCTTTCGTACAGGTAAGTCCACCACCAGTTTACGTCAGACGGTCTGTATAGCATGATGATGGCACGGACTCCTGTCAGTGTGACGGCCATGATAGATTGTAGCTCAAAGCTACAATGAAACCTCCATGAAATCATCCCATAAAGATCCCCTCACCTGCTGCCAGTCTTACCCCCCTCTCCCCACCCCTACCTCCCTTCCCAACACCATTTGACACTTTGAGAAAATATGTATGCCCAATGGGTGTTGCAAGACAAGTTGAGTAGGAAACGGTAACATGTTGCAGAAAGCAAACAAGATAACTTTTTATTTATGGAACTGGGACAGATTTCAGTCTGATATGAAAATGAATGTAGGTGTGTAAGATTTTAGATATGCACCAGGTCCTGTCTTATTTCATTCACCAGTAGATTTAGAGGAATGTAAATGCTGGTAGTTTTATCATGTTATGGAATAGCCATGCTGCCCACATAGGCTTTGTACTTGCTCTGTGTGTGTGTGTGTGTGTGTGTGTGTGTGTGTGTGCGTGTGTGTGTGTGTGTGTGTGTGTGTGTGTGTGTGTGTGTGTGTGTGTGTGTGGTGGAATGGGGAAGTTGGAGCGACTTTGCACTTTCTGTGTGGGGAATGGGGAAGTTCGAGAATTTGTGGGATGGAGGTTGGGGGAGGGAGGCGTGTGTGTTTGTGTGTGTGTGTGTGTGTGTGTGTGTGTGTGTGTGTGGTGTGTGGTGTGTGTGTTTTGACGCACTTTCTTGTTAACTGTTATAGAGAGGTTTTCACTTTTTACATACTGTTTTTATTTATCAATTCTTTTACATTTGCGCTAATGTGTTTTCTATCTCTGTTACCAGAATTGCATAGACATAACGTAGAAATGCAGGATGACA
>CM031609.1:55380566-55422973 GCA_018398815.1 Conus ventricosus
TTACCTTTTCAAACTTCTCAAGTGCGCATGTGGTGTGATCATGGAAAATTTTACGTGTTCTCAGAAAATCTTGTCTGATAAAATGAGTTCACTGAACGCGGTCAGCCATCTCTTCTTTTTCTGTGAAGTTTGTGGCTCACACACACCTTAAATATACACACACCCTCCACACAAACAGTCTGGGTGCTGATAAAGTTGAGTGGCTGTGCTGTCAGCGTAGCTACAAAGAGAGTTAGCTGTGAGGGAGACCACCACTAAAGTTACAAACATATTTACAAACAAAATCTCTCTGCTTAGTCGCATTTTTTACTGCTACAGACTTTTTTTTCCGCTACGATCTAGTTCATATCCAAAGAAGGCTCCATAAACCTGGCGGCAGTGGACGAGCCAGAAATGCAGCCAACCAGTCCACCGATCAAGCCCTGACTTTTTTTTATCTCACCCGCCAGCTCCTCTTTCCACTCGCCAACCCACCAACCCATCGATTTACATATAATATATGTAAATTATTCATTATGTTAATGAATAAACACATGTATCAGTGTATTCATGAATATTGTGGTTGCAGCCTACATTAAAGAGCATAGACATTCGTTATTTTGAATGTTTTGTGGCTGCTCTGTAAATGTAGAATGATTATTGGTTGGAGCTTGCACAATGAAACATTGACAGTCTTTTATTGTGGATTACATGATTGATTTATCAGACCAAATGATGCATTGGGCATGGAACATATCAGCATGTGTAGTTCATTCATTGTGAACTGGTGTGTAGTGATGTTGATTTGTGTGTATTTCATTCATGCTGTGCAAGCAGATTTATGTACTAGATGTGGAACATATTGTCAGATGTTGTTAACTTATTGTGAACTGGTGTGGTGGTTACAGTGTGCGTCAGGGCCAGCTGGAGACCTTCCTGGCCCAGGACTTGGTGCCTGGTGACATCGTCATCCTCAACATCGGTGACCGTGTGCCTGCCGACATCAGGCTGTTTGAGGTCAGGTCATCATCCCACCCCCCCTCCCCCCCCCCCCCCCCCTCCCTCTCGATACAACCCTTCTGTGTGATGATGATTACAGTGTTCATTTGCCTAGTTTCAGTTCAGGTGGTGGTAAAGCATGGAACAGAGTAACGGTGATACTTGCCATCACATTAATATTGCAGGAAGAGTCATCTGGTTAGGGCGGTACACAAAAGATCTCCGCAGTTTTGACTGAAATTCCAACTGATACTTACTGGTAGATAAAAGTTAGTTGTTGTTTTTTCACCCAAGAAAAAAATTCACTTTTTAGCATTCAGAGAAAAGAAGAAAGAGAAAAAAATGAAACAGCCAAGAACTTCACAAAGTCTTTGTCCATATTAATTATATTCTCCATTCAGTGAAATAATGAAAGAAACAATCAACAAGCTTGCAAAATCCTTGTCCAGAGTATTATCATTCTCTATTCAGTGAAGAATGAAAGACATAAGTAAATAATCAGAACAGTGTAGAAAATGTAAGACGATTATGCACAACAACAAAAAAAATGCTGAAGGATTGGTAACCACCATGCCCAGTTTTGTCACTGGATGTTAAGCTAGTTTAGACAATGCAGATAAAGTTGTGTTTGTTTGAGGGTTTTTTTGTTCAGCAAAACATTTTTATTTTCGTTTCCATTTTTACAAAAACACAACCCTGGCATCGGCAGTCTGCAGGGAGCAGGCAGTTTCACATTGTCTTGAGGCATCAGTCATAAGGATATAGTCATTGCAGATCGTAGACACAGGAATGTAATTATCATATTCGATATCAAAAACGATTTCAGTGGAAAGTAAAGTTTATTTACTATCTTTTTTTTTGTATGCATAAACAGAAAATTCTCTCAACCTATTTCTTTTTTCTTTTCAGTCACAAATCCTTTTAATGTTGGAGTACTGTGCTGACAAAAACTGTTTTCAGGCAGTGGAGCTGGCCATCGATGAATCCAGTTTTACAGGAGAGACACAGCCGGTGTCCAAATCAGTGGATATTGAAGTCAAGAAAGTATCCAATGGGATGACAGAAAAAAAGAACGTGGCCTTCATGGGAACTCTCGTACGCTGCGGCAGGGGGAAGGTCAGTGATCTGAGGCGTTGCCTTCCTTCGAGTTGTTATAGGATCCATTGAGTTGTTTGAAGTCACTTTGGGTCATTTCACATTTTAAGGTTCCTTCGATTCATTTGGGGTTCATCGTAGTTTTAGGATGTTCCTTTGAGTTAAGTAATAAGGGGTTCCCTGGAAGTGAAGCGTCATTGATGTTCCTTTGAGTTAAGACAAGTAATAAGGGGTTCCCTGGAAGTTAAAGCGTCATTGATGTTCCTTTGAGTTAAGTAATATGGGTTTCCTGAGGTTGTTGAAGGATTATTGATGTTCCTTTGAGTTAAGTTATCAGGGGTTTCCTAGAACTTGTTTGGGGATCGCTTGTGTTGTTTGATTTTTATTTGAAATGTCCTAGACCCCTAGGAGTTGTTTGTATGTCCTATCAGTTGTTGGGGTTTGTTTGTGTAGTATGGTTTTCCTTTGAGTATTTAAAGTTTGTTTGGATTATTGGAGATCCCTTGATTTATGGGAGGCTCCTTTACATTATTCAGGATTACTTTGTGATGTTTTGAGATTCCTTTTAGTCGTGTAGGCTTCCTTTGAGATGTTTGAGGTTCCCATAAAGTGTGTAGTCTTCCTTGAGTTGCTTGAGGATCCTTTCAGTTGTTAAGGCTTCCTTTGAGTTGCTTTAGGTTCCTGTGCCAGTGTGTTGCACTGGGTTCAGTTGTTTGAGATTTGTATCAGTTGTGTAGGAGTCCTTTCAGTTTCTTTTTTTTTTAGTAAGATTCCTGTCAGTCATGTACGGTTCCTGCAAATTGTTTGAGGTTCCTTTAAGTTGTTAAAGAGTTCTGTTCAGTGTTTTAGGTTCCTGTGAGTTGTTCACAGTTCCTTTGATTTGTGTAAGATTCCTGTTAAATTGTGTAGGGTTTTTTTTTATAGTTGTTTAGATTTCTTTTAATTGTTTGGGAGTTGTTTCAGTTTTTTTGAGTTTCCAGTAAGTTGTAGGGTTGTTTGAGTTGTCTGAGATTTCTTTGAGTTGTTAAGGGTTCATTTTAGTTCTCTGAGGTTCCTGTAAGTTGTATTAGGTTCTTTGAGTTGTTTAGCATTCCTTTCACATCTGTGAGGTTATTGTAAGTTGTGTAAGTTTACTTTATGTTTTTAGGGGTTCTTGAGTTATTTTTGGAGTTCCTTTCAGTTGTGAGGTTTTTTTGTGGATTGTTTAAGGTTCATCTGAGATGTTTGGAGTTTCTTTGAATTAATTGTTGTTCTTTTAAGTTGTGTGGGGGTTCATTTGAGATGTTTTGAGTTAATTTAAGCTGTTAAGGGTTCTTTTCAGCTGTTTATGGTTCCTATCATTTGTTTAGGGTTCCTTTCAATTGTTTAGGTTCTTTGAGTTGTTTAGGGTTCCTTTGAGTTGTTTAGGGTTCCTTTGAGTTGTTTAGGGTTCCATTCAGTTGTTTAGGGTTCCTTTCAGTTATTTAGGGTTCCTTTCAGTTGTTTAGGGTTCCTTTCAGTTGTTTAGGGTTCCTTTTAGTTGCGTAGGGTTCCTTTCAGTTGCTTAGGGTTCCTTTCAGTTGTTTAGGGTTCTTTTCAGTTGTTTAGGGTTCCTTTTAGTTGTTTAGGGTTCCTTTCAGTTGTTTAGGGTTCCTTTCAGTTGTTTAGGGTTCTTTTCAGTTGTTTAGGGTTCCTTTTAGTTGCTTAGGGTTCCTTTCAGTTGTTTAGGGTTCCTTTCAGTTGTTTAGGGTTCCTTTCAGTTGCTTAGGGTTCCTTTCAGTTGTTTAGGGTTCCTTTCAGTTGTTTAGGGTTCCTTTCAGTTGTTTAGGGTTCTTTTCAGTTGTTTAGGGTTCCTTTCAGTTGCTTAGGGTTCCTTTCAGTTGTTTAGAGCTCCTTAGAATTGTTTGGTGTCAATTTCAATTGTTTAGAGTTCCTTTGAGTTATTTAGGTTCCTTTGGATTGTTTGAGGTTCATTTGAATTGTTTGGAGTTCATTTGAATTGTTTAGAGTCCGTTTGAATTATTTGGGATTCATTTGACTTGTTTAGAGTTCCTCAGAATTTTTCACCTTTTTTTTTTTTAATAGTTTGGGTTTCCTGTTAGTTAAGGTTCATTTTAGTTGTTTAAAGTTCCTTTTGGTTGTAAAGGATTAATCAAGTTGTTTGGACTTCTTTTGAGTTGTTTGAATGTCTCTTTGAGGTCGGGAGGTTTTCTTCTTCTTTTTTTTTTCAGCTGGTTGGGATTCTTCTGCATTGATTGAATTTCCTTCGTAAGGAATATTCTAGTTGATGAAGTGGACAAAAATGTAAAAGTGATTGATATCTTTATGGATGTTATAAAACAGGCAATGCCAGATTTTTTTATGTACATTTACATATCCTTTGTTGTGTTTTCCAGTTGAAAACAATCTGTTATACATAGTTATTGCAACTGTTTTATTTGAGATACATTTCAAAGTGGTAGAACATGATTTTTTATGTGTGTGCTTTCATCTCTTCCAGGAAAAAATGGTCATATGATTTGATTGATTGACTGACTAGGCAATGGTCCAACTGACCAGTGAGTTCACTGACTGATAGACTGACTGGTTGATTGATTGGTTTGTTTCAGGGCATTGTCGTAGGTACAGGCCAGGACTCAGAATTTGGAGAAATCTTCAAATGATGACAGCGGAAGAGGTGATTTATTTGTTCACTTGTTAACTTATAGCTGCTGTTGTGAGAGTGGCTGCAGATGTTTGTGTGTTGGGTGTGTCAGTACACATACTTGTGCAGGTTTATGCGTTCGCATATGTGTGAGTGTGTATGTGTGACTTTGTATTTTCTGTTTTCCCACCCATTGTTTATTCCTTTTAACCATTTTTTGAATCATGTCATTGCTTTGTTGGTACTTGCTACAGCACAGTATGGTGTTGAATGTAGAAACACTTTATCATCCATTAATCATGAAAGTTAGAGGATCCACTGGCATTTAAGATTGCTTCCCAGAATTTCTGAAGTGGTGCAGAAAATTTTGAATTTCAAAATTGTATCCAAAAGATTGTCTGGTGGGCTTAAATTGGAAAAGGAGGGATATGATGTTGTATAGGAAGGCAGTTTGAAATTCATCATATTCATATGCTGGAATGGTGTTCTGGATAAATAATGTTTAAGTCCTCTTTGGATAAGTACAAGCAGTTGGAGCTGAAGAGCTAAATTACATGAAGCAGGATGCCTGTCAGTATTCTGTAGCTTCTGAATGTTGACTTCAGCAGGCTGAGACTGTGGGGTTGTGTTGTCCTGGTCCTGAAGACATTGCCGCCACAGAAAAAAAAGTGACAGAACAAACGTAATGATGAATATCAGACATGATGGTGAGCAGTGAATATGGTGATAAACAACGGTCATAAACCTGAATGCTCAAAATAATGGTGAATGCCTGGCATAAAGATGAATGCTTAATGCAGTGACGAATAGCATAGCATGAATATGAGTGCGTAATATAATCATGAATACCTGACATAAAGAAGAATGCTTATCATAACCATTTTGTGGTGGACAGGCCCCGAAGACGCCATTGCAGAGGAGCATGGACACACTGGGCAAACAGCTGTCCTTCTACTCCTTCTGCATCATCGGCCTCATCATGCTGCTGGGATGGGTACAGGGCAGGAGGCTTCTGGACATGTTCACCATCGGGGTCAGGTAGGAGTCGCTGATTTACCTGGACAGGTTTAACCAGGGGACACTTCGGACACTCTCTTAGCCTGAACGTGTGTACTGTTAGGATAGATACCACCATCTGTCCTTTCTGCTAGGATTTATCAAAACCTGGACTTGTTTACTTTTTTGGGTATACTTCTCATTCTTATGGAGTTGTCGTTAGTGGACATGTTTACCATTGGGGTTAATACCGTAACTTCTCTTCTTGTTGGAATTGTCTTCACCTGGACATGCTTACCTTTGCGGCAGATACTATAACTCTCCTTTCTACTGGAGTTGTCTGCGTCTGGACATGTTTACTTTTGGGGCAGATGCCATACCTCTCCTTTCTGATAGAGTTGTCTTTGCCAGGCCATGTTTACCATTGAGTAGATACCATACCTCTCCATGTGACTAGATTTGTCTGCACCTGGTCATGTTTTCTGTTGGGATAGATGCCATAGCACTCCATTCTAGCAGAGTTGTCTTACTCCGAATGTGTTTATCATCAGGATCAGTCAGATTCACTGTTTTGCCAGACTAGTTTTGCCTTCAACCTTATTGCACTCATGCTGAGTCAAACCAGAACCTCAGTGTTCAAATATCACAGAACAGGAAGTTTCAGTTTTTAGGCTATTTACCTACACGTGATGTATTGTCTTGCAATATAAGTCGATGTGTTGATATGTTCCGAGTCATATTCTAGGTGGTTTGCATGGCATATAAGCATGGCATTCTGAAATACGCAATGCAGATAATGTGATGTTTTTCTGTTACAATGCCTCACATCGTATTGATATGTCACAAGGTGTGTTAATGAGTCGCAATGAGTCACAAAGTGTGTTAATATATTACTTGTGTCTCAAATTGTGTGAATGTGTGTGTTGTTGTGTTACATGAAGGGTTGAGGCGTAGTAGTCTATCATAAGGTGTGTTGATAAAAGTTGTCACAAAGTGCATTGATATATTGTGATAAGTCACAAGTTGCATTGATATGTAATGAGGTGTCGCAACACAGCTTTATATATTTCCGTCCTTATTGAGACTTAGTGAAAGGCAACTAAACAAGGTTTAACATTTGTAATCAATATTTTTGTTGCGTAGTTGGCGAAGCTGTAATCAAACTTGTTGTACTACTTAACTATGGAAAATTAGTTCCAGAAATGATGTACGTCATTTTTGCACAATATTTGTTTGTTGTCATTGTTCTAATATTGCCTGACACTTGCGTACAAGCTTTCATGCGGCATCTATGTTATCTACAAGAACATAAACCCAGTCGACGTTTGGTATTAAAAGAATTGTTGGAATTCGCCAAGTCAGTCATCTCATAGCGCAGATATATACATTTTCATGACATAACTAATTATCAACCTACAGCCCATTTGTAATGGCGCTCAACCTTGCGAACGATTGCTGCCAGACAGCTATGCACAGATGACATTCAGTTGGCGATACAGTGCGGTTAGCTGGTGGTGGGAGCGGCTGCAGAAAACATTCTTTCTCACTGCATTCACAGCTTGGTCTCTGCAGCTGTAACTCCTGCGACTCAAACTAAGGTCACTTGCTCTGAACAGCGTTGCAACATTGTTGATATATTATATGTGTCAAATGGTGTATTGATGTAGTGTAGTATCTTATAAGGTGTATTATTGTTTTGTAGTTATGTTGATCTTTTGTAGTAATGACAAAGTGTGTGATAGTTTGTAAATATACAAGATGTGTTGTATGTGTCACAAGGTGTGTTGTGATCGTCAGAAGGTTAGTTGTATGTTATGAGGTAGGTGATTGTTAAATGTGTCATAGATTGTTTTGATAAGTTGCATGTGTTATAAAGTGTGTTGATTTGTTAGTGTGTGTCCAAGTGTGTTAACGTGTTACGTTAGAGTAGCGGCATACCAGAAGGCTGCCTATCGTGGATGTGATGGCTATTGGGTGATCCACATGGCAGAGGAAAGCTCATCAAAGCTGCCATGTGAGACTTGAGTTGACTAGTTCCCTTCTTTTATGTAACCTCCTCTGTTACTGTTCTTGTGAAATGTAATGCTGTTGTATTTCATTTAACAATTATCTGTTGTATGTTGTGTCATATGTAGATCTGAATGATTATTGTGTATAGTGTTGAGTATTGATCTGTTAAATGTTTGTTGTGTATAGTATTGAATGGTGATCTGTTGAATGTTTGTTGTGTATAGTATTGAATGGTGATCTGTTAAATGTTTGTTGTGTATAGTATTGAATGGTGATCTGTTGAATGTTTATCTGTTGTGTATAGTATTGAATGGTGACTTTTAATGTTGTGTGTATAGTATTGAATGGTGATCTTTTGAATGTTATTGTTGTGTCTCATATTGAATTGACCTATAGGGTGTGTGTGTGTGTGTGTGTGTGTGTGTGTGTGTGTGTGTGGTGTGTGCACATGGAGGACAGAACGTATAAGGTTTTACCTGCCCCCAGTCAGAACCCTGCCCACTGGTGAGCGATGATTCTGAAATTTAAAAAAATGATAAATGACAAAGAAACAGGAAAACATAGTGCACACAGACGTAGTATCTACTATGCAAAGGTGCACATGACAAAGTCTGATTCATACACTCCCATCTTCAGACATGGTAGTAAATGCACTTTGTAAACACACACTTTACAAAAGTTCTCTCAAACACTCCCATCTTCAGACATGGTAGTATGTGCACTTTGTAAACACACACTTTACAAAAGTTCTCTCAAACACTCCCATCTTCAGACATGGTAGTATGTGCACTTTGTAAACACACACTTTACAAAAGCTCTCTCAAACACTCCCATCTTCAGACATGGTAGTATGTGCACTTTGTAAACACACACTTTACAAAAGCTCTCTCAAACACTCCCATCTTCAGACATGGTAGTATGTGCACTTTGTAAACACACACTTTACAAAAGCTCTCTCAAACACTCCCATCTTCAGACAAGGTAGTATGTGCACCTCGTAAACACCTACTTTACAAAAGCTCTCTCAAACACTCCCATCTTCAGACATGGTAGTATATTCACAATGCAAAGTCCATCACATACACACAAACATTTTCAAATATGGAAGTATGTACACAATGCAAACACATACTTTGCAAAGTTTCTATCACACACATGCCCATCTTCAAATAAGATAGTTTATGCTCTATTCTAACACACACTTCACGAAGTCTTTCCCTCACACATGCCCATCTTCAAACATGGTCTCAGCAAGTGGCCAAAATTAAAAGACCAGTGTGCTCTCTTCTGAATGGCCAATGCATTCTGACTTGGCACAATATATTATTGGACTTGGTACAAAATATTATATTTGTGTCATAAATAGTAACCTAAAATTGTAGTTCATGAAGGGAAGTTTCTGACTGTTGCCATGGTTATCCAATATTGGCAAAATAATGCAGCACATTCATTTTTTCACTGCAGATGTTTGAAAACTATTGATCTTGTCCAGCTTGTACACTCACCATACCTGACACAATTGATTGCCTGTTCCAGATAGTCTTGCAGCCCATACTGTCTTACCCTGACATATGTTTTAGGTTTATGTGTGTGTGTGTGTGTGTGTGTGAGTCTTGAGTGTGTGGAAGGGGGCAGGGTGTGCAAGGTTTTGACTGTTTGTTTATGTGTGCATATGTGTGTGTGTGTGTGTGTGTGGGAGAGAGAGAGAGAGAGAGAGAGAGACGCCAATGCTGTAAGTCTGCCCAGCTCCCACCTGGTGGTGGTGTGTGTGTGTGGAAGGAGAGAATGGTAAGAGAAATATTGTGTGTGTTGCAGGCTGTGTGAACGTAATATGCTCGGACAAGACGGGCACACTGACAAAGAACGCCATGACGGTCACCCATCTGTACACGGCTGATGGCCAACAAGCCGAGGTCAGGCCCCTCTTCTCCCTACTCCATTCTTTTGATGGTGGTCTTCGTGTGAAGTTTTCCTCTGCATGTAGAACTGCATTACAGAATGACGGAACACACAGGAGTGGTGTGCTTTGGGATTTTGTTTCTTGTGTGTATGCTTGTGTGTGTATAAGATAATCATTACTGATCAGAGGGCTTGCTGGAGCTGGGACCAGATGGCAGAAGACACGGCATCTCAGCTCTTGGCCTTCCCAAATAATCTGTATGGAAACAAAATGCAAAATCACCCTTAACAAGCAGATACAGACAGATCAGCTGTTGAAAGGCTAAATTGTACACACAGCAGGGTGAGAAGAAGTACATTCCGAAAAATGTTTTGCTCCAAAGAGTTGTTGTTAGTTTATTTTTCACTTTAAAAAAAAATTGAGAGAAGCCAGTATGCTGTAAACTATGTGACATTGGGTGTGTCTGTGTACTGTGTGCAAATGAGGTAGAGCTTGTTGTGACAGGGTGACGAAGCTGCTCACTCATAGGATATGTGGGATTTAGGTGGGAGGGGGGGGGGGGGGTATGTGGACTGTTAATTTTTAAACCAGTGCCTGTGTACCGACTTTCTTATATTGATTTTATCAGTATATTGTTTGGGGATATTTTTCTCTTTATTTCATAATTAATCAGTTTTGGAGGGACATCTCTCCACACCTTCATTTGATGAGAGTATCAACAAATTTGAGAAATAGGGTCCAACTGATGTGATGTATGTGTTGACAAGTGACAGGAGTAGGGTCCATTAAAGTGATGGTGTGTTCAGAAGTCAGAAAGCAGGGTCCATTGTGTGGTGGGTGTGTTGACAAGTGACAGGAGTAGGGTCCATTAAAGTGATGGGTGTGTTCAGAAGTCGAGAAGCAGGGTCCATTGATGTGGTGGGTGTGTTGACAAGGACAGGGTAGGGTCCATTAAAGTGATGGTGTGTTCAGAAGTCAAGAGAGTTCCCTTGATTGGTCGACTGGTACAGTACAGTAGTTCGCGGATTTCGAGTGCTGTCGATAAACAGTTCTACATATCAAAAACTCGACTACTGTTTCAAATTCTAAAAGACCCACTACCTCTGTTCGTATAACTGTCTTCCATTCAAAGCACGACAGTACCAGACATTGTTTCCATGACAATAGAATACAACATTCCTGCTTATTTACTACATTGCTTTCACATTCAGCCCTTCTAACTCGCCTTAGCAGTGACAACTTCCATTGTATCCGATGCTACTGAATCTTTCCAACATCTTTCACTTATCAACCCCCTTTTCTGCACCTCCCTCACTCGACAACTTCTTCACAGACCTCCTCATGGTACAATAATCTGGCCAACTATCTCTTCAGAAGTTTTTCTCCTTTGTCTGGACGTCCGACGCTACCCTGTTTCCCATGCTTCTCCATCCTTCGCTTATTGTTGCACAGCGCATCTCTTCGAAGTCTTTTGTCTTTTAGCGTAGTTAATGCGTGTGTTTCCCGTGCTTTTCGCCTTGCTTGTGTTGAGCTTGCGCTTTGTCGGTGTGTGGTTGGTGTTTTGCCCTTGTTGTTTATATTACCCGTGGTTTTTTCACGAATTGTGAGTGCCGTTGGTGTGGGGGGTTGGTTGTTATTCCCATTCTCGAGCTGTTGTTAATTTATCGTGCAGTGTTCGATTGGGGGCGGGTTTGTGGTGGGGTGGGGGGGTGGGTTTTCGAGGGTGTCGAGGTTGTTCAATAAGTGGTGGGGGTGGGGGTGTGTGGTTGTGTGGGGGGGGGGGGGTGAAGGTAAGTGGAAGGGGGGGGGTATGTGGTTGTGCATTGTTTTTGTGCTTGCTTTGTGACCTATTGTTTGATGCCTTTTTCCAAATTGAATGTTAATAAACTTTTATTTTTCCTGTATTGTAAAGCGCTCTGAGGATGAGTCTTCTCTCATCGAAGAGCGCTATATAAGCTCGATTTATTATTATTATTATTAGTAGGGTCCATTGATGTGATGGGTGTGTTCAGAAGTCGGAGAAGTAGGGTCCATTGATGTGGTGGGTGTGTTGACAGGTGACGGGAGTGGGGTACGACGCCCCAGGAACAATCATTCCTCAGAAGGCGACGTTACTCCATCCATGTACAAACTGTTGGAGGTGAGGGAGCTGCATTGTGGGGGGAAAGGGTGGGGTGAGGTTGAAGGGATGAGGAGATGGATGAGCATTTGTCAGGTAGACCGGCATGTTACTTTGTCACAAAGTTGGTTGATGTTTGCTGGCTTATCTGACATGCCATGTCATCTTCCCCGCAACACTGCCTCTGACATTCCCATACATGGTCCTGCTGCAGCAACACTGTCACTGATCAGTCAGTCGCTGTGGGGTCAGTGGAGGGATGAGTGGCAGAGTCACATTGGTAGTGCTCAGTGGTGTCTTTTCTGATAGAACATTGCCATTTCTGATTGAACATCGGCAGAACACCACCTACTAAGTCCTGTGTGCCTCGAGTGTCTCATGTTAATTCTCAGCTTACTGCGAAGCCAAACAGAGTGAGAGAAAAAAAAAACATGCTGATTACTATGATAGTGCTGAGATGCTACCTTGTGTTCTTTGGATGGAGGTGGACTCGTCCATTTGAACATATTCACTTTTCATTGATCTGCTAGGGGTAATTGCGGAACTTCTGAAGATTTCTCTGTCAGCAGCTCAGACAACAGGAAACCACTTCAACTTGACAGACTTGCATGGATTACAGTGGACTCTTCTGTTGGTTCAACAGAGGAGTAGGTAGTCAGGTCACGTTGGGCAGAGTGGTTCCTCGTGTGGGAGTGGAGGACAATCTTTGAACGTATATTCGGCTGCAGATAATGCAGGGGCTTCGATAATTGCAGAACATGGGCAAGAAATTAGAACTTCGTAGCAAGTAGCACGATTCATTCCACCGATATTTTGTTGTGTGGTGATTGTGTGCTATGCATTTTTCCCCTTAGTGTAATACCTATTCATTAAAAAATGATCTAAAATGAAAGATCGGGCAAATTGTGAGCTTACTCAGGTTTGGTGATGGTGGTTGTGTGGGTGGTGTGTGTGGGTATGAGATGGGGTGAATGTGTGCCTGTGCCTTCAGAGTTTGTGGAGTCCTTAAAGGTGTGGAAAAGTGTGGAGAAACTTAAGTACCTTTATAGGACCTCAGATGTCTGTAGCCACTGACTGGGGTTATACAATTTTGTAAATTTGATTTTGTCCGCTCTTAAAAAGAAAAAAAAAAAAAGAAAAAAAAAAGGAAAAGCTTGTTCCAGGTGAACTCAATTTCCAGCATGAATTCAGCGACTAATTACTAGAGCGTTTTAGTTTGGAGTTACTAATATTGAGGAACTTGGTACCTGTGGTACCATCTTGATGAATGAATTTGCTTTTATTGATCGATATGGATGACCTTTAAGGTTATACTGAAGTATGTGTTTTCAGTGTGACTTATTATAAGCTCTCTTGGTGTATGTGGAGTGCCAAAATTCAGTCCAGTCGGATATCTAAAGTTTTTAAAAGGTTTGAAAATGTAGTGCCCCCCTCCCCTGCTCTTTTCTTGTGATTTTTCTGTTTCATGATGACAATCTTGCACTTCTTTTTCATCACTTTATGTTGTGCTCTTTGATTTGCAGTTCATTGAGGAGGTGCACTCTGTGTAAGCAATTCATTGTTATTGTTAACAGTATGATAACTGCAGTAAACTACTGTGTATGACTGTGTGAATGTCTCTGTGTGGTGTGTGTGTGTGTGTGTGTGGTGTGTGTGTGTGTGTGTGTATGTGTGTGTGTTTGTGTGTGTGTGTTTGCACACGCGTCTGTGGACAGGTGGGCTGTGTGTGTAACAATGCAGAGATCACGGGGGAAGGCCTGAGGGGACAGCCCACAGAGGGGGCGATGCTGGCTGCCGCTGCCAAGGTAAAGCCACTGGTCCAAAGTTGCCATTCACTCTGTTATAAATATCAGTCGTGGTCATACCGCTAAAAAGATTGGGGAGCCACTGTCCACATTTTTTGTGGATAGTGTTCCTGTATCTCTGTCATGGTCATTACCCAAAAGAAATAGGAGATTCACCATTATTATTTGTTGGTAATGTTCCTGTATCTCTGTTATGGTGATCTCTGTTGTGGTGATGACACTACAGTGTCATGTGATGTAGCCTCACATAAGGCATGTGACGCTCCATCACATGTAGTTAGTGATATGAATCATTTCCCCATGCCACAACGGAAAAGGAAGAATATTTATGTGGCTTGACTAGTGTAGCGGGCGTCCCCAAATAATGGTGAGAATAACTCAAGAAACGTGGTCATTGGGTGAAAGTGACCACTGAGAGATAGTTTAATAAGGGTTGGTAAGGTGCTGGTCATGTGTTTTGAACACTGAGTATGCACTCACTAGGAGGAGGGAGGAAAGAATCAGTTTTAGCCCAGCAGATGGCCTAGAGACTCGAACCTGTCAGGACGCTGGTCCTCGTTGCTGACCAGTCATTACCAGCCCTTCACCTTTTACCCTTCACCCTTCGCCCTTCACCTTTCACCCCGTGAGGGGGTTAAAGATGGCCATGGTGTGGGGAACACACCGGTAGTCAGCCCGGCAATTAACGACTCCAGGGAGAGGAGTTGGAACTCATCTCTCCAGGGACAGGAGAAGTCGAGGAAGAGGAGTTGAACTCATCTCTCCAGTGACAGGAAAAGTCGAGGGAGAGGAGTCGGAAGTCATATCTCCAGGACGGGAGAAATCGAGGGGGCGAGATGATGTCTGAGAGAGACAGGGAATCATGAAAGGATGGAGCGAGTCTTAATTCGGATGCAGGCATAGCATCAAGGAGTGAAAGAATCATTTATTTTCCTGGTCTGGATTTTGTGGGCCAATGTTGTGTGAAGGCCGTGACTTTATGAAGTCTTGAGTGAGTTAGTTTGCCTCTCAGTGGAAAGAGAGCTACATGTATAAAATCTGTTTATAAATTGTTTGTTGTGTTTTGTAAAGTGTTTTCCCGAAGGAGGAGGGGGAGAAGAAAAAATCATTCGGTAGTGCGCTTTGGTTGATGGTAGATGGTGGCGTTTGGAGTAACATCGCTGTCATGAATGCGCGTGTGCAAAAGTGACTGTGTGTCAGTGGTGACCCGAATCCAGTTGCACCGACGTAGCTGCGTTGTTTGGTGCCCTAGAAAAAAAAAGAAGAAAGAATTCATTTGTACCTTCAGAGAAGGATTTCTATTTTGTGCCCTTGGGCCTGAGAAAAAAAAGATTTTGATTTGTACCTCATGGGTTTGAGGGAAGGAAAAAAAATAAGATAAAAAGATTTTGATTTGTACCCTCAGGTTTGAGGAAGAAAATATGAAAGAAAATTAGGTAATTATTTTTGTGTTTAATATTTGGCATTTGTTGTTTTATTTTCTATGTTTTATATGTGTTTCGGTGGTTACTATTTCTTTTGGTGCTCTACTCGTTAAGGTTTTTTTTTTGTCAGGATTTCTTTTTGACCCTTCCCCCCTCTGGACCGATAGCCTCATCTCTCTTGCTCGTACCTGGCCAGCAAGGGGGGCAGGGCGTTGTGGAGTCGCAGTCCTTCCCTTAGAGTATTAGATTTGTTGTGTCCTTCCCAGGATGATAGCCCAAACCTCTTCCTGCGTTTAGCAGGGGGATGGCGTTGGGGTGTCGTAGTCCTTCCCTTCTTAAATATCTATTTCTTTCCCTTTCTCTATTGTTTCATTTGATTTTTCCCTTGACACTCGGAGTGTGGGATCAGCTCATAGGTAGGTGGTGGAGTTGATTACGTCTGGGGGCCCCACAAATTATTATAAAAAAAAAAAATAATCAACCCATAATCTTCTATCTTTTGATTATTTTTTTTTCTGTGTGTGCGGAGATTTTCTTTGCGTTGGGTGATTGAACATTTATTGATTGATTGTCATATTTTATATCTTGACTGTGTGTTGGTATATTGTGCGTGATTTTTTTTTCCGTCTCAGTTTACGGAGGACAGTGACCACTAGGGTGCGATGTCTGAGGGGTCTTTGCTGTTCTTGATTTCGTTAACTGTTCGGTTCTGTGTATCCTTTCATTTCCATTTCAACCCTTTTTCAAAACCTCTTAAACCTTCTCTCATTAAGGATCTATCTAGTTTTCTTTTCTCATTTTCATCTTCAGAAATACACACAATTTTTTTTTAAAAATGAATACAAGTTTTTTTAAGTTTTAAGATTTCGCTAGTTTTGTTTCTTCCTCTTTTATGTTTGTGCTACCATTTGTTTTTGTAAAATTTATATTCATTTTAGTATAAGGCGGACAAAATAAACTGTATACATTCATTTGAAATTAAGTAAGAAGATAGGTCTGAAACAAGCCATTTATGAACCTAAACTTTATAACGGAATTCTTCCGACCCTTTTAATTACCCCCCCCCCCCAAATATTGTGTTTTTTTCCTTTCTAGAAAAAAACAATCAGATTTGCAATTGAACGTCATTTTTTTTTTTATTTACAAATTGATACCTCTTTTGCAAGAACATAATATTATGGGAAAATACATTCCTTGTGTTTCATATTACCTTGTTTTAGTAAGCCGGTTTCGGTTTATTCCGGAATTGAATTCTTTATTTGTATATTTCTATACAATTACGTTTGTGAAACATAAGCATCATCTATATATCTGCCTTATTTTATCCATACTTAGAAATTGTTGTGTTTATATCTGTTGACGGTTCATGATGAGTTGATTTTGATAAATATGTTCAACAAGCCGGAAACGCTTGGGTTTGATGGAGAAATCACGAACTATGTGCAACTTTGATGATAGGGCAGACAGGCTAAGAGAAAGAGAAGCAATCAGGAACTAGAAAGTGAAGAAAGGAAACTAGAAAGTGAAGAAAGAAGATTTCAGAGGATGCTGATGTTGAAGGGAAGAAGATTACAGAGGGAAGTGAAGTGGAGAAAGAAGTTACAGAGGAAGTGAAGTTGAAGAAAAGATTAAGAGGGAAGCTGAAGTAAAAAGAAACAGAGGGAAGTGAAGCTGAAGGTACGTCAATTAGTTGAGGCAGTTCGGAACTAGAGAATGATGATGAATTAAAAGATTACAGGCATCGATGAGAACCTCCACAGTCGGTTCGCAAGCGCGCTCAACGAAAACAGCAATATATTCCAAATGTTACGCCCTTCGAGGAAAAAAACAGATGACATCGATAGTTTTCTATTCGATTTGAAAAGTCACGAACGTCGTGCGGTTGGCCCCCCCTTCCCCCGTGACATTGTATATTGCGTCGTAGTTTAAGGGTAGCTCTTTGGCATTGTACCACACACTCGCGGCGAAGCATATTTCACTTGGGATCTGTTGAAGAAGAACTCATCAAGAATTTTCAATGTTCATGCGAGCCGTTTTCGCGGAACGTTTACCGTCACTGTGGGCCGAGCAAGGGAATCGTTTCCGTTACTAATCCAATCGTTTCTAATCTATTGAGTAATTGTTTGGATCGGATGGATCGATTTATCAATAACGAACAAAACTTTTCAATCACTGCGCGATTCTTCTTAGGAGAACAACTTTCCAGAGCGTGAGCAAAGATATGGCCACTTTCCTTAAAGAAAGCGCAATTTGAAAGGTTTAGGAAATGTGTCAGTTGGGGATCAGTATTGTATCGCTTCTCCCAGATAAGGGGTGTGGCTAGGAAGGGAGAATTTTCCTTCTTTTGAGTCTCATGCGACATGTACCTTTTCATCGGGACAGGGAAGTTACAGCGAAAGTAAATCGTGGGTATTTCTGAGTCTCTTAAGGATATACTTATCTAGGAACGGACAGGGATCTTTTCCGCGGTTTCGTGTGACTTTCGTCAGTACCAGTACTCACCGCCGGAATAAAAACGTTGTTCTCTGCAAAAGTTTACGGGTAGTGGACAATGACACGCGTAGACCTTTTGGGCAGTCATGGACAGAATCCGAAGTTTACAAAATCAGTCAGCTGCGTCAGACAAATGCGATGTTTTCTATTGCGATTGCAAGTTCCATTTGAAATGGAATTGCCCTTCAACCAATGCTCAAAATCCGCATTATCTCCACTGATTGTGAAAGAAGCTTGTTTTGGCACCAGATCAATCAGTTGATGGACTGTGTTAGAAATCGGAGCCATCAATGGTTTGCTGGCCTACGTTTTGCGAGACTGGGTGCACCACTGCTGTGTACGGAAATCATTCGTGCTCAAATCCAGACCCCAACCCCCCCTATTCTCAACATGTTCCAAAAGTGAGAGGTAGTTTGGAGCAGATTGAAACGTTTCGCTGGCGAAACTTTCAGTCCGATACACGTACTGCTCGGATTTCTTACCGCCTGTGGTATTGATAACCTGTCTGCGATTTGATCTGGCAATTTGCCAGGTGTCGTTCAGGTACTTGGTGTGCTGGAGGATCGTTCGTTCCTTGTCGTCAGTACAGATCAGGACATCGTAGAGCAGGGAAAGGCTACTAAGCCGCTAAAAGTCTCATATGGATGAACTCCAGATTACCCAGATGATCTAAAGAAGGAAGGAAAAAGACTGAGACGCTGAGAAAATACTTTCTGCTGCCTAAACAGACTGTCACTGGACATACCATACGACAAACCAACGTACATTACTGGACTTGAATCTTACAGGTGTGTACCTGGCGGAAAACAACTAAGTTGTCCGTCCCAAGCCCTTAGGAGACAGTGCTACACACGGCTCATGATGCATTGTTCGCTGGTCACTGTGGATCAAAAGAACATCATAGATGTTCTTGATTCTTTTTATTGGCCAGGTGTCACATAAGGAGGGGGGCAAGAAACAGAATACTGCGTTCCATTTTTGGGTGACATCTGCCAAAAAGACATCTCAGAAATGGGGGTCGCGTCATGTGCACCTTTGGCACAAAATGCCTTCATTTTCGTCACATTTTGGATGGTGGCTATGATTGATTGTGCCTTTACACTGTCTTCTTGGGATTATCGCTATATTCTTAACTTTGGTGGATACAGCGAAGGATCAGAAGCGATTACACTGTTGAATATTGATACAGTGTCTGTCGTGATGCCTTACTTGACGATTTTTTCCAGAGTGGGTTTCACAGACGAAATTCTCTCGGATTTGTGGAACGCAATCATTTCGATCTCATGAGCGAGAATTTACAGTCTGTTGTCAATCTCTTCCATTTCAACAACGCCATATCTCCCATCGAATGGCATGGTTGAATTTTTCAATGAACGTTAAAGTCATGTTGGGAATGGTTGCAAGGCAGGACCCATGATTGGATCGTTTCATTACGGCTTGTTTTCGCATCAGGTATGCGACACGAAACGCTGGGATTCTACCCCATTGCGCTTTTTTGGACACTCACAAGGGCCTTTGGATTACTGATGACACATCGACGAAAAAGGACGGACATCCATGACAGTTAAAAATGTTTACCAATACGTTTATTGAACAGAATAATGTTTGAAGGAGGAGGTGAGCTTGCTCAACGGTCAGTGATAGAAAAACAGATGTATACAAGGTCTTTGCTGATAGATTAGCATAATGGTTGGTTACTTCAGTGTAGGGGATAAAGTCCTTGTACTACTCACGGATTGACATAACATGCTTCGTGTTATGTGGAAGGGTCCTTTTAAGGTGGTGAAAATAATTTCTGCAGTTATTTATAAGATAAAATGGCAAACACTGAGAAGGTATTTCATGTTACTTGTTGATGAAGTATGTTGAACGTACAAATGTTGCCATCAACCTGTCAGTTGAGTGGATATGGTCCTGTGACCCAGACACCTGTGTCAATGACAGAATTATCAGGGCTGAATTTGTCAGGGGGACAGATAAAGGTTGTGGATAACAAGCAAATGTAGAGTGTTAAAATCTAACAAGTGCTATGTGTTGTTTTATACCCTTCCTACTCTGTCTGTCAAAGGTGAAACCTCTGAGATGTGATTGTCGAATGATTTGTCTTCAAGTCAAAAACAGAACAGCTCAAAGAATTTGAAAGACTTTCAGGATGTGTTGACAGATTCCCAGGTACATGTTACTGGTTATTTGAACCCCAATTGTATTCAGTTAACTACTGAAATACCAGTGCGAACAGACATACCCCTCCAATTTGCAACATTAAAGAGGTAGTCGAGAGGAGAAATCAATGTAATGCTGGATTTAAAGGTCATAGAACTTCTACATCTCGTACCACGCTCACCAGTTGTATTGGGAGACATACTGATGGATCGGAGCGGTTCTGTTCGATTACAGGATTTTAATTAAGTTCCTTGTGTTCGATGCGAAGCCCCATCCCTGACATGAAGAACTTCTGTGTCGCTCTCAGAAGGAAATTATTTTGTGAAAGGAGACTTGACTCTAAAGGATTACTGGCAGATTCCATTGGCTGAAGCTGACAAGGGATGACAGCATTTCAAACACACTTTGGTCTTTTCCAATGGACGAAAATTCCTTTTGGTTTGCAAATGCCCCTGCTTATTTTGCTAGAATGATTGCGAGACCCTCGTAAACTCAATGAATGTGGTGCAGTCAGTTTTTTTGACGACATTTTGCTGGCTGCAAAGTCATGGAGTGACCTCCTTTGAACTTGCGAGCTGTTTGTTCCAGACTCTAGATTGTTAGGGTTGGACTGCGAGACCATCCAAAATTCGTGCCGGGTTTTCTCAAAACTCTCGAGTTTTTGGGTCACTCTATTTCAGTGGGGTTAAATGAGCCAGAAGGAAGAAAGTGAATAGATTTTATCCTTAATAAACCCATACCAAAGAATACGATCAGGTCACTCGTCGATTGTTGTCTTAATATAGACTTTATTACCCACTTTGCGTCCAGAAGGCCCCTTGACTGAACTGACGAAAGGGACGAAGCATCATAAAGTTTGTGTGGTCTGATGAGTGCCAGAAGGGCTTTGGAGTGGGTTCAGAACACCTCAACACATTGCCTGTTCTTTTGTTACCCTCCCTTCAGAAGACTTTATTTTGAGGAACTGTTGCCGTTCAAAGGATTGGGAGCGGTTCTGTTGCAGGAAAAAAGTGTTTGTAATCCAGTGCATTACGCCAGTAAGATGTTCTATAGAACAGGGTAATACTCCACTATTGAGAGAGAGGCTTGGCTATTGTATGGGCATGTGAGAGTTCCCAGGTTCTTGGATGATGATTAAGTTTCGGTTACAGTGACTTAGGCCACTGACGTTCTTGATATCGTCAAGACTAAGAACAGAGATTTTTAAGATGGTCTTTGGCATTGAGGAATTCCTAGTTTATGTTGAACCAGTGCCTGGACACCAAAATGTCTGGCTGATTTGGTGTAACGTGCTGTTTGTTTTTTTTCCCTTGGACAAATGTAAATGACTTTCAAGGGAATGGACTATTCCTGTTTGGTCTTTCTTAATGATTTCGGTGTGATCCACATTTGACAGTGCATTGTATGACTATGACGATTTTAATCAAGAAAAAAAGGTATATATGCCTAATTTGCGTGTTGAAGTGATTTATGTTTTACAAGCAAAAAACTACTTGATGTTGTTGCAGTACATATCTATTCTTTGCTTTATTCTTTCGTTACTATGAAAAATTCATCTGTAATATTTTTGTCTAACTTGCTTGTGAAGTTGAATATTATGTTTTGTGTGAGAGGAATAACTCTTAGAAAATGATTTACACATGTTTTGTTTGTGCAGTGAGACAAACCAAATTGTTTTCATTAGTTCATTGTCATCAATGGAAAATGTTTCACTTTTCCATGGACTATAACATTCTGTGGGATAAATAACCTATGTTTAAACTATGTTTATTTTGTTTACTTGTCTATTGAGAAAAATTTAATTAGAATTATTTCATTGTCATGGGGTTTGAAACATTATGATGTGAGGACAAGATCAAGGGAAAAAATGTGTTTCATATCGGATATATATTGAACACAATTTGTGCCTTTGAATTGTTTATTTTCCTAATTGTTTTTTTTACAATGTAATTTTGAATGTATTTTGTGAGATGTGGTGATCAATTATAGAATTGCGTTTTTTTTTTGTGAATAGTTTGAATGTGTGAAATTTGCTTTTTTATGGTGGTCTGATGATTGTTTCTATACTTGTTTATTATTTGGTGATCATGTGTGTTGGTTACCACATTTGAGATTCATGGCTAAAGTTGTGTTTTAAGTGTGTTGTTTATCCTTTAATAAAATTTCTGGAGAACATTTTTAACCCCAGGATGGGGGGTGTCTGTGACGTAGCTCACATCAAGGCATGGACACTCCATCCAGGTAGTTTTGATTTGAAATCATTTCCATGCCACAACGGAAAAATGGTAGAATATTTATGTGCTTGAGAGTGTAGCGGGCGTTCCCAAATTTTGTGGAATACTTATTAAAGATAGAAACGTGGTCATTGGGTGAAAGTGACCACTGAGAGATAGAGTAATAAGGGTTGGTAAGTGCTGGTCATGTGTTTGGTAACGCTGAGTAGGCATCACTAGGAGGAGGAGGAAAGAATCAGTTTTAGCACAGGAGATGGCCTAGAGCACGTACCTGTCAGGACGTTGGTCCTCGCTGCTGACAGGCATTACAGGTGTCGATAGATAGTTGGGAAAGCACAGGGAAAACCTAAAGAAAGAGGAAGAAGAATTCTTATTGTTGAATTTAAGAATGCAGGTTATTTACTCAGAACTTATCGTGTTTCAGCCCTTCACCCTTCACCCTTCGCCCTTCACCTTTCACCTTTCTCCTGTGAGGGGGTTAAGATTGGCTCATGAGTGCTGGGGAACACTACCGGTGTTCATGCGGCAAATAACGACTTCAGAGAGAGGAGTGTTCGGAACGCTCTCTCCAGGGACAGGAGATAGTCGAGGAAGAAGGAGTTGAACTCATCTCTCCAGTGACAGGAAAAGTCGAGGAGTGAGTGGAAGTCATATCTCAGGTCGGGAGAAATCGTGGGGGAGAGGATGATGTTGAGAGAGACTGGGAATCATGAAAGGATGGTGCGGTCGTATTTCGGATGCAAGGCTAGCATCAAGGGTGAATGAAATCATTTTTTTTTTGGTTCTGGATTTTGTGGGCCAATGTTGTGTGTAAGGCGTGACTTTATTGAAGTCTTGAGTGAGTGAGTTTGCCTCTCAGTGGAAAGTCGAGCTACATGTTTATACTATCTGTTTATAAATTGTTTGATGGTGATTTAATAAAGTGTTTTCCCCGAAGGAGAGGGGAGAAGAATAAACATTCGGTAGTGAGATTTTGGTTGATTGGAATGTTGCGGTGCGTTTGGAGTAAATGCGGTCATGAATGCGCGGTGTGCAAAAGTGATCAGTGGGACAACAGGATATTGTATGTTATTGTTTTTTGATAGTGTTCATATGTCTCTGTCTCAGCCATGACACTAAAGACTGAGGATTCATGCATTAATTGTTGACGTGTTCTGTAATTCTGTTATGGTTATGACACTATGGAAGTAGGGTGATTACAGTCTTTTGTTGATAATTGTTTATTCTCTGTTGTGGTCATGACACTAATGTTGGTAGAAGATCTCTCCCAATTATTTGTGTAGTATTTCGTATTTCTCTGTCTCTGTCATGACATAAAGGTATAGGAGTTTCTCTGTTATGGTCTGTATGATGCTTGTATATCTTTGTTCCTTGGTAATTACTGTAAAATGTGTGAGTGACCACTTCACAGTTACATTTTTCTTTACAGTGTGAAACAATGTGTAGTGTTTCACTGAAACAAATCCAATGTACTGAAACGCACTAACAAGAGTGCAAGATTTAATGCTTATTCATTTAACGATGCAAAACTGGTATGTGATTTTTTGGGCATGTATGGTGTTCTTCAGACATCACAAACATACAGGTCAAAGAAAACGCACAAATAACAGTACTGCCAGGCTACAGTCAGAATAGGAATAACAATGTTTGAAAGACCAAGCCCGCGTGGCGAATGGGTTAGCGTGCGGACTCCCGGCTGGTGAGGTCGTGGGTTCGATTCCCCTTCAGAGGCTTGTGGGTTTTTTCTGCCCGACGGCCTCCTACCTGTGTTGAGTTTGGCTGCAGACTCAGTTGGGTAGACTGGGACCACACTGTCGAGTTTCATCCATAATGGATGCGTTTCTGTGAGTGTTGCTCAATTTTTCCTGACTAACACTGCAGGTGCCTGTATCTTTGCCTGGTTGACGCCAGGATATATTATGAAAGGAAGCGTAGAGTACAGCCTGTCATGTAGTTCTGGGACCGAATTGGGAAATCTGTAGCATCATCTTATCATCCTCATTCCATTGCTCAGCATTAAAAAAATAAAAATAAGTCTCAACCCCCCCACCCCCCGATTCTGTGGCCTTCTGCCTGCTTCTTGGTGACTCATTTCGATGTCCTCTCACGTATGTGGCCTTGGTTTGTTCCGTCGGGGTCCCGGTATCGGCAAGGCCATGGGGGCTGTGTTGGACGGAAGTGGTGGCGCCCTAGGAGGGAGAGCTCACTCAGCGGGCTCCGGACTAAGCATTATTGTCGTCTGTAGGGGGCTTAGTTGGTGGTGTCCTGCGTATGTTAGATCCAGAAACAGCGCCACTGACCAACCGAAGTGACTTGGAGCAGTGCAGTGTCTCCTCTGGTGGGTTGCCTCATTTGACGTATTGACATTGACTGCTCCCTGTGGATTGCCCGGTGCCGGGGGCTGGGACGGGGCCGGCCGGGCTATGTGTGGAGGGGTGTCGGAATGAGCGGCGTGTGTGCATGCCTCTGGGTGACGCAAGGGGGTGGGGAAAAAGGGTTTTTTTTATTTGGGACAGCACCCAAAAACCCCCCCCCCCCCAACAATGTTTGTCAGAGGCGCGCGGAAGGTGAGTTCAACTGAGAAATAGTGAGAGGAGTGGGGAGCCAAGAGAGCGAGGGGGTGAATGGGAGGAGGTAAGAAGCAAGCTAGGTCTTTTGAAGACAAGGGAGCGTAAAGCAGTGAGGGAATGGAAAAGTGAGGGAGGTGGATGGTAAAGAACATGAACAATCAGCATGTAATTTATTGTTGGCTTAAACACATTTTGCCTTAAAAAAAAAACCCTGTGTTTCAAAGAAGACTATGGCACGGACTACTTGCTCATGAAGGCCATTTCATGGAGTGATGGAGATATTTTCTCATAGACTCTGTACGTGTCTCTTATTGTTTGTATCCAACAGAGGAAGACTTATCTTCTGTGTCATATGCTGGTGTAGTAGGGTTTGGTCTGTGCTAAGGCTTTAGTTTACAATTGTATGATTAATATATATTTATTGTGTGATTAATGAATGATAGATGCGGGAGTTACAAAGAACAGATGTGTGATTGTTGATAAACAAATATAGGATTTGTTAGGAACACAAATGCAGTTGAAGAGTGAGAAAGGTGTGACCTCTGTTCAGGCCGGACTTCACAAGAGTCGTGACAACTACACACGCCTACAGGAGTGGCCCTTCAGTTCAGATACCAGTTCATGGCGGTCAAGTGCTGCCCAAACAACGGACAGGTCAGACCGTGGCGCCGTGCTTTAACTATGACTCTACAAACCTTACCTCCTTCATTTCTCTGCTGACTTCTTGCTTAGAATGCCCCAAGCTTGATTTAGTCTCTTTTCTCTGCTTGTACCTCCTGCATTCCCTGAGAAAAAGATATACAAGATTTAGGGGTGCCAGGTGACTACACTGGATATTTTAAAATGACAGTGAATGGAGTGTTAATGTTATTTTTGTGGTTTCAGCTTGTGGAATATTTTTTGAAGGGAGTGTTTATAGGTTGGGGAGTGGTTTTTGAAGGGAGTGTTGCATTTGAAGTCGTAGCATGTGACATATTTTGTTGAGGTAATATTAATGATATTTGCAGTTTCACCGTGGGCAGTACTTTGTGAAGGAGATGAGAATGATGTTTGCAACTGCAGCGTATGAAGTACTTTTTAAGGGAGTGTTATTGATATGTGGTGTCACAGCATGTGGAGTACTTTGTGAAGGAGTGTTAATGATATTTGCCTTCAGAATCTGTGAAGTATCCAGTCAGTGGAGTGTTAATGTTGTTTTGCTATGGCAAGAGAGGGTTAATGTTTGCAGTTGCAGCATGTGGAATGCTTTGTCAAGGGAATGTGATTTGCAGTTGCAATATTTGGAGTACTTTATTAATGGGAAGTTAGTGATATTTGCAGTTTAAGCGTGTGAAATAGTTTGACATGGGAGTGTTGATATAGGCAGTCACAGTGTATTAAGTCCTTTGTGAAATGAGATACATGCAGTCACATCCTGTGGGGTACTTTCTGAAGGGAGTGTTAATGATATTCGCAGTTGCAGCTTGGGGATTACTTTGTGAGGGGACTGGTAATGATTGAAAACATAGCGTGTGGAATATTGTGTGAAGGGAGTGTTAATATTTGTAATTGCACAGTGTGGAGTAGTTTGTGAATAAAGTATTAATGTGCATGACATTTGCAGTCACAGCACAGGGAGTGCTTAGTTAAGGGAGTGTTCATATTTACAGACATAGCATGTGAAGTTCTTTGTAAGATGGAAGTGTTTTGTGGTGTTTGCAGTCGCAGAGCGTGGAATATTTTATGAAGGGAGCTCTGGAGAAGGTGGTACAGCGCTGCAGTTATTATCCCTCAAGCAGTGGGGGGTTACTGCCCTTGCAAGAAGCACAGGCTGCCAGCTTCAGGAAGCAAGCAGCTTATCTAGGCACTATGGGTCTTAGAGGTAACGTGTGTGTGTGTGTGTGTGCATGTGCGTGTGTGTGTCTGTGTGTGCAGGGTGCGTGCGTGCGTGCGTGCGTGCGTGCGTGCGTGTGTGTGTGTGTGTGTGTGTGTGTGTGTGTGTGTGTGTGTGTGTGTGTGTGTGTGTGTGTGTGTGTGTTATGTGTGTGTGTGTATATGTGTGCGTGCGTGTGTTCTGAAAAATGTGGATTATCAGTTGTTGTTTTTTTTCATTTTTTTGTTTGTTTATATATATATTAAAAACTGACTTTGATGAGGCGATAGTCCTGAAATTGCGCCCTTTGATTGGCTGGGCTACAAATGAATTAAATGGAGCGAGTTTGTGTGTTTGTGGGTATATGTCTGGGGAAGGGGGGAAGTGGAAAGTGTTTGTGTGTGTGTGTGTGTGTGTCTGTGTACACAAATCAATATTTCTGCACTAAGACCTCTCTATAACAACTGTGCAAATGTCGTGAAAACAAGGTGTTTGAGGAGAGGGGTCTGCAAAGAGAGGCAGGCCATGTGATCCGCTGGTACAGACACACATGTGCAAGCAAGGATTGATGAAACATGTGGCTTTTGCTCAGTTCGTTACCAATATCACGGGTAACAAAAGACATCAGAAAGGGGATTTAAAGGAGTCCATCAGGTGTGTGATTTCAGTGGTGGGACAGTGACATGAACAGTCAGGTGTGTGATTTCAGTGGTGGGGTTGTAACATGAACAGTCAGGTGTGTGATTTCAGTTTTGGGACAGTGACATGAACAGTCAGGTGTGTGATTTCAGTGGTGGGACAGTGATATGAACAGTCAGGTGTGTGATATCAATGGTGGGACAGTGATATGAACAGTCAGGTGTGTGATTTCAGTGGTGGGACAGTGACATGAACAGTCAGGTGTGTGATTTCAGTGGTGGGGTTGTAACGTGAACAGTCAGGTGTGTGATTTCAGTGGTGGGGCTGTAACGTGAACAGTCAGGTTGTGATTTCAGTGGTGGGACAATGACATGAACAGTCAGGTGTGTGAATTCAGTGGTGGGGCTGTAACATGAACAGTCAGGTGTGTGATTTCAGTGGTGGGACAGTGACATGAACAGTCAGGTGTGTGATTTCAGTGGTGGGGCTGTAACATGAACAGTCAGGTGTGTGATTTCAGTGGTGGGACAATGACATGAACAGTCAGGTGTGTGAATTCAGTGGGTGGGGCTGTAACATGAACAGTCAGGTGTGTGATTTCAGTGGTGGGGCTGGCCTATGGTAGCGACATGAACAGTCTGGTCTTTGCGGGAATAATGGGCATCATGGATCCACCCCGTGAGGGGGTCAGTGATGCCATCTACACTCTGATGGGGTCAGGGTCAACATCAAGATGCTCACTGGAGACTCGGAGCAGACTGCAAAAACTGTTGGTGAGTACACAGTACGATTCTGTCCCAGGGACAGACCATTGTCCCACTCAGTTTGAAAAGTCCTCTTTTCTGTTCTTTCTGCTTTAAACTTTGATGAAGATGGTCAGATTTTGATGTTCTTGTTTGTTTTGTCTTCATGATGATCAAATGAAGTGAGGATGGTAAAAAAATGACACTTGTTAAATTCTGTTTAGTTTGTGACTGTTTTTGCAGGCTTGTGCTTTCCATTGTTATGCAATCCTAGTGTCAGCCAGCAGGGATACATGCATTAAACAAACACACACCTACAGCATGTTCACCAGAACATTGGAGCAGTGCTGTCTGATCTGTGCCTGTGACGTGCACAACACATGGCCATTAGGTCCGTACCTGGCAACAGAAGCACACAGAAGTATGGGCCAAGTTAGGGGGCTTCAGGAGATTGAACGGAAGATCCTCTGTGATGCTGTCTACAGCACTGTGGTGACCAGCAGAAATAAGGAACATATATAACTGACTCTTCAGCTGAGGGGAATTGTGGGACCTTTTTGTTGGATGATGAACTTCACTGTGATGACTGGACAGACCATTCATAAGAAGCTGATGACCCCAGCTGATGATGATAGAGATCATTAGCTGAAAACAAGACATACAAAATACATTAAGGAGAGATAGGTGAGACTGATCGATGAGTGGGTGTTGGTTCTCAGGAGCACGTCTGGGCCTGTATGCCCCTGGGGCCATCGCTTTATCAGGAGAGGAGCTGGACTCCATGGATGTGGATCACCTGCGACACGTCATCGGGCAGGTTGGCGTATTCTACCGCACCACCCCCCGCCACAAACTGAAGATTGTCAAGGTACGTGCCCCCATTTCAGTCCAACCCCCCACCACAAGTTGGAGAATATTGCTAATAAGGGTCCGTACGCTTCTTGAAACTCCTCAAATTCTGACAGCGAATTTCAAGACTTTGAAAATCAATTAAATGTGGTTCTGTTGACCAAACCTCCTTGAAAATCAAGCCATCAGCTTAAAGAAATTTTAATGTGGCAAAAATAAATGGCAGTTTGATTTTTCTGCGTTGAGGCTAATGAAAAATTATTTAAAAACAAATTTTTACAAACGTCAGGATCCTGGATTGCCATCTGCTATTTAACCAAGGGAGGTAATTTGTAACTTCATCAATTTTGATTGGTTTTTGTTGTTGTTTCCTTTGTAAAAAAAAAATTTGTTTGTAAATATTTTTTTCATCAACCTGAACATAGAAAATCAAACTGCCATTTCTTTTTTCAATTTTTACACAAGTATTGTAGCCTTGAAATAAATTTTTTAAAAAACTCCTTGAAAACTCCTTGAATTTTGTTCTTGGGAGTCTGTAGGAACCCTGTAATAGTCAAAAGTACACACACATCCCCCCTCCCCCCTCTCCTCTCCCCCACTACCACTGTCACACATGTTAAAGTTTATGAAGGAAGATGTATTAATCCCCCCCCCCCCCCCCCCCCCCCCCCCCCCACTTCCACACATGCACACACACTCATCCATAACCCCCAATCACAAGCTGAAGATGTCGTGTTATGCATTCCACCTTGCTCCCAAATTTTTAAGGTGCACATATCCCCCAGTTCCTCACCCCACCCCCTTCCCCAGTAGTTCTGTTTACCAGTACAAACTTGCCATATGTAGCACCGGAAAATCTGCTAAATACAGAAATGCAGTATCGCTAAATAAAATATGAAAAAGAACTTCAAAAAAGAGAAAAAAATCTGTGTTTGACCCATTTATGAGTCAGTCTCAGTTTGGAAATATGACATTTGCAGAAGAAAAATGTGAAAAGAACTTATAAAAGAAAAAAAAGAAAATCAATGCTCTGCCCATTCATGTTGTCTTCCTAGGTGCAGTGGTGAAGTTGTCTATGTATAGGGGGTGAGGTTAACTCCCTTCTCTCCCAGTTCTGTTTTTCTGGGGGGGGGGGGGGGGGGGTCCTGATGATATGGCAATGTTCCTTGCCGAATGGGGATAAGGCATTAGTTTGGGCAGGAAAGTATATTGTAAGACTTTTGTAAAGTAGTAAAATTCTTTTTTTTTTTTCTTTTTTTTTGGGGGGGGGGGGGGGGATCCTGATGACGTAGCAATGTTCCATGCCAAGTGGGGATAAGGCAATATTTTGGACAGGTAAGTATGAGAAAAATGCAACCATAAAATGAACAAAAACATGTAAAGGTATCTTACTGTTGTAAACAAACAAAAGATATACCTGTATCTGATGGCTGAAAGTTACATATAGGAACTATTTTCCTCTCGTAATTAAAACTGCATCATTTTGGATGTGGGGAAAACATATGTCGCAGATATTATCCAATATTTGAATACAGATTTTTGTTTTTAAATACTGAAAACCTGTGCCATGAATAGTAAATAGTTATGGAAAGGGTAAAGAGGTCAGCCCAGGTCCTGGCTTCATTACAAGCTAAAATTGTCAAGGAAATTCTGCGTCCTCTTTCATCTCTCGCTTTAATGTTAATGAAATTCCATTCCTCTTTCATCTGTTTTGTATTGATTTCACTGTGGATATTTGATTTGTTTTGTAATGCTATTCAACATTGTACCATCAACCATGCCCAGTCTATAGTGAAGAGACCAAGAAGTGAATGTATTCAGGCTATGCTGCAGAATTCCATTGTCATGGTGGAAGAAAGGGCATTGGAGAGGGGAGCAGAATGAGGTGGGGGAGCATTGTGAGGGAAGGTTTAGTGGTAGTGTGGTCAGGCCTTACACAGCAGAATGGTACTGGGAAGGTGACAGGGTGAAGGATGTATTGTGGGTGTGGCCAGGCCTTGGAGCAGAACACTATGGTGAAAAGGTCACAGGGTGATGGATGTGTTGTTGTGGATGTGACCAGGCCTTACAGCAGAACGGCATGGTGGTGGGGATGACCGGAGATGGGGTGAACGACGCAGTGGCACTGAAGAGTGCGGACATCGGCATTTCCATGGGGATGTCTGGCACCGACGTGTCCAAAGAGGCTGCCGACATGATCCTGGTGGACGATGACTTTACCACCATTCTGTGAGTTACTGACAGTTCCCTACATTTATTTGTGGGGTTGTTGGTGGTGGTATCACTTCCTGTCATATGAGCAGGATTTCACCACTGTTTTGACGTACTGCAAATACTAGGTGGTTTCTGGGTATTTGGTTGTGTGTGTGTGTGTGTGTGTGTGTGTGTGTGCTGTTCCCATCTTGAGTGTTGTCTTGCACTGCTTATTGTGAGTCCTCCATATACAGTCACCATTTCATACTTTGTGTACATGCCATGTGGCTCCAGATGGACTATCACATACAACATGAACTGGAAAAAATTGAATCTTACATTGACAAGAAGGCTGATACTGGTCAGCCAGAATTTCCATTTGTTCTTAAGTGTCTGTCATCTCAACACTTGAGCATCCTTTATATTCTTGAAGAAAGTGCAAGGTGGTGTTCAGTTGTGATTACTGTTTTATTTCTTTGGCCTTTGATAGTGCTCGATATGATTACCTATACAAATAATAACAATAAATTAAAAAAACATGGTCTCTTTCCCATGGGAGGAGGGAAAGGGAGCATTGGGATGAGGTTGTTATTATGACCTGCCTTCTCCCATCTCCTGACCCCAGTATGACCAGGGCATCCTCTTCAATCAGTCACAGGCCTGAAGAGGGTATAGACACACCCCCATCCCATGCTCCCTTCATTCTTACCTGCTGTATTTTAGGACAGCTTAAACCAGTCACATGCAATAGGATTATTGTCTTTAGGGCTTGATTCTGCAGAGCACTAGTTGAACTGGATTACTATTTTCATGACCAAAGACAAAAATTATCCAAGTCACTTAGTCAGAATGACACCAGATGTTGTTGACCAGTTAAGCAGTGGAAACAGTTTGATGGGCTTGTGTCAGATTGTGAGGTGCAAAAGTTTTTGACTGACCACGGTCAGCAATCATCTGCATTTACCTATAAAAGCCCACCTGTTGTGTTGACTAGAGCAAGTTTTACATATGTGACATAAAACAGAAAGGAGGGGAAAGTCGCCAATGGATGATGAGATTATGAGAAGACGCTGGTTTGTTGTACTCAGGGGGTTCATGTGACATTTGGCATCATCAAGGAAATTCTTTCCTTTTTTTTTCTTTTTTAAACTGATTTGTGTAAACGAGTGCATCTATGTAATCATACGATTGGGGCTGTGTGTGTGGTGTGCGTGTGTGTGTGTGTGTGTGTGTGTGTGTGTGTGTGCATAGATGCATGCATATGAGCATGCATAGCTGTGACCATGATAAATTTTTACAGTATCATTTGAGGGCAAGTATGAGCATCAAAATTGGTAGAATGATAAATATATTAATAAGATCTTTTCAGTCATTCTACTGGTGAAGATGTCACCAAATAATAATAGCCGTATATATGAAATTAACAGCTTCAGCAGTACTTTCAATGTAACAAAATCATATTTTTCTTTGAAACTTTGGTCACATACAGTTATTACTTTACACAGAGTTGACAAACATATTAAATGGTATTATATCCAAATATGGCAACAAATGTGACAAACATATTAAATGGTATTATATCCAAATATGGCAACAAATGTTAAGTTACATTTTGTGAAGATTGGACCATTTCAAGGGATTTCCACCTGGTAGAAGTGCAGATAAAGTGAACACATTTCTAAAAATAAAGACCAACAGAGGTCACTTATAGATTTATCTTACCAAATAGAGTAAAGGAAGACAAGGTGAACTGATGATTTATGGTAAATCAAGCAAGCGAAGCCACATTACATATCAATCAGCCAGTCTTGCTAGTTTCAGCAATTGCAAATCTTCTCAGAAAACTGCTTGAATACATAGTAAATTTTACTTGTTGTCAAAAGAATGGAAATTTATCTCTAATCTTAGGAAAATCCATAATGGATGTGTCAACTCAGTGGTTAAGATTTCATCTATGTTATGTCCAATAAGGTGTCATTGCGTTCAACTTTGTTGATGAGGCATATTCAGAGTTTGTCACCAACAAAATGTGTGCTTTCAAGGATAGGGGAGGAAGAAGGAAAGAGGAAGAGGGAGTATGTGTGTGAGATGCGAGTGGGAGGTGGGGGGAGGGGAACAGGGCAGTAGGACAGTGCATGTGCTTAATATGCTAACTGGCATCAAGGCCAAGGCATTACTGCAGTCTTAATGAGTGATAGTTGGAAAATGGAAAGATAGCATGGCCGAGATATGACAGCAGTGGAGAGAGAAGGAGGTGTGGCGGTTGATGGAGGGAGATGCTACATGAATTGTTAGAGTAGGTGACAGTTGATGGAGGGGAGATGCTACATGAATTGTTAGAATAGGTGAAGGGAAGTAACCCACCAAAAGAAGTCTACTATGCTAAAGAGAACAGACAGACTGAGAAAACAGTCGAATCCTTCCAGTGAGAAGATGCGTGGATTAGGGAAACAAGAACTACATGACTCTGTCCCTCCCCAGTTGTCCCACTCACCATTTACCCTTCTTGTGTTTTTGTGTTTACTCACACATGTGAGTCGTATAAGCATTGCCTTTCTTCATGTTGTTTTTCAGTGAGAAAATTTCACTTATTTAGAGCTTTTTTTTCTGAACATGACAGCACTTGACAGCAAATGGTAATAATTTTACAATATTCAAGACATTGACCCAGTCTGTCATCATGGGCAGGAGAACAGCAGTAGAGAGTTGGAAAAGAGAATGCGGTTGTGATGTCATGATCAAAATCAGCTGTGCATTTTCTGGAGAGCCTTGCGGCACTTGACACGTTTAGATGTACTATGGATGGTATGGCCTGCAGATGTGCTCCTGCCCTTGGATGTAATCTGTGTTATAATCCTCTTCACTTGGACCCTTGTGACTTTACTCAGAATGGGCTTGTGCTTGCCTGGACTGTGATGAAGGAGGGGGCTGCTCACACATTTCCAGGATACTGTCCTATGCAAGTGATTTTTGTCCCTGGCTTTTCCCTGGAAGGAAATTACTTTGATTATTTGTCGTCAGGAGTTTGAGCAATCAGAGGTGCTACTTTGAAACATGGGGTCATAGCCATGCTGATCTCTGAGAACAACGGAAAGTGAAGTAGTGAGGTGAAAATATGCCAGTCAGAGGAAACCGTTCTTTTACTTAGAATGGGAATGTGTGGCAGTGTGTTGTCAGTGCAGCTGATTCTGGTGGTGTGAAGCATTATGTGATCTGTCGCGGTTTGTGACTTTCAGGAATGCCATTGAAGAAGGAAAGGGCATCTTTTACAACATCAGGAACTTTGTCAGATTTCAGCTCAGCACGTAAGTCAGTGTGTCTGGAAAAGTAGAGAACAGAAACACAAGTGTGGCAACGCTTGCTTACATGCATGTGCACATACATATGCTCTCTCTCTCTCTCTCTCTCTCTCTCTCTCTCTCTCTCTCTCTCTCTCTCTCTCTCTCACACACACACACACACACACACTTTCATGCACATATGCACCCACGCATGCAGGGAAGTATGTACTCAGACACACACACTCGCATACACATACTGTTTGTAACTGCTGTGAATTACTTTCATATGTAGGCAAACCCATATTGCTGTCAGGTAATTCAGCTTCTTCAAGGAGGAGGAGATTGGTGTGCTGGGAGCAGACAAGTGCTAGAGGTCAACCCTACCTCACAGAACAGTCTACTATTCAGTGCAGGCCTCAGAACCTGGTTGGTGTTCCATGGACAGAGCTGTTATCAGTGCTGGAGGCCAGCCTCACTTCACACAGCTACTCACAGTCAGTGCAGGCCTCAGTGCCTGGCTAGGGTTGTATTGACAGAGTTGAAGACCGGCACAGAAGGCCACCTAACAAATTACCATTCAGGGCCTGGTTGGTGTACTATGGAATGGACAGAGCTGTAATCGGTGCTGGAGGCCAGCCTCACTCCACACAGCTACTCACCGGTCAGTGCAGGCCTCAGTGCCTGGCTGGGGTTGTATTGACAGAGTTGAAGACCAGCACCGAAGGCCACCTAACAAATTACCATTCAGGGCCTGGTTGGTGTTCCATGGACAGAGCCGCAGGCCATGACTGATGGCTAGCCCACCTCACATAAGAAATGATTGTTTAGTGCAGGCCTCAGGCCTGGCTGGTGTTCCATAGTTAGTTTGTTAAAGAGTTTGGATGTTTTCAGTTTGTACTTTTTTTTATTTAATCTATAGCCATAGACCTAGGCAGCTTATTTTTTAGGGCCTTTGTATGTTGCCATCTTTTTTTTTCCACTTGAAATGCAGTTTTTTGTTTTAACTTCAGTATTTCCTTATAAGATTCTCTGTTTGCTGCCAACTTTGCCATCATTCTTCTGAGCCAAACTCATTGCTATTTTGTCTTCTGTGTATATATTTGGGTGTTTATCTTGTTGGTGAATATTATATTGCTATGTTTTGACAGGAGTATTGCAGCGTTGTCATTGATAGCAGTGTCGACTTTGCTGAGGCTACCCAACCCTCTCAATGCCATGCAGATTCTGTGGATCAACATCATCATGGATGGACCACCTGCGCAGAGGTGTGTGTATGTGTTTGTGTGTATGTCTGGTGTGGTGTGAGTGTATCTCTCTCTCTCTCTCTCTCTCTCTCTCTCTCTCTCTCTCTCTCTCTCTCTCTTATATATATTATATATATATATATATATATATTATGTATGTATGTATGTGTGTGTGTGTGTGTGTGTGTGTGTGTGTGGTTTGTTTTTCAGTTTCATCAAGGTGTTACTAAAGGGGTTACTACTGAATAAATATTCACAGAACTTGGCTGAAGTCTAGTCAGTGTGCTTGTCATGCCTTGGGTGACTAACTAGCATGATCTGCACCTCTGCCATAGTGTGTGTGTGTGTGTGTGTGTGTGCATGTGGTGTGCGTGCATGCATGCACGAGTGTCTGTGTGTGTGTGGGGGCATGTTTGCATACGTGTGTGCATGCGTGTGTGTGTGCGTGTGTATGTGTGTGCAGTCTGTCAGTGTGTGTATGAGTACGCTTCCAACATGGTGGCAACATGTATATTTCACATTCAGTCACAAACCTTTACACACACACAAGCCACTTGGACTGATCTACATGAAGTGATGAAAACTGACTCTGTATGTGTGTGAATTGACTGGATGTGATCTGGATGGGCAATGCATGTGATTTCTTTGTTACTGTTGTTGTTTGTTGTTCATTACAATGTTGACGGGGAGCAGCCTGGGTGTGGAACCGGTGGACCATGACGTGATAAAGCAGCCGCCACGCCATGTTGGAGACCCCATCGTCACACGCCGCCTCATCTTCAATGTTCTTTCCTCAGCCTCATCATCGTCAGCGGCACACTCTGGGTCTTCTGGAGAGAGGTGGGTGTTGTGTTATGAAGAGATGTGAGTGTTTGGTACATTGCTATAAACACTGCAGAAACACTCTCAGAAGATGAGTGTAGGGAAAATGGGCAAAGAAGTTGTAAGTTACAAGAGTGGGTGCTAAATCGTGTTGTCAAGTTTTAGTGGAGCAGTGGATTGCAGTGGGTCCAATTCTGGAAGTTGACATAAATCCAAAGATTCAAGTTTTTAACCATGATGGATTTTTTGGTTGTTGTGGCTGCTGCTGCTGTCCCATCTTCCGTGCCACCAAAGTGGCATCGCACCAACGCCACTTATTCCCACTTATTCCGACTCCCCACCTACAGTCACAGCCTGGTCCGACCCACCACACACCTGGCACTAGCAATCCACAGGGACCAGTCATCATAAGGCAACCCACCAGAGGAGACACTGCACTGCTTACGAGTCACTTCTGTGGTGTTCAGTGGTGTCTGTTCTGATCCAGCACAATAAGCAGGGCACCACGTACTAAGCTCCCTACTGATGACAATAATTGCTCAGTCACGGAGATAAGATTGTTATAGGTTGTTGTTGAAAGGTTACAGAGCTGTGTGCATTGTCAGAGGTCAATGCAGATCTGTTGTTGAAGGGAAACAGAGCTGTGTGCATTGTCAGAGGTCAATGCAGATCTGTTGTTGAAGGGGAACAGAGCTGTGTGCATTGTCAGAGGTCTACACAGATCTGTTGTTGAAGGGGAACAGAGCTGTGTGTATTGTCAGAGGTCTACACAGATCTGTTGTTGAAAGGTTACAGAGCTGTGTGTATTGTCAGAGGTCTACACAGATCTGTTGTTGAAGGGGAACAGAGCTGTGTGTATTGTTGGAGGTCTACATAGATCTGTTGATGAAAGGTTACAGAGCTGTGTGTATTGTCAGAGGTCTACGCAGATCTGTTGTTGAAGGGGAACAGAGCTGTGTGCATTGTCAGAGGTCTACACAGATCTGTTGTTGAAGGGGAACAGAGCTGTGTGTATTGTCAGAGGTCTACACAGATCTGTTGTTGAAAGGTTACAGAGCTGTGTGTATTGTCAGAGGTCTACACAGATCTGTTGTTGAAGGGGAACAGAGCTGTGTGTATTGTTGGAGGTCTACATAGATCTGTTGTTGAAGGGGAACAGAGCTGTGTGTATTGTCAGAGGTCTACGCAGATCTGTTGTTGAAGGGGAACAGAGCTGTGTGTATTGTTGGAGGTCTACATAGATCTGTTGTTGAAGGGGAACAGAGCTGTGTGTATTGTCAGAGGTCTACACAGATCTGTTGTTGAAGGGGAACAGAGCTGTGTGTATTGTTGGAGGTCTACATAGATCTGTTGTTGAAGGGGAACTGAGCTGTGTGTATTGTCAGAGGTCTACACAGATCTGTTGTTGAAGGGGAACAGAGCTGTGTGCATTGTCAGAGGTCTACACAGATCTGTTGTTGAAGGGGAACAGAGCTGTGTGTATTGTCAGAGGTCTACACAGATCTGTGCACTGTTTCAGATGCAGGACGACAAGATCACCCCAAGAGACACCACTATGACCTTCACCTGTTTCGTTTTCTTTGACATGTTTAATGCCCTGGGCAGCAGGTCACAGGTCAGTACTGCTCTAGATATTTACTTTTCCTGACCCTCTCTCATGCCTCCTCCCTTGCCACCAACCCCTGCCCACTTAACAGTCCTTTCTTTCCCTCTTCTTCACAGTTCCCTCTGTGCTATTTTGTCTGTCTTTTCTGTTTGGATTAAATTAAGAAAAGTGTAGTTGGTGTTGGTGTTGTTGTTGTTGTTGTTGTTGTGTGTGTGTGTGTGTGTGTGTGTGTGTGTGTGTGTGTGTGTGTGTGCAGTGGATTCTTCATACTATTTTTGTTATTAATTTGTCATTGTTTCAGTGCTTCATTTACAGAATATACAGAGGCTAATGAATGACTGACCGTTTGAATCTTTCACTTGCTTATATTAGTTGTGGCATTTTTATTATTTGTTTACTTCTTTTTTAAACAGTGACAATGATCTGTAAGTATTACTGCTGACAAAAATGCTCACAATTATACACATTCACTCTCTCTCTCACACACACACACACACACACACACACACACACACACACACACACACACATGCACGCTCATGATTGCATGCATATGCACATGCACACACACACACACACACACTCAGACCTGCTATCCCATTAACGGAGTCAGTGTGCTTGTGTTGCAGTCCAAGTCGATATTCCAGGTGGGTTTCCTCACCAACAAGGTGTTTGTGGTGGCGGTGGTGGGGTCACTCATCGGTCAGATGCTGGTCATCTATTTTCCTCCTCTGCAGGCCATTTTTCAGACCGAGGCTCTTGCCGTATCGGGTCAGTCCAAATGCTGTGTCATTGCAAAGTTTCTAGTTACCTACCACAGTTGAAGGTTGATCTGTTCCTACAAATTCATCCATAAAAATTTTCAATTTCTGGAAAACATGCACACACACACACACACACTCATTATTTTGTTATTACAGAATATTGTCATGTTATAGAACCAATGTTGTGGTCTTATTCAGAAGTAATGTTGTTGACTCTTTATTATAGAACTAATGATGTTGTCTTGAAATAGAAGAATGTTGTTTAATGTTATGAAATAAATATTGCTTTTGTCACAGATCTAACATTGTTTTTTTCTTACGTAAATAATGTTTTCTTATTACAAAACATACGTTGTTGTTTTCTTGTTACAGAACTAACAGCTGTTTTCTTATGATAACACAGATGTTAGTGTTTTCATGTTACAGAACTACTGTCATTTTCTTTTTACAGAATTGATATTGTTTTCTTGTAACAGGACTTTATTTTTTCTTATTACAGAACTAATGTCATTGTTTTGTTGTGAAACTGATGTTATTGTTTTCTGATTTGTTGCAGGACTAATGTTGTTTCATGTTACAGATGTCATGTTGCTTTCATGTGACAGACCTAGTGTTTTTCTCATACTACAGAACTGATGTTCTTTTCCTGTTACAGACCTACTGTTTTTCTCATACTACAGAACTGATGTTCTTTTCCTGTTACAGACCTAGTGTTTTTCTCATACTACAGAACTGATGTTCTTGTTTTGCTGTTACAGACCTGGTGTTTTTCTCATACTACAGAACTGATGTTCTTTTCCTGTTACAGACCTAGGGCCGGTTTCACGACGCCTTCTTTGCAGATACGAACTAGTTCATAGCAAAAAAAAGTTTGTAGCACTGAAAAATGCATTTCGTGACGACTACGTAGAGAGATTTTGTTCGTAAATAAGTTCGTAACTTTAGTGGTGCTACCCCCACCACTAACCCTGTTTGTAGCTACGCTGACAGCACAGCCGCTCAGCTTTATCATCACCCAGACTGTTTGTGTGGAGGATGTGTGTATAGAACGTGTACAGAACTCTGCAGCCCGTCTCATTTGCAAATCTCCTAGGACCCAACCCTGCAGCCCTCTCCTGAAAAAGTTGCACTGGCTCCCCGTTGAAGAAAGAATTAAATACAAATGTTGTTGTCTCTGCTTCAAGATTTTCACTGGCGATGCCCCTGCCTATCTTTCCGATCTCCTTCAAGTATATGTCCCATCACGAACGCTCCGCTCCTCCACCGACACCAGGACCTTCCGCTTTCCCAGTTACCGTCCCCATCGTAAACAGCATGGCGAACGAGCTTTCTCATACGCAGCTCCCAAACTCTGGAATAAACTCCCCTATGACTTAAGACATTCTCAAACCTTTTCTTCCTTCAAAACCTCCCTGAAAACCCACCTTTTCAAACAATACTAAGAAGACAGTCATTACCAGATAGTTGATTGACTCTTGTTGCTTCTGTGGATCGCTTAGTAGTTTGTGCTTGTTGCGGCTGTTGTGTATTGTGTGTCTGTGCGTGAGAGTGTGTGTGCGCGTGGGAGATAATGGGAGAGAGCCTTTGTTTTTCATTTCTGAGCCGTTTTTCAATGCATTTTCTTTACATTTAGCAATTGTATTTTTTCTGCCTTTGTAAAGCGCCTTGTGCCGTGGAAGGCGCTATATAAATCCCCATTATTATTATTATTATTTATTTAAGGTGTGTGTGAGCCACGAACTTCACAGAAAAAGAAGAGAATGCACAAAATCGCGAGAGTACCGACGATCGTGACAGGAGAGAAATTATTCAATCCAATCCCACCAGGAGACTCTCGATCTACATTGTAATAATGATACATGGGGTAGTAATAAATGTGCACACATTGGTAGATCAAGAGATCGTCGAGACACCCAATCTACCAGTAGTAATGATAAATGGGGGTAGTAATAAATGTGCACACGTTGGTAGATCAAGAGATCGTAGAGACACCTGATCTACCAGGAGTAATGATAAATGGGGAACAGATAAATGTTACTAATGGGGTACTAATAAGTGTGCACACGTTGGTAGATCAAGAGATCGTAAGACACTCTCTCTACCTGTAATAATGGTAAATAAGGTACAGGAAAATACGCCCGGGGAAGCCGGGGTACCGCCACCAAGGTGAATGCGGCAGGCAATATGGCGGACACGCCAACCGTCATGGCACAATCCAATATGGCGGATCGATTGACCGGGAAGGGATCGATCGCCGAGAGTGACGCGCACTGGCGCGCGAGAGTAAAATACCCCTGGTGTACCTGCAATAATGCTAAGGAGGTACTAATCAATGTGCACCAGTTGGTAGATGAAGAAATCGTAAAGACCATCAATCTACCTGTGATAAATTAGGTACTAAGCACATGTGCACCAGTAGGCAGATCAAGAGATCGTAAGTCACTCGATCTACCTGTAGTAAGGATAATAGAGTGCCATATAGGGTACAAATAGATGTGGTCTGGGGAAATCCCGTACCGGCAAGCATGTGCGATCGAAAATGGGCACCATGCGGTGAGGCAATATGGAGGAGAAGCCGATCGTAGTGGAAAATCCAAGATGGCGGGTCGATTGACCGGTGAGGGTTAGGTCATCGAAAGAGAAGCAATGGGCGCGGAGAGTAAAATCACAGACGCACTGAAGGTATACGAGGGGCCGAAAGGAGACTCGTAGAGGGAATGTTAGGATAACAAATGTTTATTATTGGCTTAAATGATTGACGGGAGACAGAAAGGCGCACTCTTCTTCTTCTTTCTCTTCTTTCTTAAAACACGTCCGCCATCCTAATTTGATGGTAGCAATGTGGGTACAAACCCGATCGACCGTACTAGACGAGCGATCGACGAAGACGATCAGGAGAAGTGATGCAAAAAGAAGGAGAAAATAATAGAGGAGGAAAACCTCCATAGCAGTGAAGCGGTACGAAGACCGAGGACGACCACGCAGGGGTCGGCCGAAATGGCGAGAATAAAGATGGAGGCTCGAGCGACCGACGAAGATCGATCGTCGATGTGAATGACCGAGATGGCTATTGGGAATAAACAACGCGCCAAGATCGATGGAAATTGGTGGAAATGGGGAAGAAAATAACGAGAGAGTGGCTGACGCGTTACTACAAGGGTGACGCGTTCCCAAACCCGGCGAGTAAGGGACGAATGGAGAACAATGGGGTGAAGAGAAGTCGTGAGCCGTCACGCCTAGAGCGTGAATAAAATGATATAAAATGCCACCCATAAGCCTCACGCGGCAATGGTGCCCATGGTCGAACGTAAGCCACAACAGAGCAAGTAAAGAAGGCAAGCACACAAGCAATCTCTACAAAAAAACAGAAGTATAGGCGAGACAGAGCAAAAACCTGTCCTTGTTAGGCAGGAGGCCGAGGTTGAATGAGGAACAGGAAGTTTACACCGGTTTCTTCCCTGGCGGAAGTAGTGTGGACGTCACGTGATGGTCTTATTACTGCATTAGCCACAAAAAATCTCGGCCTGCAGAGCTAACTAACTGCCGTGGAATGCTATGGTCTGACATGGTAAAGTATATGACGCCAAAAACACGTTTGTAGGTGTCGTGAAACCGGCGTAACTGATTTACGAAACAGTTCTTTGCTATGTGGATTTTGGGCTTAGGAACTGTTACGAAAACAGTTACGAGGAAGGGCTACGAACGCCACATGAAACCGGCCCCAGGTGTTTTTCTCAAAACTACAGAACTGATGTTCTTGTTTTCCTGTTACAGACCTAGTGTTTTTCTCATACTACAGAACTGATGTTCTTGTTTTCCTGTTACAGACCTAGTGTTTTTCTCATACAGCATAACTGATGTTTGTGTTTTCCTGTTACAGACCTAGTGTTTTTCTCATACTACAGAACTGAAGTTCTTGTTTTCCTGTTACAGACCTGGTGTTTTTGATGGGCCTCACGTCCACGGTATTTGTCTTCTCCGAGGTCAGGAAATGGTTTTCACGC
>CM031609.1:55423973-55481231 GCA_018398815.1 Conus ventricosus
TGGGGGACCCGGTATGGTTTAAAAACTTGGGGGGTTAAGGGTTAAAAAAAGGGGTTCCCTGGATTAAAGCGTCATTGATGTTCCTTTGAGTTAAGACAAGAATAAGGGGTTCCTGGAATTTAAAGGGGTCTGATGTTCCTTTGAGTTAAGTAATATGGGGTTTCTGGGGTTGTGAAGGATTTTTGATTTTCCCTTTGAGTTAAGTTATCAGGGGTTTCCTAGAACTTTTTTGGGGATCGCTTGTGTTGTTTGTTTTTTATTTAAATGTCCTAGACCCCTAGGAGTTGTTTGTATGTCTATCAGTTGTTGGGGTTTTTTTGTGTAGTATGGTTTTCCTTTGGTATTTAAAGTTTGTTTGGATTATTGGAGATCCCTTGTTTTTATGGGAGGATCCTTTACATTATTCAGGATTACTTTGTGATGTTTTGAGCTTCCTTTTAGTCGTGTAGGCTTCCTTTGGGGATTTTTGAGGTTCCAAAAAGTGTTGTAGTCTTCCTTGAGTTGTTTGAGGATCCTTTCAGTTTTTAAGGCTTCCTTTGAGTTGCTTTTAGGTTCCTGTGCAGTTGTTGCACGGGTTCAGTTGTTTGAGATTCCTGTCAGTCATGTTCGGTTCCTGCAAATTGTTTGTGGTCTTTGTTATAGGTTTGTTCAGTGTTTTGGGTTTTCCCTGTGAGCTGTTCACGTTCCTTTGATTTGTGTAAGATTCCTGTTAAATTGTGTAGGGTTTTTTTTTATGGGTTGTTTTAGATTTTTTTAATTGTTTGGGTTTGTTTCAGTTTTTTTGATTTTCCCAGTAAGTTGTAGGGTTTGTTTGAGTTGTCTGAGATTTCTTTGAGTTGTTAAGGGTTCATTTTAGTTCTCTGGGGTTTCCCTGTAAGTTGTATTAGGTTTTTTAGTTGTTTAGCATTCCTTTCACATCTGTGAGGTTATTGTAAGTTGTGTAAGTTTACTTTATGTTTTTAGGGGGTTTTTGAGTTATTTTTTGGGAGTTCCTTTCAGTTGTGAGGGTTTTTTGTGGATTGTTTAAGGTTCATCTGAGATGTTTGGAGTTTCTTTGAATTAATTGTTGTTCTTTTAAGTTGTGTGGGGGTTCTTTTTAGATGTTTGAGTTAATTTAAGCTGTTAAGGGTTCTTTTCAGCTGTTTATGGTTCCTTCATTTGTTTAGGGTTCCTTTCAATTGTTTAGGGTTCCTTTGAGTTGTTTAGGGTTCCTTTCAGTTGTTTAGGGTTTCCCTTTTAGTTGTTTAGGGTTCATTCAGTTGTTTTAGGGTTCCTTTCAGTTATTTTGGGTTCCCTTTTAGTTGTTTAGGGTTCCTTTCAGTTGTTTAGGGGTTCTTTTAGTTGGTAGGGTTCCTTTCAGTTGTTAGGGTTCTTTCAGGTTCCTTTCAGTTGTTTAGGGTTCTTTTCAGTTGTTTGGGTTCCTTTTAGTTGTTTGGGTTCCTTTCAGTTGTTTAGGGTTCCTTTCAGTTGTTTAGGGTTCTTTTCAGTTGTTTTTGGGTTCCTTTTAGTTGCTTAGGGTTCCTTTCGTTGTTTAGGGTTCCTTTCAGTTGTTTTAGGGTTCCTTTCAGTTGTTAGGGTTCCTTTCAGTTGTTTAGGGTTCCTTTCAGTTTGTTTAGGGTTCCTTTCAGTTGTTTAGGGTTCTTTTCAGTTGTTTAGGGTTCCTTTCAGTTGCTTTTGGGTTCCTTTCAGTTGTTTAGAGCTCCTTAGAATTGTTTGGTGTCAATTTCAATTGTTTAGAGTTCCTTTGAGTTATTTGGGGTTTTCGTTTGGATTGTTTGAGGTTCATTTAAATTGTTTGGAGTTCATTTGAATTGTTTAGAGTCCTTTTTGGAATTATTGGGATTCATTTGACTTGTTTAGAGTTCCTCAGAATTTTCACTTTTTTTTTTTAATAGTTTGGGTTTCCTGTTAGTTAAGGTTCTTTTTTTAGTTGTTTAAAGTTCCTTTTGGTTGAAAAGGATTAATCAAGTTGTTTGGACTTCTTTTGAGTTGTTTGAATGTCTCTTTGAGGGCGGGAGGTTTCTTCTTCTTTTTTTTTTCAGCGGTTGGGATTCTTCTGCATTGATTGAATTTTCCCTTTGTAAGGAATATTCTAGTTGATGAAGTGGACAAAAATGTAAAAGTGATTGATAATCTTTATGGATGTTATAAAACAGGGAATGCCAGATTTTTTTATGTACATTTACATATCCTTTGTTGTGTTTTCCAGTTGAAAACAATCTGTTATACATAGTTATTGCAACTGTTTTTTTGGAGATACGTTTCAAAGTGGTAGACGTGATTTTTTATGTGTGTCTTTCATCTCTTCCAGGAAAAAATGATCATATGATTTGATTGTTTGGGACTGACTAGGCAATGGTCCAACGGGCCCCAGTGAGTTCACTGACTGATAGACTGACTGGTTGTTTGATTGGTTTGTTTCAGGGCATTGTCGTAGGTACAGGCCAGGACTCAGATTTGGAGAAAATCTTCAAAATGATGACAGCGGAAGAGGTGATTTATTTGTTCACTTGTTAACTTTAGCTGCTGTTGTGAGAGTGGCTGCAGATGTTTGTGTGTTGGGGTGTGCAGTACACATACTTGTGCAGGTTTATGCGTTCGCATATGTGGGGTTTGTGTATGTGTGATTTGTATTTTCTGTTTTCCCACCCATTGTTTATTCCTTTTACCATTTTTTAAATCATGTCATTGCTTTGTTGGTACTTGCTACAGCCCCAGTATGGTGTTGAATTGTAGAACATTTTATCATCCATTAATCATGAAATTTAGAGGACCCACTGGCATTTAAGATTGCTTCCAGAATTTTGAAGTGGTGCAGAAAATTTGAATTTCAAAATTGTATCAAAAGTTTGGGTCTGGTGGGCTTAAATTGGAAAAGGAGGGATATGATGTTGTATAGGAAGGCAGTTTGAAATTCATCATATTCATATGCTGGAATGGGTTTTTCGGGGATAATAATGTTTAAGTCCTCTTTGGATAAGTACAAGCAGTTGGAGCTGAAGAGCTAAATTACATGAAGCAGGATGCTGTCAGTATTCTGTAGCTTCTGAATGTTTACTTCAGCAGGCTGAGACTGTGGGGTTTTTGTTGTCCTGGTCCTGAAGACATTGCCGCCACGAAAAAAAGTGACAGAACAACGTAATGATGAATATCAGACATGATGGTGAGCAGTGAATATGGTGATAAACAACGGTCTTAAAACCCGAATGCTCAAAATAATGGTGAATGCCTGGCATAAAGATGAATGCTTAATGCAGTGACGAATGCATAGCATGAATTTTGAGTGCGTATATAAATCATGAATACCTGACATAAAAAGAATGCTTATCATAACCTTTTGTGGTGGACAGGCCCCCAAGACGCCATTGCAGAGGAGCATGGACACACTGGGCAAACAGCTGTCCTCTACTCCTTCTGCATCATCGGCCTCATCATGCTGCTGGGATGGGTACAGGGCAGGAGGCTTCTGGACATGTTCACCATCGGGGTCAGGTAGGAGTCGCTGATTTACCTGGACAGGTTTAACCAGGGGACACTTCGGACACTCTCTTAGCCTGAAGTGTGTACTGTTAGGATAGATACCACCATCTGTCCTTTCTGCTAGGATTTATCATAACTGGACTTGTTTACTTTTTTGGGTATACTTCTCATTTCTATGGAGTTGTCTTTGTGGACATGTTTACCATTGGGGTTAATACCGTAACTTCTCTTCTTGTTGGAATTTGTCTTCACCTGGACATGCTTACCTTTGCGGCAGATACTATAACCTCCTTTCTACTGGAGTAGTCATGCGTCTGGACATGTTTACTTTTTGGGGCAGATGCCATACCTCTCCTTTCTGATAGAGTTGTCTTTGCCAGGCATGTTTATCATTGGGTAGATACCATACCTCTCCATGTGACTAGATTTGTCTGCACCTGGTCATGTTTCTGTTGGGATAGATGCCATAGCACTCCATTCTAGCAGAGTTGTCTTACTCCGAATGTGTTTATCATCAGGATCAGTCTGATTCACTGTTTTGCCAGACTAGTTTTGCCTTCAACCTTATTGCACTCATGCTGAGTCAAACCAGAACCTCAGTGTTCAAATATCACAGAACAGGAAGTTTCAGTTTTTAGGCTATTTACCTACCGTGATTATTGTCTTGCAATATAAGTCGATGTGTTGATATGTTCCGAGTCATATTCTAGGTGGTTTGCATGGCATATAAGCATGGCATTCTGAAATACGCAATGCAGATATGTGATGTTTTTCTGTTACAATGCCTCACATCGTATTGATATGTCACAAGGTGTGTTAATGAGTCGCAATGAGTCACAAAGTGTGTTAATATATTACTTGTGGTCTCAAATTGTGTGAATGGTGTGTGTGTTGTGTTACATGAAGGGTTGAGGCGTAGTAGTCTATCATAAGGTGTGTGATAAAAGTTGTCACAAAGTGCATTGATATATTGTGATAAGTCACAAGTTGCATTGATATGTAATGAGGTGTCGCAACTATGTTGATATTCGTATAATGTGTCACATGGAGTTTGATGTAGTGTAGTATCTTATAAGGTGTAATTTTTTTGTAGTTAGTTGAGCTTTTGTAGTCATGTACAAATTGTGTCTGATATGTTGTAAAATATCACAAGATGTGTTGTAATGTGTCACAAGGTGTGTTGTGATCAGTCAGAAGGTTAGTTGCTATGTTATGAGGTAGGCTGATTTGTTAAAATGTGTCATAGATTGTTTGATAAGTTGCCATGTGTTATAAAGTGTGTTGATTTGTTAGTGTGTGTCCCAAGGTGTGATTAACGTGTTACAGTCTAGCAGTAGCGGCCATACCAGAAGGCCTGCCTATCGTGGTGACTGTGACTCTGGCTATTGGGGTGATCCACATGGCCAAGAGGAAAGCCATCATCAAAAAGCTGCCCATCGTGGAGACTCTGGGTTAGACCTAGTTCCCCTTCTTTCTTAACACCCTCTCCTCTGTTACTGTTCTTGTGAAAATGTAATGCTGTTGTATTTCATTTAACAATTATCTGTTGTATGTTGTGTCATATGTAGATCTGAATGATTATTGTGTATGTGTTGAGTATTGATCTGTTAAATGTTTGTTGTGTATAGTATTGAATGGTGATCTCGTTGAATGTTGTTGTGTATAGTATTGAATGGTGATCTGTTAAATGTTTGTTGTGTATAGTATTGAATGGTGATCTGTTAAATGTTTGTTGTGTATAGTATTGAATGGTGATCTGTTAAATGTTTGTTGTGTATAGTATTGAATGGTGATCTGTTAATGTTTGTTGGGTTGTATTGAATGTGATCTGTATATGTTTGTTGTGTATGTTTGAATGGTGATCTGTTAAATGTTTGTTGTGTATAGTATTGAATGGTGATCTGTTAATGTTTGTTGTGTATAGTATGATGGTGATTGTTAAGTTGTTGTGTATATGTATGAATGGTGATCTGTTGAATGTTTGTTGTGTATAGTATTGAATGGTGATTGTTGAATGTTGTTGTGTATAGTATTGAATGGTGATCTGTTAAATGTTTGTTGTGTATAGTATTGAATGGTGATCTGTTGAATGTTTTTGTTGTGTATAGTATTGAATGGTGATCTGTTAAATGTTTGTTGTGTAATAGTATTGAATGGTGATCTGTTGAATGTTTATCTGTTGTGTCTCATATTGAATGTTGACCTATAGGGGGGGGGTGTGTGTGTGTGTGTGGTGTGTGTGTGTTGTGTGTGTGTGTGTGTGGTGTGTGTGTGCACATGGAGGACAGAACGTATAAGGTTTTACCTCCCCCAGTCAGAACCTGCCCACTGGTGAGCGATGATTCTGAAATTTAAAAAAAATGATAAATGACAAAGAAACAGGGAAAACATAGTGCACACAGACGTAGTATCTACTATGCAAAGGTGCACATGACAAAGTTGATTCATACACTCCCATCTTCAGACATGGTAGTAAATGCACTTTGTAAACACACACTTTACAAAAGTTCTCTCAAACACTCCCATCTTCAGACATGGTAGTATGTGCACTTTGTAAACACACACTTTACAAAAGTTTCTCAACACTCCCATCTTCAGACATGGTAGTATGTGCACTTTGTAAACACACACTTTACAAAAGCTCTCTCAAACACTCCCATCTTCAGACATGGTAGTATGTGCACTTTGTAAACACACACTTTACAAAAGCTCTCTCAAACACTCCCATCTTCAGACATGGTAGTATGTGCACTTTGTAAACACACACTTTACAAAAGCTCTCTCAAACACTCCCATCTTCAGACAAGGTAGTATGTGCACCTCGTAAACACCTACTTTACAAAAGCTCTCTCAAACACTCCCATCTTCAGACATGGTAGTATATTCACAATGCAAAGTCCATCACATACACACAAACATTTTCAATATGGAAGTATGTACACAATGCAAACACATACTTTGCAAGTTTCTATCACACACATGCCATCTTCAAATAAGATAGTTTATGCTCTATTCTAACACACACTTCACGAAGTCTTTCCCTCACAACATGCCCATCTTCAAACATGGTCTCAGCAAGTGGCCAAAATTAAAAGACAGTGTGCTCTCTTCTGAATGGCCAATGCATTCTGACTTGGCACAATATATTATTGGACTTGGTACAAAATATTATATTTGTGTCTAAATAGTAACCTAAAATTGTGTTCATGAAGGGAAGTTTCTGACTGTTGCCATGGTTATCCAATATTGGCAAAATATGCAGCACATTCATTTTTTCACTGCAGATGTTTGAAAAACTATTGATCTTGTCCAGCTTGTACACTCACCATACCTGACAAATTGATTGCCTGTTCCAGATAGTCTTGCAGCCATACTGTCTTACCCTGACATATGTTTTAGGTTTATGTGTGTGTGTGTGTGTGTGTGTGAGTCTTGAGTGTGTGGAAGGGGGCAGGGTGTGCAAGGTTTGACTGTTTGTTTATGTGTGCATATGTGTGTGTGTGTGTGTGTGTGTGTGAGAGAGAGAGAGAGAGAGAGAGAGAGAGGAGAGAGCCCAGAGAGCGCCATGCTGTGAAGTCTGCCAGCTCCCCCTGGTGGTGGTGTGTGTGTGTGGAAGGAGAGAATGGTAAGAGAAATATTGTGTGTGTTGCAGGCTGTGTGAACGTAATATGCTCGGCAAGAGGGCACACTGCAAAGAACGCCATGACGGTCACCCATCTGTACACGGTGATGGCCAACAAGCCGAGGTCAGGCCCCTCTTTCCCTACTCCATTCTTTTGATGGTGGTCTTCGTGTGAAGTTTTCCTCTGCATGTAGAACTGCATTACAGAATGAGGAACACACAGGAGTGGTGTGTTTTGGGATTTTGTTTTTTGTGTTTTATGCTTGTGTGTGTTAATAAGATAATCATTACTGTTCAGAGGGCTTGCTGGAGCTGGGACCAGATGGCAGAAGACACGGCATTCGCTCTTGGCTTCCCAAATAATCTGTATGGAAACAAAATGCAAAATCACCCTTAAAAAGCAGGTTACAGACAGATCAGCTGTTGAAAGGCTAAATTGTACACCAGCAGGGTGAAAAGAATTTACTTTCCCGAAAAATGTTTTGCTCCAATGAGTGTTGTTAGTTTATTTTTCACTTTAAAAAAAAATTGAGAGAAGCCAGTATGCTGTAAACTATGTGCATTGGGGGTCTGTGTACTGTGTGCAAATGAGGTAGAGCTTGTTGTGACAGGGGACGAAGCTGCTCATCTTTGGATATGTGGGATTTAGGTGGGAGGGGGGGGGGGGGGGTATGTGGACTGTTAATTTTTAAACCAGTGCCTGTGTACCGACTTTCTTATATTGATTTTATCAGTATATTGTTTGGGGATATTTTTTCTCTTTATTTCATAATTAATCAGTTTTGGAGGGACATCTCTCCACCTTCATTTGATGAGAGTATCAACAAATTTGAGAAATGGGTCCAATGATGTGATGTATGTGTTGACAAGTGACAGGAGTAGGGTCCTTAAAGTGATGGTGTGTGTTCAGAAGTCAGAGAAGCAGGGTCCATTGATGTGGTGGGTGTGTTGACAAGTGACGGAGGGTAGGGTCCATTAAAGTGATGGGTGTGTTCAGAGTCAGAGAACAGGGTCCATTGATGTGGTGGGTGTGTTGACAAGTGACAGGAGTAGGGTCCCTTTAAGTGATGAGTGTGTTCAGAAGTCAGAGAAGTTCCCTATCATGTCCAAACTCGACTACTGTAACAGTATTCTTGCCGGTCTTCGCACTGTCGATATAAAACCGTCTTCAACATATACAAAACAACGCAGCCAGACTTGTTTCCAAATGTCCAAAAGAACCACACTACACCTCTGTTAGTTAGACTACATTGGCTTCCCATTCATGCGCGCATTCAGTATAAACTCGCAACACTTGCCTTCGACACTTTGATGAAACATTGCCTGCTTATCTTTCCAACACACTTGTCACTTATCAACCCTCTCGCACTCTCCGCTCTAGCAGTGACAAACTTCTCAAGCTTCCCGCATGAAACTGAAATCCTTTGGCCACGTTCTTTCAGTTATCAAGCCCCCTTGTCTGGAACTCCTCCCCTCCCAGCTCCGCTCTTCACAGACTCTCTCTGCGTTCAAATTGGTCTCAAAACGCATCTCTTTCAGAAGTCTTTTGTCTTTCTTCATAGCGTACGAGTTAATGCGATGTTTCCATGCATTCTCCATCCTTTCGCCTCTTGTATGTGCACGCGCGCTTCGTGCCTGAATGCTTGTGTGCTTTTGCGTGTTGTGTGTGCGTTTACGCGCGTGGGTTTTTGTTGCTTCGTGTTGAGTTTGCCTTTGTGTGTGTGTGTGTGTGGGGTGTGGGTGCTCCCTTCTGCATGTTTTATATTGTATCCCGTGCAGTGTTCACGAAATTGGAGGCGGGTGGGGGTGGGGATGGGGGTTGGTTCTTTTCTATTCCCAAATTCTTGTCGAGCGTTGTTCATATAATGTCGTGTGTGTGGGGTGGCGGGTGTGTGTGTGTGTGGGGGGGGGGGGGGGGGGGGGGGGGGGGATAGGTGGAAGGGGGGGGGATGTGGCTTGTGCATCTGTTTTTGTGCTTGCTTTGTGACCTATTGTTTTGATGCCTTTTTCCAATATTGTGCAATGTTAATGGAAAACTTTTATTTTTCCTGTATTGTAAAGCGCTCTGAGGATGAGTCTTCTCTCATCGAAGAGCGCTATATAAGCTCGATTTATTATTATTATTATTAAGTAGGGTCCATTGATGTGATGGGTGTGTTCAGAAGTCGGAGAGAAGTAGGGTCCATTGATGTGGTGGGTGTGTTGACAGGTGACGGGAGTGGGGTACGACGCCCCAGGAACAATCATTCTCAGAAGGCGAGTTACTCATCCATGTACAAACTGTTGGAGGTGAGGGAGCTGCATTGTGGGGGGAAAGGGTGGGGTGAGGTTGAAGGGATGAGGAGATGGATGAGCATTTGTCAGGTAGACGGCATGTTACTTTGTCACAAAGTTGGTTGATGTTTGCTGGCTTATCTGACATGCCATGTCATCTTCCCCGCAACACTGCCTCTGACATTCCCATACATGGTCCTGCTGCAGCAACACTGTCACTGATCAGTCAGTCGCTGTGGGGTCAGTGGAGGGATGAGTGGCAGAGTCACATTGGTTAGTGCTCAGTGGTGTCTTTTCTGATAGAACATTGCCATTTCTGATTGAACATCGGCAGAACACCACCTACTAAGTCCTGTGTGCCTCGAGTGTCTCATGTTAATTCTCAGCTTACTGCGAAGCCAAACAGAGTGAGAGAAAAAAAAAACATGCTGATTACTATGATAGTGCTGAGATGCTACCTTGTGTTCTTTGGATGGAGGTGGACTCGTCCATTTGAACATATTCACTTTTCATTGATCTGCTAGGGGTAATTGCGGAACTTCTGAAGATTTCTCTGTCAGCAGCTCAGACAACAGGAAAACCACTTCAACTTGACAGACTTGCATGGATTACAGTGGACTCTTCTGTTGGTTCAACAGAGGAGTAGGTAGTCAGGTCACGTTGGGCAGAGTGGTTCCTCGTGTGGGAGTGGAGGACAATCTTTGAACGTATATTCGGCTGCAGATAATGCAGGGGCTTCGATAATTGCAGAACATGGGCAAGAAATTAGAACTTCGTAGCAAGTAGCACGATTCATTCCACCGATATTTTGTTGTGTGGTGATTGTGTGCTATGCATTTTTCCCCTTAGTGTAATACCTATTCATTAAAAAATGATCTAAAATGAAAGATCGGGCAAATTGTGAGCTTACTCAGGTTTGGTGATGGTGGTTGTGTGGGTGGTGTGTGTGGGTATGAGATGGGGTGAATGTGTGCCTGTGCCTTCAGAGTTTGTGGAGTCCTTAAAGGTGTGGAAAAGTGTGGAGAAACTTAAGTACCTTTATAGGACCTCAGATGTCTGTAGCCACTGACTGGGGTTATACAATTTTGTAAATTTGATTTTGTCCGCTCTTAAAAGAAAAAAAAAAAAAAAAAAAAAAAGGAAAAGCTTGTTCCAGGTGAACTCAATTTCCAGCATGAATTCAGCGACTAATTACTAGAGCGTTTTAGTTTGGAGTTACTAATATTGAGGAACTTGGTACCTGTGGTACCATCTTGATGAATGAATTTGCTTTTATTGATCGATATGGATGACCTTTAAGGTTATACTGAAGTATGTGTTTTCAGTGTGACTTATTATAAGCTCTCTTGGTGTATGTGGAGTGCCAAAATTCAGTCAGTCGGATATCTAAAGTTTTTAAAAGGTTTGAAAATGTAGTGCCCCCTCCCTGCTCTTTTCTTGTGATTTTTCTGTTTCATGATGACAATCTTGCACTTCTTTTTCATCACTTTATGTTGTGCTCTTTGATTTGCAGTTCATTGAGGAGGTGCACTCTGTGTAAGCAATTCATTGTTATTGTTAACAGTATGATAACTGCAGTAAACTACTGTGTATGACTGTGTGAATGTCTCTGTGTGGTGTGTGTGTGTGTGTGTGTGGTGTGTGTGTGTGTGTGTATGTGTGTGTGTTTGTGTGTGTGTGTTTGCACACGCGTCTGTGGACAGGTGGGCTGTGTGTGTAACAATGCAGAGATCACGGGGGAAGGCCTGAGGGGACAGCCCACAGAGGGGCGATGCTGGCTGCCGCTGCCAAGGTAAGCCACTGGTCCAAAGTTGCCATTCAACTTGTTATAAATATCAGTCGTGGTCATACCGCTAAAAAGATTGGGGAGCCACTGTCCACATTTTTTGTGGATAGTGTTCCTGTATCTCTGTCATGGTCATTACCCAAAGAAATAGGAGATTCACCATTATTATTTGTTGGTAATGTTCCTGTATCTCTGTTATGGTGATCTCTGTTGTGGTGATGACACTACAGTGTCATGTGATGTAGCCTCACATTAAGGCATGTGACGCTCCATCACATGTAGTTAGTGATATGAATCATTTCCCCATGCCACAACGGAAAAGGAAGAATATTTATGTGGCTTGACTAGTGTAGCGGGCGTCCCCAAATAATGGTGAGAATAACTCAAGAAACGTGGTCATTGGTGTGAAAGTGACCACTGAGAGATAGTTTAATAAGGGTTGGTAAGGTGCTGGTCATGTGTTTTGAACACTGAGTATGCACTCACTAGGAGGAGGGAGGAAAGAATCAGTTTTAGCCCAGCAGATGGCCTAGAGACTCGAACCTGTCAGGACGCTGGTCCTCGTTGCTGACCAGTCATTACCAGCCCTTCACCTTTTACCCTTCACCCTTCGCCCTTCACCTTTCACCCCGTGAGGGGGTTAAAAGATGGCCATGGTGTGGGGAACACACCGGTAGTTCAGCCCGGCAATTAACGACTCCAGGGAGAGGAGTTGGAACTCATCTCTCCAGGGACAGGAGAAGTCGAGGAAGAGGAGTTGAACTCATCTCTCCAGTGACAGGAAAAGTCGAGGGAGAGAGTCGGAAGTCATATCTCCAGGACGGGAGAAATCGATGGGGGCGAGATGATGTCTGAGAGGACAGGGAATCATGAAAGGATGGAGCGAGTCTTAATTCGGATGCAGGCATAGCATCAAGGAGTGAAAGAATCATTTATTTTCCTGGTCTGGATTTTTGTGGGCCAATGTTGTGTGAAGGCCGTGACTTTATGAAGTCTTGAGTGAGTTAGTTTGCCTCTCAGTGGAAAGAGAGCTACATGTATAAATCTGTTTATAAATTGTTTGATGTGATTTAGTAAAGTGTTTTCCGAAGGAGAGGGGGAGAAGAAAAAAACATTCGGTAGTGCGCCTTTTGGTTGATTGGAAAGATTGCGTGTGCGTATGGAGTAAATGCTGTCATGAATGCGCGTGTGCAAAAGTGACAGTGTGACAGTGGTGACCCCGACTCACAGTTTCACCGACGTAGCTGCCGTTGTTTTGTTTCCCTAGAAAAAAAAAGAAGAAAGATTTCTATTTGTACCTTCAGAGGAAGGATTTCTATTTGTGCCCTTGGGGCCTGAGAAAAAAAGATTTTGATTTGTACCCTCATGGGTTTGAGGGAAGGAAAAAAAAAAGAATAAAAAAGATTTTGATTTGTACCCTCAAGGGTTTGAGGGAAGAAAAAAGAAAAGAAATTAGTTAATTATTTATTGTGTATTAATATTTGCATTTGTTGTTTTTTTTCTATTTTTATATGTGTTTCGGGTGGTTGACATTTCTTTTGGTTGCTCTACTCCGTTAAGGTTTTTTTTTTGGCAGGATTTCTTTTTGACCCTTCCCCCCCTCAGGACCGATAGCCTCAACCTCCTCTTGCTCGTACCTGGCAGCAAGGGGGCAGGGCGTTGAGGAGTCGCTGTCCTTCCCCTAGAGTATTAGATTTTGTTTTGTCCCTTCCCCAGGACTGATAGCCCCAACCTCTTCCTGCGTTTAGCAGGGGGGCATGGCGTTGGGGAGTCGGTAGTCCTTCCCTTCTCGTAAATATCTATTTCTTTCCCTTTCCTATGTTTCATTTTGATTTTTTCCCCTTGCCCCTCGGTGTGTGGGATCAGCTTCACAGTGTAGGTGGTGGAGTTGATTACCGCTCAGCCCAAATAAAATCTTTATCTTTTGATTATTTTTTTTTTCTGTGTGTTGCGAGATTTTCTTTGCGTTTGGTGTGAATGAACATTTATTGATTGATTGTTTATTATTTTATATCTTTACTGTAGTGTTGCGTATATTGTGCGTGATTTTTTTTTCCCGTCTCCAGTTTCACGGGGAGCAGTGACCACTAGGGTGCTGTCTGAGGGCTTCTTTTGCTGTTCTTGATTTCGTCTCACTGTTCCGGTCCTGTGTATCCTTTCATTTCCTTTGTCACCCCCTTTTTCAAAACCTCTTAAACCTTCTCATCAATAAGCTCCTATCTAGTTTTCTTTTCTACATTTTCATCTTTTAGGTAAGATTTCCGCTAGTTTGTGTTTCTTCCCCTCTTTTTAATTGTTTGTGCTTCCATTTGTTTTGTAAATTATATTCATTTTTTGTAATAAGGCGGTACATTTGTTTTGTAAATTCATTTGAATTAAGTAAGAAAGATAAGTCTGACAACAAGAACATTTAAGAACTAAAACTTTTATAAAGAATTTATTTCCAGAAAACTTTAGTATTGTGTTTTTCCTTTCCTAGGAAAAAACAGATTAGCATTGACGTCATTTTTTTTTTTTAATTACAAATTGATACCTCTTTTCAAGAACAAAATACTTCTGGGAAAATACATTCCTTGTGTTTCATATCTACCTTGTTTTAGTAAGCCGTTTCTGTTTATACCGGAAATTGAATTCTTTATTTGTATATACTATAATTACGTTTTGTGAAACATATAGCATCATCATATATCGCCTTATTTTTATCCATACTTAGAAATTGTTTGTGTTTATATCTGTTGACGGTTCATGATGGATGATTTTGATAAATAGTTCAACAAGCGGAACGCTTGGGTTTTTGATGGAGAAAAACTCACTAACTATGTGCAACAATGCATAGATAGGGCAGACAGGCTAAGAGAAAGAGAAGAAAATCAAAGGAAACTAGAAAGTGAAGAAAGGAAACTAGAAAGTGAAGAAAGAAGATTACAGAGGGAAGCTGAAGTTGAAGAAAGAGATTACAGAGGGAAGCTGAAGTTGAAGAAAGAAGATTACAGAGGGAAGCTGAAGTTGAAGAAAAAAGATTACAGAGGGAAGCTGAAGAAAAAAGACTACAGAGGGAAGCTGAAGCTGAAGAACGTCAATTTAAGTTGAGGCAGTTCGAACTAGAGACTGATGCTGAAATTAAAAGATTACAGGCATCGAGAGAACCTCCACCAGTCGGTTCCGCAAGCGCGCCTCAACCGAAAACAGCATATATTCCAAAGTTACGCCCTTCGAGGAAAAAAAAACAGATGACATCGATAGTTTTCTTTTCGATTTGAAAGTCACGCAACGTCTTGCGGTTGGCCAAAGGAAAAGTGGACATTGTATATTGCGTCGTTGTTTAAGGGTAGCGCTTTGGCATTGTACCACACACTCGCGGCCGAAGCAAAATTTAACTTGGGATCAGTTGAAAGAAGAACTCCTCAAGAAATTTCAATGTTCTGCTGATCGTTTTCGCGAACGTTTCGTTCTGTGCGCCTGAGAAAGGAGAATCGTTTCCGTCGTTTCTAATCCGTATGAGTCTTGTTTGGATCGATGGATCGATTTATCAAAAACGAACAAAACTTTTCAATCACTGCGAGATCTCCTTCTTAGAGAACAACTTTTCCAGAGCGTGAGCAAAGATCTGGCCACTTTCCTTAAAGAAAGGCAATTTGAAAGCGTTGAGGAAATGTGTCAGATGGCTGATCAGTATTGTATCGCTCACCCAGATAAGGGTGTGGCTAGGAAAGGAGAATTTTCCATTTTGAGTCTCATGCGTCATGTACTATCCCATCGGGACAGGGAAGTTACAGGAAAGTAAATCGTGGTCATTTCTGAGTCCTCAAGGATATACTTATCCTAGGAACGGACAGGGATCTTTCCGCGGTTCGAGTGACTTTCGTCAGTACCAGTACTCACCGCCGGAAAAAACCCGTTGCTTCTCAGCAAAACGTTCCGAGGTCGTGGACAACGACCACCGCGTAGACCTTTGGGCCGTTCATGGACAGAACCGAAGTTTACAAAATCAGTCAGCTGCCGATCAGACAATGCGATGTTTCTATTGCGATTGCAAGTTCCATTTGAAAAGGAATTGCCCTTTCAAACCAAATGATTCAAATCCGCATTAGTCTCCACTGATTGTGAAGAAGGCCTTGTTTTGGCACCAGATCAATCAGTTGATGGACTGGTGTTAGAAACGGAGCCATCAATGGATTGCAGGCTTCGGTTTTGCGAGACACTGGGTGCACCACTGCTGGTGTACGGAAATCTTTCGTGCTTCAAAACCAGTATCTCAACACTGTCCAAAAGTGTAGGTCGTTTGGAGGCAAGATTGAAACGTTTCCGCTGGCGAAATTTCAGTCGATACACCGTACTGCTCCGGATTCTTACCGCCTGTGTTATTGATAACCCAGTCTGCGATTTGATCTTGGGCAATTTGCCAGGTGTCGCTACAGTACATGGTGGTGCTGGAGGATCGTTCGTTCCTTGTCTTGTCAGTACCAGATCAGACATCGTAGAGCAGGGAAAGGCTACAAAGCCGCTAAAGTCTCAAAACTGGATGAACTCCAGATTACCCCAGATGATCTAAAAGAAATGCAGGGAAAAAGACGAGACGCTGACGACAATACTTTCTGCTGCTAAACAGACTGTCATGACATACCAACGGACAAACCAACGTACATACTGGACTCTGACATTCTCTACAGGTGTGTACCTGGACAGGAAAACAAACAAGTTGTCGTTCCAAGCCACTTAGAGAGACAGTGCTACACACGGCTCATGATGCATTGTTCGCTGGTCACTGTGGAATCAAAAGAACATCAAAGAGAGTTCTTGATTCTTTTTATTGGCCAGGTGTCACAAAGGAAGTAAACAGAATACTGCCGTTCATGTGACATCTGCCAAAGACATCTCAGAAAGGTCGCGTCCCATGTGCACCTTTGCACAAAATGCCTCTCATTTCCGTCCCATTTTGGAAGGTGGCTATTGATCTGGTTGGGCCTTTACCACTGTCTTCTTCGGGATATCGCTATATCTTAACTTTGGTGGATACAGCGACAAGGTATCCAGAAGCGATTCCACTGAAGAAAATTGATACAGTGTCTGTCGCTGAAGCCTTACTTGCGATTTTTCCAGAGTGGGTCTTCCAGACGAAATTCTCTCGGATTGTGGAACGCAATTCATTTCCGATCTCATGAGAGAAATTACAGACTGTTGTCAATCTCTTCCATTTCAACCACGCCATATCATCCCAATCGAATGGCATGGTTGAATGTTTCATGGAACGTTAAAGTCCATGTTGAGAAGGTTGCAAGGCAGGAACCCATGAATGGGATCGTTTCATACCGGTTCTTTGCTTTTCGCATACAGGGAAATGCCGAACGAAACGCTGGGATTCTCACCATTCGAGCTTCTTTTCGGACACTCACCAAGGGGTCCTTTGGATCTACTGATGACACAATCGACGAAAAAGACGGACATCCCTGACAGTAAAACTGTTTACCAATACGTTTATGAACTGCATAATCGTTTGAAGGATGCATGTGAGCTTGCTCAACAGTCAGCTGATAGAAAAACAGATGTATACAAGGTCTTTGCTGATAGAAAAGCAAAGGTACGTTCCTTCAGTGTAGGGGATAAAGTCCTTGTACTACTCACTGATGAACATAACAAGCTTCGTGTTATGTGGAAGGGTCCTTTTCAGGTGGTCGAAAAAATTCTGCAGTTAATTATAAGATCAAAATGGCAAACACTGAGAAGGTATTTCATGTGAACATGTTGGAGAAGTATGTTGAACGTACAAAATGTTGCCATCAACCAGTCAGTTGAGTGGATATGTCCTGTGTCAGAAACTGATGTCAACATGACAGACATTATCAGTGATGAATTGTACAGGGACAGATCAAAGGTTGTGAAAACAGCAAATGTAGGAGTGTTAACATCTACCAGTGCAGATGATGTTGTACCCCTTCCTACTCTGTCTGTCAAGGTGAAACCTATGATGATGTGATTTTGTCGAATGATTTGTCTTCAGTCAAACAGAACAGCTCAAAGAAATTTTGAAAGACTTTCAGGATGTGTTGACAGATACCCCAGGTACAGTACTGGTATTGAACCCCATAGTATTCAGTTAACTACTGAAATACCAGTGGCGAACCAGACCATACCCCTCCCATTTGCAAAAAAAGAGGTTGTCGAGAGAGAAATCAAAGTAATGCTGGATTTAAGGTCATAGAACCTTCTACATCTCCGTACAGCTCACCAGTTGTATTGGTAGACAAACCTGATGGATCGGTGCGTTTCTGCATCGATTACAGGAAATTAAATAAGATCACTGTGTTCGATGCCGAGCCCATCCCAGACATTGAAGAACTTCTGTGTCAGCTCTCAGAAGAAATTATTTTGTGAAAGTAGACTTGACTAAAGGATACTGGCAGATTCCAATGGCTGAAGCTGACAAGGAAAAAGACAGCATTTCAAACACCTTTTGGTCTTTTCCAATGGACGAAAATTCCATTTGGTTTGCAAAATGCCCCGCTTCTTTTGCTAGAATGATGCGAGCCCTGAAACTCCATGAATGTGGTGCAGTCAGTTTTTTTGACGACATTTTGTTGGCTGCAAAGTCATGGAGTGACCTCCTTTCTAACTTGCGAGCTGTTTTTTCCAGACTCAGATGTTTTGGGTTGACTGCGAGACCATCCAAAATTCGTGCGGTTTTCAAACTCTCGAGTTTTTGGGTCACACTATTTCAGTGGGAAAAATGAGCCAGAAGGAAAGAAAGTGGAAAAGATTTTATCCTTACATAAACCCACTACAAAGAAACAGATCAGGTCACTCATCGGATTGTTGTCTTACTATAGACGATATGTACCCCACTTTGCGTCCCTGACGGCCCCTTTGACTGAACTGACGAAAGGGACGAAGAACAAAAGTATTGTGTGGTCTGATGAGTGCCAGAAGGCTTTGGAGTGGGTTCAGAACACCCTCAACTCATTTCCTGTTCTTTTGTTACCCTCCCTCTCAGAAGACTTTATTTTGAGAAACTGATGCCAGTTCCAAGGAAATGGGAGCGGTACTGTTGCAGGAAAAAAAGTGCTTTGTTACATCCAGTGCAATACGCCAGTAAGAAGTTCTCAAAGACACAGGAGAAATACTCCACTATTGAGAGAGAGTGCTTGGCTATTGTATGGGCATGTGAGAAGTTCGCCAGGTTCTTGACTGGAAGAAAGTTTCGGTTCAGACTGACCATAGGCCACTGACGTTCTTGAATCGTCAAAGACTAAGAACAGCAGATTATTAAGATGGTCTTTGGCATTGCAGGAATTCCAGTTTACTGTTGAACCAGTGCCTGGAACACAAAATGTCATGGCAGATTTGTTGTCACGTGCATGAATATTCATGGACAAATGTAACTGTCTTCAAGGGAAAGACTATTCCTGTTTTTGTCTTTCTAATGATTACGGTGTGATCACATTTGACAGTGCATTGTATGCTATTGACGATTTAAATCAAGTGGTATATATGCATAATTTGCTTGTTGAAGTGCTATATGTTTTACAAGCAAAAACTACTTGATGTTGATGCATTACATATCTATTCTTTGCTTTATTCTTTCGTAAACAATGAAAAAATCATCATGTACTATTTATGTCTAACTTGCTTGTGAAGATGAATATATATGTATGTGTGATGAGAAAATAACTCTTTAGAAATGTATATACACTGTTTTGATTGTGCAGTGAGACAAACCAATTGTTTTCATTAGTTCATTGTCAACAATGGAAAATGTTTCACTTTTCAATGGACTATAACATTACATGTGGGAAAAACCTATGTTTAAACTATGTTATTTGTTTACATGTCTATTGAGAAACATTTACATTTAGAAATATTCTCATTTTCATGAGGGTTTTGAAACATATGATGTGAGACAAAGATCAAGGGAAAAAATGTGTTTCATATCGTAATATATAGACACAATTTGTGCTTTGAAATTGTTAATATTCCTAATTGTTTTATCCATGTAATTTGTGAAATGTATTTTGTGAGATGTGGTGATCAATTATGAATTTCGTTTTTTTTTTTTGGAAAGATTGAAAGTGTGAAATATGCTATTTATGGTGGATCATGATGATTGATTCTATACATGTTTATTAATTTGGTGAATCATGTGTGATGGTTACCACATTTTGAGATTCATGGCTAAAGATGTGTTTTAAGTGAAGTTGTATATCCTTTAAAAAAAATTTTCTGGAGAAAATTTTTTCACCCCAGGATGGGGGGTGTCTGTGACGTAGCCTACATCAAGGCATGTGACACTCCATCAATGTAGTTAGTGATATGAATCATTTCCCCATGCCACACGGAAAAGGAAGAATATTTATGTGGCTTGACTAGTGTAGCGGGCGTCCCAAATAATGGTGAGAATAACTCATTAAAGAAAGAAACGTGGTCATTGGGTGAAAGTGACCACTGAGAGATAGTTTTAAAGGGTTGGTAAGGTGCTGGTCATGTGTTTTGAACACTGAGTATGCACTCACTAGGAGGAGGGAGGAAAGAATCAGTTTTAGCCCAGGAGATGGCCTAGAGACTCGAACCTGTCAGGACGTTGGTCCTCGCTGCTGACCAGTCATTACCAGGTGAGCGATAGTAGTTGGGGAAAGCTACAGGGGAAAACCTAAAGAAAGAGGAAGAAAGAATTCATATGTTGAATTAAGAAGCAGGTTATTTACACGAACCTTATTCGTGTTTCAGCCCTTCACCCTTCACCCTTCGCCCTTCACCTTTCACCTTTCACCCCGTGAGGGGGTTAAAGATGGCCATGGTGTGGGGAACACACCGGTAGTTCAGCCGGCAATTAACGACTCCAGGGAGAGGAGTTGGAACTCATCTCTCCAGGGACAGGAGAAGTCGAGGAAGAGGAGTTGAACTCATCTCTCCAGTGACAGGAAAAGTCGAGGGAGAGGAGTCGGAAAGTCATATCTCCAGGACGGGAGAAATCGAGGGGGCGAGATGATGTCTGAGAGAGACAGGGAATCATGAAAGGATGGAGCGAGTCTTAATTCGGATGCAGGCATAGCATCAAGGAGTGAAAGAATCATTTATTTTCCAGGTCTGGATTTTGTGGGCCAATGTTGTGTGAAGGCCGTGACTTTATGAAGTCTTGAGTGAAGTTAGTTTGCCTCTCAGTGGAAAGAGAGCTACTGTATAAAATCTGTTTATAAATTGTTTGATGTGATTTAGTAAAGTGTTTTCCCGAAGGAGAGGGGAAAAAAAACATTCGTAGTGCGCTTTTGGTTGATTGGAAAGATGGTGTGCGTATGATAAATCTGTCAGAATGCCGTGTGCAAAAGTGACTGTGTGACAACAGAAATGACTTTGTTTTTGTAGTGTTCATTGTCCTGTCACAGCCAACACTAAAGAATGGGATCACTGCATTAATTGTTGACGTGTTTCTTGTATTTCTTTATGTTTGACCTAAGAAGTAGGAGTCACAGCTTTGTTATATTTCCTTTCCTGTTGGTCATGACACAAGATGTAGAAGATCTCCCAATTTTGTGATAGTATTCATTCCTGTCACAGTCATGACCTAAAGAATATTTGAGTTTTTTCTCTGTTATGGTCTGTTGATGATGCTTGTATATCTTTGTCCTGGCATACAGACAAATGTTGTAGTGACCCTTCAGTTAATTTTCTTTACGTGTGAAAACAAAGTGAGTGTTCACTGAAAACAAATCCAAATGTACCTGAAACTCACATAACAAGAGTGCAGAATAATGCTTATTCAATACACGATGCAAAATGGTAAGTGATTTTTTGGGCAAGTATGGTGTTCTTCAGACATCACAAACAAACAGACACAGAAAACGCACAAAACAGTACTGCCAGGCTACAGTCAGCATAGGAATAACAATGTTTGACAGACCAGCCGCCGTGGCGAAGTGGTTAGCGTCGCGGACTCCCGGCTGGGGGTCTTTGGGTTCGAATCCCATCAGAGGCATGTGGGTTTTTTCTGCCCCGACCGGCTCCTACCCAGAGTTGAGTTTGCTGCAGACTCAGTTGGGAAGACTGGGACCACACAGTCGAGTTTCATCCACTAATGGATGCGTTTCTGAGAGTGTTGCTCAAATTTCTGACAAACACTGCAGGTCCCTGTATCTCTTGGGCCTGGGTTGACGCCAGGATATATTATGAAAGGAAGCGTAGAGTACAGCCCTGTCATGTAGTCTCAGACCGAATGGAAATCTGTAGCATCATCTTAATCATCCTCATTCCCATTGATCAGCATTAAAAAAAAAAAAAAGTCTCAAATTCTGTGGCCCTTCATGCCCTGCTCTCATGGTGACCTCAATTTCGATGTCCTCTCCACGTCTGTGGCCTTGGTTTGCTTCCGTGGGGGGTCACCGGTATCGGCAAGTCCATGGGGGCTGTCGTTGGACGGACGTAGGTGGGCCCTCCGGAGGGAGAGCTCACTCGCGCCGGCTCCGGACTAAGCAATTATTGTCGTCAGTAGGGGGCTTAGTAGGTGGTGTCTGCGTATGTTAGATCAGTACAGGCGCCACTGAACACCACCGAAGTGACTTGGCAGCAGTGCAGTGTCTCCTCTGGTGGGTTGCCTCTTGACGACTTGACATTGACTGCTCCCTGTGGATTGCCGGTGCCGGGGCGCGGCGGGGGCCGGCGGGCTATGGCTGTGGCGGGGGTGTCGGATGAGAGCGGCGTGGGTGCACTGCTCTGAGGTGACGCAGAGGTTGGGACAGCAAAAAATTTTTTTTAAAAAAAACAATGTTTGACAGAGGAGCGGGAAAGTGAGTTCAACTGAGAAATAGAGAGCAGGAGTGGGGAGCAAGAGAGCGAGGGGGTGAATGGGAGGAGGGTAAGAAGCAAGCTAGGTCTCTATGACGACAAGGGATGCGTAAAGCAGTGAGGGAATGGAAAGATGAGGAGGTGGAATGGTAAAAAGAACATGAACAAAACAGCATGAAATTTATTTTGGCTAAACACAATTTGCATTAAAAAAAAAAAACCCTGTGTTTCAAGAAGACTATGGCACGGACTACTTGCTCATGAAGGCCATTTCATGGAGTGATGGAGATATTTTCTCATAGACTCTGTACGTGTCTCTTATTGTTTGTATCCAACAGAGGAAGACTTATCTTCTGTGTCATATGCTGGTGTAGTAGGGTTTGGTCTGTGCTAAGGCTTTAGTTTACAATTGTATGATTAATATATATTTATTGTGTGATTAATGAATGATAGATGCGGGAGTTACAAAGAAACAGATGTGTGATTGTTGATAGACAAATATAGGATTTGTTAGGAACACAAATGCAGTTGAAGAGTGAGAAAGGTGTGACCTCTGTTCAGGCCGGACTTCACAAGAGTCGTGACAACTACACACGCCTACAGGAGTGGCCCTTCAGTTCAGATACAAGTTCATGGCGGTCAAGTGCTGCCCAAACAACGGACAGGTCAGACCGTGGCGCCGTGCTTTAACTATGACTCTACAAACCTTACCTCCTTCATTTCTCTGCTGACTTCTTGCTTAGAATGCCCCAAGCTTGATTTAGTCTCTTTTCTTGCTTGTACCTCCTGCATTCCCTGAGAAAAAGATATACAAGATTTAGGGGTGCCAGGTGACCACACTGGATATTTTAAATGACGGTGAATGGAGTGTTAATGTTATTTTTGTGGTTTCAGCTTGTGGAATATTTTTTGAAGGGAGTGTTTATAGGTTGGGGAGTGGTTTTTGAAGGGAGTGTTGCATTTGAAGTCGTAGCATGTGACATATTTTGTTGAGGTAATATTAATGATATTTGCAGTTTCCCCGTGGGCAGTACTTTGTGAAGGAGATGAGAATGATGTTTGCAACTGCAGCGTATGAAGTACTTTTTAAGGGAGTGTTATTGATATGTGGTGTCACAGCATGTGGAGTACTTTGTGAAGGAGTGTTAATGATATTTGCCTTCAGAATCTGTGAAGTATCCAGTCAGTGGAGTGTTAATGTTGTTTTGCTATAGCAAGAGAGGGTTAATGTTTGCAGTTGCAGCATGTGGAATGCTTTGTCACGGCTGTTCAGAGCAAGCCACTTAGTTCTGAGAGGCAGGGGAGTTTACAGCTCTCCCACAGCTGCAAGGGCCAAGCCGTGAATGCAGGTCAAGGAAAGGGGTGTTTTCTGCAGGCTGCTCCCCACCAGCCAGCTAACGTGCTGTACTCGACCAACTGAATGTCATCTGTGTATAGCCGGTCTGGCAGCAATGTGTTCGGCATTGATGAGCGGCCATTACAAATGGGGCTCTTAGTTTGATAACCAGTGGTTGTCATGAAAAAATGTAATATATCTGTGCTCTTGAGATGACTGAATAGGCGAATTCCCGACAATTCTTTTTAATACCAAACTTGACTAGGTTTATTTTCCTGTAGATAATGTAGATACGGCATGAAAGCTTGTACACAAGAGGTCAGGCGATATTCAAACAATGACAACACACACACACACAATTGTGCAAGAATGACGTCATCATTTTCTGGGAACTTACTTTTCCCTAGTTAACTAGTACACAAGTTTGATACATGCCTCTGCTTGGACTACAACAACAAAAATGTTGGGTCAGAAATGTGTAAGGCTTGTTTGTTCGGCCCTATAACTAAGTGTCTCGAATGGGACAGAAAAATAAAGCTGTGTTGTCAAGGGAATGTGATTTGCAGTTGCAATATTTGGAGTACTTTATGAATGGGAAGTTAATGATATTTGCAGTTTTAAGCGTGTGAAATAGTTTGACATGGGAGTGTTGATATAGGCAGTCACAGTGTATTAAGTCCTTTGTGAAATGAGATACATGCAGTCAATCCTGTGGGGTACTTCTGAAGGGAGTGTTAATGATATTCGCAGTTGCAGCTTGGGGATTACTTTGTGAGGGGACTGGTAATGATTTCAAACATAGCGTGTGGATATATTGTGTGAAGGGAGTGTTAATATTTGTAATTGCACAGTGTGGAGTACTTTGTGAATAAAGTATTAATGTGCATGACATTTGCAGGAGTACTTTGTGAATAAAGTATTAATGTGCATGACATTTGCAGTCACAGCACAGGGGTGTTTAGTTAAGGGAGTGTTCATATTTACAGACATAGCATGTGAAGTTCTTTGTAAGATGGAAGTGTTTTGTGGTGTTTGCAGTCGCAGAGCGTGGAATATTTTATGAAGGGAGCTTCTGGAGAAGGTGGTACAGCGCTGCAGTTATTATCCCTCAAGCAGTGGGGGGTTACTGCCTTGCAAGAAGCACAGGCTGCCAGCTTCAGGAAGCAAGCAGCTTATCTAGGCATATGGGTCTTAGAGGTAACGTGTGTGTGTGTGTGTGTGTGTGTGTTGAAAATGTGGATTATCAATTTTTTTCTTTCCTTTTTTTTTTTTTTAAAACTATATAAAGAACTGTCTTTGATGAGGCGATAGTCCTGAAATTGCGTCCTATGATTGGCTGGGCTACAAATGAATTATATGGAGCGAGTCTGTGTGTTTGTGGGTATATGTCTGGGGAAGGGGGGAAGTGGAAAGTGTTTGTATGTATGTGTCTGTGTGCACAAATGAATATTTCTGCACTAAGATCTCTCTATAACAACTGTGCAAATGTCGTGAAAACAAGGTGTTTGAGGAGAGGGGTCTGTAGGGAGAGGCAGGCCATGTGATCCGCTGGTACAGACACACATGTGCAAGCAAGGATTGATGAGACATGTGGCTTTTGCTCAGTTCCTTACCAATATCACGGGAAACAAAAGACATCAGAAAGGGGCTATAAAGGAGTCCATCAGGTGTGTGATTTCAGTGGTGGGGTTGTAATATGAACAGTCAGGTGTGTGATTTCAGTGGTGGGGCTGTAACATGAACAGTCAGGTGTGTGATTTCAGTGGTGGGGCTGTAACATGAACAGTCAGGTGTGTGATTTCAGTGGTGGGGCTGTAACATGAACAGTCAGGTGTGTGATTTTCAGTGGTGGGGTTGTAACATGAACAGTCAGGTGTGTGATTTCAGTGGTGGGACAATGACATGAACAGTCAGGTGTGTGATTTCAGTGGTGGGACAATGACATGAACAGTCAGGTGTGTGATTTCAGTGGTGGGGTTGTAACGTGAACAGTCAGGTGTGTGGTTTCAGTGGTGGGACAATGACATGAACAGTCAGGTGTGTGATTTCAGTGGTGGGGCTGTAACATGAACAGTCAGGTGTGTGATTTCAGTGGTGGGGCTGTAACGTGAACAGTCAGGTGTGTGATTTCAGTGGTGGGGCTGTAACATGAACAGTCAGGTGTGTGATTTCAGTGATGGGGCTGTAACATGAACAGTCAGGTGTGTGATTTCAGTGGTGGGGTTGTAACATGAACAGTCAGGTGTGTGATTTCAGTGGTGGGACAGTGACATGAACAGTCAGGCGTGTGATTTCAGTGGTGGGGTTGTAACGTGAACAGTCAGGTGTGTGGTTTCAGTGGTGGGGTTGTAACATGAACAGTCAGGTGTGTGATTTCAGTGGTGGGGCTGTAACATGAACAGTCAGGTGTGTGATTTCAGTGGTGGGACAGTGACATGAACAGTCAGGTGTGTGATTTCAGTGGTGGGGCTGTAACATGAACAGTCAGGTGTGTGATTTCAGTGGTGGGGTTGTAACGTGAACAGTCAGGTGTGTGATTTCAGTGGTGGGGCTGTAACATGAACAGTCAGGTGTGTGAATTCAGTGGTGGGGTTGTAACATGAACAGTCAGGTGTGTGATTAGAGTGGGACAATGACATGAACAGTCAGAGTGTGATTTCAGTGGTGAGGTTGTAACATGAACAGTCAGGTGTGTGATTTCAGTGGTGGGACAATGACATGAACAGTCAGGTGTGTGATTTCAGTGGTGAGACAATGACATGAACAGTCAGGTGTGTGATTTCAGTGGTGGGGTTGTAACATGAACAGTCAGGTATGTGATTTCAGTGGTTGGGACAATGACATGACAGTCAGGTGTGTGAATTCATGGTGGGGTTGTAACGTGAACAGTCAGGTGTGTGATTTCAGTGATGGGGTTGTAACATGAACAGTCAGGTGTGTGAATTCAGTGGTGGGGCTGTAACGTGAACAGTCAGGTGTGTGATTTCAGTGGTGGGACAATGACATGAACAGTCAGGTGTGTGAATTCAGTGGTTGGGTTGTAACGTGAACACGTCAGGTGTGTGATTTCAGTGATGGGGTTGTAACATGAACAGTCAGGTGTGTGAATTCAGTGGTGGGGCTGTAACGTGAACAGTCAGGTGTGTGATTTCAGTGGTGGGACAATGACATGAACAGTCAGGTGTGTGAATTCAGTGGTTGGGTTGTAACGTGAACAGTCAGGTGTGTGATTTCAGTGATGGGGTTGTAACATGAACAGTCAGGTGTGTGATTTCAGTGGTGGGGCTGTAACGTGAACAGTCAGGTGTGTGATTTCAGTGGTGGGGCTGGCCTATGGTAGCGACATGAACAGTCTGATCTTTGCGGGCATAATGGGCATCATGGATCCACCCCGTGAGGGGGTCAGTGATGCCATCTACACTCTGATGGGGTCAGGGGTCAACATCAAGATGCTCACTGGAGACTCAGAGCAGACTGCCAAAAACTGTTGGTGAGTACACAGTACGGTTTCTGTCCCAGGGACAGACCATTGTCCCACTCAGTTTGAAAAGTCCTCTTTTCTGTTCTTTCTGCTTTAAACTTTGATGAAGATGGTCAGATTTTGATGTTCTTGTTTGTTTTGTCTTCGTGATGATCAAATGAAGTGAGGATGGTAAAATAAATGACACTTGTTAAATTCTGTTTAGTTTGTGACTGTTTTTGCAGGCTTGTGCTTTCCATTGTTATGCAATCCTAGTGTCAGCAGCAGGGATACATGCATTAAACAAACGCACACCTACAGCATGTTCACCAGAACATTGGAGCAGTGCTGTCTGATCTGTGCCTGTGACGTGCACAACACATGCCATTAGGTCCGTACCTGGCAACAGAAGCACACAGAAGTATGGGCCAAGTTGGGGGGGGGCTTCAGGAGATTGAACGGAAGATCCTCTGTGATGCTGTCTACAGCACTGTGGTGACCAGCAGAAATAAGGAACATATATAAGTGACTCTTCAGCTGAGGGGAATTGTGGGACCTTTTTGTTGGATGATGAACTTCACTGTGATGACTGGACAGACCATTCATAAGAAGCTGATGACCCCAGCTGATGATGATAGAGATCATTAGCTGAAAACAAGACATACAAAATACTTTATAAGGGAGATAAGAGATAGGTGAGATGATCGATGAGTGGGTGTTGGTTCTCAGGAGCACGTCTGGGCCTGTATGCCCCTGGGGCCATCGCTTTATCAGGAGAGGGCTGGACTCCATGGATGTGGATCACCTGCGACACGTCATCGGGCAGGTTGGCGTATTCTACCGCACCACACCCGCCACAAACTGAAGATTGTCAAGGTACGTGACCCCATTTCAGTCCAAACCCATTGCTAATAAGGGTCCGTACGCTTCTTGAAACTCCTCGAATTCTGACAGCGAATTTCAAGACTTTGAAAATCAATTAAATGTGGTTCTGTTGACCAACCTCCTTGAAAATCAAGCCATCAGCTCAAAGAAATTTTAATGTGGCAAAAGAAATGGCAGTTTGATTTTTCTGTGTTGAGGCTAATGAAAAATTATTTCAAACAAATTTTTACAAATGTCGCGATCCTGGATTGCCATCTGCTATTTAACCAAGGGAGGTAATTTGTAACTTCATCAATTTTGATTGGTTTTTGTTGTTGTTTCCTTTGTAAAAAAAAAATTTGTTTGTAAATATTTTTTTCATCAACCTGAACACAAAAAATCAAACTGCCATTTCTTTTTTCAATTTTTACACAAGTATTGTTGCCTTGAAATAAAAAAAAAACAACACTCTTGAAAACTCCTTGATTTTGTTCTTGGGAGTCTGTAGGAACCCTGTAATAGTCAAAAGTACACACACATCCCCCTCCCCCTCTCCTCTCCCCACTACCACTGTCACACATGTAAAGTTTATGAAGGAAGATGTATTAATCCCCCCCCCCCCTGCATTCCACACACGCACACACACTCATCCATAACCCCCAATCACAAGCTGAAGATGTCGTTGTTATGCATTCCACCTTGCTCCCAAATTTTTAAGGTGCACATATCCCCAGTTCCTCACCCCACCCCTTCCCAGTAGTTCTGTTTACCAGTACAAACTTGCCATATGTAGCACCGGAAATCTGCTAAATACAGAAATGCAGTATCGCTAAATAAAATATGAAAAAGAACTTCAAAAAAGAGAAAAAAATCTGTGTTTGACCCATTTATGAGTCAGTCTCAGTTTGGAATATGACATTTGCAGAAGAAAATGTGAAAAGAACTTATAAAAGAAAAAAAAGAAAATCAATGCTGTGCCCATTCATGTTGTCTTCCTAGGTGCAGTGGTGAAGTTGTCTATGGATAGGGGGTGAGGTTAACTCCCTTCTCTCCCAGTTCTGTTTTTCTGGGGGGGGGGGGGGGGGGGGGGGGGGGATCCTGATGATATGGCAATGTTTCTTGCCAAATGGGGATAAGGCATTAGTTTGGGCAGGAAAGTATATTGTAAGACTTTTGTAAAGTAGTAAAATTCCTTTTTTTTTTTTTTTTTGGGGGGGGGGGGGTGGGGATCCTGATGACATAGCAATGTTCCATGCCAAGTGGGATAAGGCAATATTTTGGACAGGTAAAGTGGGGAAGGCAATATTTTGGACAGTAAAGTGGGGATAAGGCAATATTTTGGACAGGTAGTATGAGAAAATGCAACCATAAATGAACAAAAACATGTTAAGGTATCTGACTGTTGTAAACAAACAAAAAGATATACCGGTATCTGATGGCTGAAAGTTACATATAGGAAATATTTTTCTCTCAGAATTAAACTGCATCATTTTGGATGTGGGGAAAACATATGTCGCAGATATTATCCAATATTTGAATACAGATTTTTGTTTTTAGATACTGAACACCTGTGCCATGAATAGTAAATAGTTATGGAAAGGGTTAAAGAGGTCAGCCCCAGGTCCTGGCTTCATTACAAGCTAAAATTGTCTAGGAAATTCTGCATCCTCTTTCATCTCTCGCTTTAATGTCAATGAAATTCCATTCCTCTTTCATCTGTTTTGTATTGATTTCACTGTGGATATTTGATTTGTTTTGTAATGCTATTCAACATTGTACCATCAATCATGCCCAGTCTATAGTGAAGAGACCAAGAAGTGAATGTATTCAGGCTATGCTGCAGAATTCCATTGTCATGGTGGAAGAATGGGCATTGGAGAGGGGAGCAATGAGGTGGGGGAGCATAGTGGGGAAGGTTTAGTGGTAGTGTGGTCAGGCCTTACACAGCAGAATGGTACTGGGAAGGTGACAGGGTGAAGGATGTATTGTGGGTGTGGCCAGGCCTTAGAGCAGAAAACTATGGTGAAAGGTCACAGGGTGATGGATGTGTTGTTGTGGATGTGACCAGGCCTTACAGCAGAACGGCATGGTGGTGGGGATGACGGAGATGGGCGTGAACGACGCAGTGGCACTGAAGAGTGCGGACATCGGCATTTCCATGGGGATGTCTGGCACCGACGTGTCCAAAGAGGCTGCCGACATGATCCTGGTGGACGATGACTTTACCACCATTCTGTGAGTTACTGACAGTTCCCTACATTTATTTGTGGGGTTGTTGGTGGTGGTATCACTTCCTGTCATATGAGCAGGATTTCACCACTGTTTTGACGTACTGCAAATACTAGGTGGTTTCTGGGTATTTGGTGTTGTGTGTGTGTGTGTGTGTGTGTGTTGTGTGTGTGTGTGTGTGTGTGTGTGTGCTGTTCCCATCTTGAGTGTTGTCTTGCACTGCTTATTGTGAGTCCTCCATATACAGTCACCATTTCATACTTTGTGTACATGCCATGTGGCTCCAGATGGACTAACATACAACTGGAAAAAATTGAATCTTACATTGACAAGAAGGCTGATACTGGTCAGCTAGAATTTCCCATTTGTTCTTAAGTGTCTGTCATCTCAACACTTGAGCATCCTTTATATTCTTGAAGAAAGTGCAAGGTGGTGTTCAGTTTTGATTACTGTTTATTTCTTTGGCCTTTGATAGTGCTCGATATGATTACCTATACAAATAATAACAATAAATTAAAAAAACATGGTATCTTTCCCATGGGAGGAGGGAAAGGGAGCATTGGGATGAGGTTGTTATTATGACCTGCCTTCTCCCATCTCCTGACCCCCAGTATGACCAGGGCATCCTCTTCAATCAGTCACAGGCCTGAAGAGGGTATAGACACACCCCCATCCATCCTCCTTCATTCTTACCTGCTGTATTTTAGGACAGCTTAAACCAGTCACATGCAATAGGATTATTGTCTTTAGGGCTTGATTCTGCAGAGCACTAGTTGAACTGGATTACTATTTTCATGACCAAAGACAAAAATTCTGCAAGTCACTTAGTCAGAATGACACCAGATGTTGTTGACCAGTTAAGCAGTGGAAACAGTTTGATGGGCTTGTGTCTAGATTGTGAGGTGCAAAAGTTTTTGACTGACCACGGTCAGCAATCATCTGCATTTACCTATAAAAGCCCCTGTTGTGTTGACTAGAGCAAGTTTTACATATGTGACATAAAACAGAAAGGAGGGGAAAGTCGCCAATGGATGATGAGATTATGAGAAGACGCTGGTTTGTTGTACTCAGGGGGTTCATGTGACATTTGGCATCATCAAGGAAATTCTTTCCTTTTTTTTTCTTTTTTAAACTGATTTGTGTAAACGAGTGCATCTATGTAATCATACGATTGGGGCTGTGTGTGTGGTGTGCGTGTGTGTGTGTGTGTGTGTGTGTGTGTGTGCATAGATGCATGCATATGAGCATGCATAGCTGTGACCATGGTAAATTTTTACAGTATCATTTTGAGGGCAAGTATGAGCATCAAATTTGGTAGAATGAAATATATTAATAAGATCTTTTCAGTCATTCTACTGGTGAAGATGTCACCAAATAATAATAGCCGTATATATGAAATTAACAGCTTCAGCAGTGATGTAGATTTCCATCGGTCTCCGGTCATTGACCGATAAAAATGTAAAATGACCGATCGGCTCGACCTCCATCCGGTCAAATGTCCGATCCTAATACAAGCGAAGCGGTCGCATGTCCTATCGTTTTCGCGAGGTCGCGGACAAGTCTACAGCCGTTTTATTGTGCGGAGGCGTGCGAGACTGAGTAGCGTTGAAAGGCAGAGCCAAGCGCATCGAGTGTTCGGGAAAATTTGCACAGCTCTGAGGCTGACGAACCGACTGAAGCGCGATGCCATAGGCGAGAGGAGCACAGACTTAGAATTCAGCAAGAGCGAGTAACTCTTGTTGAATTTCCGGCCTGCGCGCGGTTTGTTTTCCTTCACATCCGACAGTGGTAAAACGTGTGCATCACGCCATCAGTCTTCATCATGCCACCAAAGAAGAGACTCAAATGTGAAAAAGATCAGCGATCTTTGAAATCTATGTTCGCACCATCGGCGAGTGTGCCAGAGGTGAGTGGCAGTGCGTCTACCAGTTCCGAATCGATGACTGATGCATCAAGTGCCTCTTCCAGTTCCGTATCGACGACTGATGCGTCGAAGACTACAGGCAGTAGTAGGCCTTAAACAGAGCGCCGTTTTCAAGAGTCATGGAAGTCACAGTTTCCATGGCTCATTTTGACAAGGAAAAGGCCAGCATGTTCTGTTCTGTGTGTCAGTCGGCAGGAATTGCACGCAATTCATTCACGGAAGGTTGCTCCAACTTGAGAAAAAGCGCCATTGAAGACCACATTTTGACTGCCGACCACAAACGTGCTCTTGGTGTGCCACATCAGCAGCAAAACAACAATGCAGCTGCAACAATGAACATTAACATTTAGTCATGAACATTTCCATTTATTTTACAACTTTCACTAAGCTTTGCCCTGATTCTAGTCATCAACATAATTGTGTTGATTTTATTTGTTTTTGTATTTTTTAATACTTTTCTCCAGTTCTAGTCGGCGGACCTTGAGTTAATAAAATACATTTATCACAATGAATCCTGTTCCGAGTCTGGTGTCCTATTATTTTGGTTACTCCAGGACACTGTGTCCTATTGACATTTAATCTCTAGGACACAGTGTCCTATAGGGTGATTAAAAAATCTACATCACTGCTTCAGCAGTACTTTCAATGTAACAAAATCATATTTTTCTTTGAAACTTTGGTCACATACAGTTATTACTTTACACAGAGTTGACAAACATATTAAATGGTATTATCCAAATATGGCAACAAATGTGACAAACATATTAAATGGTATTATATCCAAATATGGCAACAAATGTTAAGTTACATTTTGTGAAGATTGGACCATTTCAAGGGATTTCCACCTGGTAGAAGTGCAGATAAAGTGAACACATTTCTAAAAATAAAGACCAACAGAGGTCACTTATAGATTTATCTTACCAAATAGAGTAAAGGAAGACAAGGTGAACTGATGATTTATGGTAAATCAAGCAAGCGAAGCCACATTACATATCAATCAGCCAGTCTTGCTAGTTTCAGCAATTGCAAATCTTCTCAGAAAACTGCTTGAATACATAGTAAATTTTACATTGTTGTCAAAAGAATGGAAATTTATCTCTAATCTTAGGAAAAATCCATAATGGATGTGTCAACTCAGTGGTTAAGATTTCATCTATGTTATGTCCAATAAGGTGTCATTGCGTTCAACTTTGTTGATGAGGCATATTCAGAGTTTGTCACCAACAAAATGTGTGCTTTCAAGGATAGGGGAGGAGAAGGAAAGAGGAAGAGGGAGTATGTGTGTGAGATGCGAGTGGGAGGTGGGGGTGGGGGGAGGGGAACAGGGCAGTAGGACAGTGCATGTGCTTAATATGCTAACTGGCATCAAGGCCAAGGCATTACTGCAGTCTTAATGAGTGATAGTTGGAAAATGGAAAGATAGCATGGCCGAGATATGACAGCAGTGGAGAGAGAAGGAGGTGTGGCAGTTGATGGAGGGGAGATACTACATGAATTGTTAGAGTAGGTGACAGTTGATGGAGGGGAGATGCTACATGAATTGTTAGAATAGGTGAAGGGAAGTAACCCACCAAAAGAAGTCTGCTATGCTAAAGAGAACAGACAGACTGAGAAAACAGTCGAATCCTTCCAGTGAGAAGATGCGTGGATTAGGGAAACAAGAACTACATGACTCTGTCCCTCCCCAGTTGTCCCACTCACCATTTACCCTTCTTGTGTTTTTGTGTTTACTCACACATGTGAGTCGTATAAGCATTGCCTTTCTTCATGTTGTTTTTCAGTGAGAAAATTTCACTTATTTAGAGCTTTTTTTTCTGAACATGACAGCACTTGACAGCAAATGGTAATAATTTTACAATATTCAAGACATTGACCCAGTCTGTCATCATGGGCAGGAGAACAGCAGTAGAGAGTTGGAAAAGAGAATGCGGTTGTGATGTCATGATCAAAATCAGTGTGCATTTTCTGGAGAGCCTTGCGGCACTTGACACGTTTAGATGTACTATGGATGGTATGGCCTGCAGATGTGCTCCTGCCCTTGGATGTAATCTGTGTTATAATCCTCTTCACTTGGACCCTTGTGACTTTACTCAGAATGGGCTTGTGCTTGCTGGACTATGATGAAGGAGGGGGCTGTTCACACATTTCCAGGATACTGTCCTATGCAAGTGATTTTTGTCCCTGGCTTTTCCCTGGAAGGAAATTACTTTGATTATTTGTCGTCAGGAGTTTGAGCAATCAGAGGTGCTACTTTGAAACATGGGGTCATAGCCATGCTGATCTCTGAGAACAACGGAAAGGGAAGTGGTGAGGTGAAAATATGCCAGTCAGAGGAAACCGTTCTTTTACTTAGAATGGGAATGTGTGGCAGTGTGTTGTCAGTGCAGCTGATTCTGGTGGTGTGAAGCATTATGTGATCTGTCGCTGTTTGTGACTTTCAGGATGCCATTGAAGAAGGAAAGGGCATCTTTTACAACATCAGGAACTTTGTCAGATTTCAGCTCAGCACGTAAGTCAGTGTGTCTGGAAAAGTAGAGAACAGAAACACAAGTGTGGCAACGCTTGCTTACATGCATGTGCACATACATATGCTCTCTCTCTCTCTCTCTCTCTCTCTCTCCTCTCTCTCTCTCACACACACTTTCATGCACATATGCACCCACGCATGCATGGAAGTATGTACTCAGACACACACACTCGCATACACATACTGTTTGTAACTGCTGTGAATTACTTTCATATGTAGGCAAACCCATATTGCTGTCAGGTAATTCAGCTTCTTCAAGGAGGAGGAGATTGGTGTGCTGGGAGCAGACAAGTGCTAGAGGTCAACCCTACCTCACAGAACAGTCTACTATTCAGTGCAGGCCTCAGAACCTGGTTGGTGTTCCATGGACAGAGCTGTTATCAGTGCTGGAGGCCAGCCTCACTTCACACAGCTATCACCAGTCAGTGCAGGCCTCAGTGCCTGGCTAGGGTTGTATTGACAGAGTTGAAGACCGGCACAGAAGGCCACCTAACAAATTACCATTCAGGGCCTGGTTGGTGTACTATGGAATGGACAGAGCTGTAATCGGTGCTGGAGGCCAGCCTCACTCCACACAGCTACTCACCGGTCAGTGCAGGCCTCAGTGCCTGGCTGGGGTTGTATTGACAGAGTTGAAGACCAGCACCGAAGGCCACCTAACAAATTACCATTCAGGGCCTGGTTGGTGTTCCATGGACAGAGCCGCAGGCCATGACTGATGGCTAGCCCCACCACATAAGAAATGATTGTTTAGTGCAGGCCTCAGGCCTGGCTGGTGTTCCATAGTTAGTTTGTTAAAGAGTTTGGATGTTTTCAGTTTGTACTTTTTTTTATTTAATCTATAGCCATAGACCTAGGCAGCTTATTTTTTAGGGCCTTTGTATGTTGCCATCTTTTTTTTTTCCACTTGAAATGCAGTTTTTTGTTTTAACTTCAGTATTTCCTTATAGATTCTCTGTTTGCTGCCAACTTTGCCATCATTCTTCTGAGCCAAACTCATTGCTATTTTGTCTTCTGTGTATATATTTGGGTGTTTATCTTGTTGGTGAATATTATATTGCTATGTTTTGACAGGAGTATTGCAGCGTTGTCATTGATAGCAGTGTCGACTTTGCTGAGGCTACCCAACCCTCTCAATGCCATGCAGATTCTGTGGATCAACATCATCATGGATGGACCACCTGCGCAGAGGTGTGTGTATGTTGGTGTGGGTGTGAGTGTATCTCTCTCTCTCTCTCTCTCTCTCTCTCTCTCGATATATATATATATATATTATATATGGTGTGTGTGTGTTTTGTGTGGTTTGTTTTTCAGTTTCATCAAGGTGTTACTAAAGGGGCTACTGCTGAATAAATATTCACAAAACTTGGCTGAAGTCTAGTCAGTGTGCTTGTCATGCCTTGGGTGACTAACTAGCATGATCTGCACCTCTGCCATAGTGTGTGTGTGTGTGTGTGCATGTGGTGTGCGTGCATGCATGCATGAGTGTGTGTGTGTGTGTGTGGGCATGTTTGCATACGTGTGTGCATGCGTGTGTGTGCGTGTGTGTGTGTGTGTGCGTGTGTATGTGTGTGCAGTCTGTCAGTGTGTGTATGAGTACACTTCCAACATGGTGGCAACATGTATATTTCCATTCAGTCACAAACCTTTACACACACACAAGCCACTTGGACTAATCTACATGAAGTGATGAAAACCGACTCTATGTGTATGAACTGACTGGATGTGATCTGGATGGGCAATGCATGTGATTTCTTTGTTACTGTTGTTGTTTGTTGTTCATTACATTGTTGACGGGGAGCAGCTGGGTGTGGAACCGGTGGACCATGACGTGATAAAGCAGCCGCCACGCCATGTTGGAGACCCATCGTCACACGCCGCCTCATCTTCAATGTTCTCTCCTCAGCCCTCATCATCGTCAGCGGCACACTCTGGGTCTTCTGGAGAGAGGTGGGTGTTGTGTTATGAAGAGATGTGAGTGTTTGGTACATTGCTATAAACACTGCAGAAATGGGGAGTTTGTGTTATACCCCCTGTTTGGCTAATATACTTACCATGTCAGACCATAGCATTCAACGGCAGTTAGCCAGCTCTGTCAGGCCGAATTTTATCCGTGGCCAATGCAGTCATAAGACAGTCACGTGACGTCACCCCACTTCCGCCTCCGGAAGAAGCCGGTGTCAACTTCTTCTACCTCATTCAGCGAGGCCTATGTGCGCAAGGTAACCCCGAGAACCTTTGCGCTAGAGGGGAAGGTAGGGAGGGCATTAGAGTCTGACATGGTAAGTATATTAGCCAAACAGGGAGTATAACACAAACTCCCCATTTTGGCGTCATATACTGTACCCATGTCAGACCATAGCAGAATTTAAAGGAATCGGAGGAGGGCGAGCGCCCTAGTGGTTCTCGGGGTTGGCCGTTATGGCTCCCATTGGCCGCCACAAAGGAGATCCTTTAGAACCGTCAGCTCTGGTCATGCGGATATCCCTCAAGTAGAAGTTAATGAAGGGATTTTCAGAACGCCAGTAGGCTGCCTCCAGGAGATGGCGCACGGGGACAGAGCACTGGAGCGCCGTGGAAGTGGCCAGTGCTCTGACCTCGTGGGCCCTGGGTGATTGGGCGGGGAGATCCTTGTGCGCCTGAGCTTTAGGCAGATCTCACCGTCTAGGAGAGCCACCTAGAGATAGATCCCGCCGAGATGTCTCTAGTATTGTTGGGGTTGAGAGAGATAAGGAGTCGCCTCTGGGAGGTGCGCCTGGGGCGAGTGCGCTCCAGTAGCATCTGAGACACCTAGCAGGCAAAGGTTAATGTGTCCAGATTCTCTCCCTTTCCCAAGATATCCGTCAGGGAGCGGATGACGAGGGAGGGAGAGGGGGTGCCCGGTTCCTGATTTTTTAGCTAAGAACTCTGGAAGGAACTTGAGGGAAACAGAGCCGTCCCTGTGGAAGGCGATATCTCTGGGATCACCGCTGAGGGCGTGGATCTCACTTCGTCTTCTGGCCGAGGCCAGGGCAAGGAGAAAGGTGGTCTTAAAGAGAGAAGGTCAAAGGGAATAGATGTAATGGGTTCAAAAGGGGGCTTTCTGAGGGCGTCGAGGACGATGAAAAGGTCCCAAAGAGGGATGCGCCTAGGGGACTGGGCTTCCCGTAGAGCAACTCTTCTAGAGACCTCTCTGAGCAGGAAGTCATTGTCAAAAGACGGGTCGCCCAGTAGGCGAATGGTGGTACAGATAGCCGATCTGTAGCCCCGAATGGAGCTAGCTGACAGCTTAAGTGAGGAAGATAGGTTGGAGAGGAAATTGCCTATCTGGATGTTGGAGGGGCAGTCCTGGGGAACCGAGTTATCTGAGCACCAGGCTACCCATTTCTCCCACCGGTAATTGTAGAGGGACTCGGTGCCGGCTCTGCGAGATGCCGAGGCTAAGTCCCTCAATCCTGAGAGGCCCCGCCCCGGCTAGTGTGTCTAGGACGGACTGGGGCCTGTCCGCGTGGGGAGTGGAATGAAGATGTTCGCATTTGGGCTGGCATAGCAGCCACGCGTGTGGGCGAAGCATCTTGGGATTGGAGTGAGGAAGACCCGAACGGGGTTGTCTCAACATGTCCCACCGAGGGCATAGCCGTAGAGGTGGAACGTGAGTGAGGGACTTGAGGTCTGGGAACCAAGACTGGGTCGGCCACCACGGGGTTATGAGGATCCGCCTGGGTTTCTCCAGCCTCGCTTTCCTGATCACCTTGTGTAGGATAGGAAAGGGGGGAAAGGCGTAAGCCAGTAGGCCCGTCCAGGGGAGGGAGAGCGCATCGACTGCATACGCCTGAGGGTCCGGAACGGGGGAGACGTACAGGGGCAGGCGGTGGTTGAACCTGGTGGCAAACAGGTCTATCATGGGCACAAACCAATTGTTCCCACACCACAGACAGGGTTAATCTGTTGAGGGTCCACTCCGTGTGGAGTAGAGACTTCGACCGGCTGAGGGAATCCGCCAGGATGTTGCGGGTTCCTGCTATGTGTCTCGCGCGGAGGGTGATCCCCCGCGCGTGACACCACCGAAGGAGGGCCTCTGTTCTGAGGGAGAGGCTGATGGAGCGTGCCCCCACCTCTTTGTTGACATAACAAGCTACCGACATGTTGTCCGTGAGAAGGAGAACATGTCGGTGTGCGACCTTGTGCTGGAAGTGGAGAAGGGCTAGCCTGACCGCTTCCAGCCCAAGATGTTGATGTGGAGGCGGGCAGTTTGTGAGTCCCACTCCCCTGAGGTATGACCGTCCTCCAAGTGGGCCCCCGGCCCAGGTTTGAGGCGTCTGTGTACAGTTCCAGTGGTTGGGTTGGGAGGGAGATGGGGGACCCCGGTTGAGAGAGTGCCCGGATTGAGCCACTCCTCTATCGCCGAAATAAACCAGTGTCCGAGGGGAATGACCTGATCCAGCGGTCGGAGGTCTGCGACCAACGTCGACGGAACTCCCTCTGAAGTTGGCGTTTTGGGGACTCGCCCCAGGGGAATGAGGGGAGACAGGGACTCCATCATTCCTATGAGGGAGGACAGGTTTCTGGCCGAGGTGTGGGGTGCCTGTGATAGGGAGATGAGGTCCAGTATGCGGTGTGGACCTCTCCGGGGTCGGGGAGGACTATCATGGAGATAGTATCGAAACTCATTCCAGGAAGGCGAACCTCTGGCTGGGAGTGAGTTCGCACTTCTTGGGGTTGGTGACAAACCCCAGTGTGGAGCAAAGATTGATCTGGGTGGGGGTGTCCATCTTGAATTTGATGGGCCTGAGGAACTTGTTGAGGGGGGATAGGTCTAGGATGGGCCTCCATCCTCCTGAGGGTTTTGGGATCACGAATAGGTGAGAGTAGAAGCCGGGGTTGAAGTGGGACACCTCTGTGATGGCCCCTTTTTGGAGGAGCTCTTGGACCTCCACGTGGAGCGAGAGTGCATGGGGGGGGGGGGGGGGGGGGGGGGGGGGGGGGTCGCTCGTGGATCCAATGGTGACAGCCCTGATGTGGCCCTTTGCGGTCGGCTGGGCTATAAGCAACATTATCTTATCTTATCTCGTGGATCCAAGGAAGACGATACCCCTCCCGTAGCACGCCACTACCCAGGGGCTGAGGCCCATACGTCTCCACCCGGGGGGCGTTCCGGGAGAGGGTGCCCGCCAGGGGGGCGGGGACGTGGGGCAGAGAGGAGAGGGGCGACGGGCTGTGTGGGGGTGCCGCCCGATCAAGGCTCCCTCGGGTTGTGGCCCCAGTCAGCTCCGGGGGCGAAGACTGTTGGCCGAACCGAAAATTTTGCAGCTGTGCTTTCGGTTTGGGCCTGGGGGAAGATTGGGACGCTTGGCGGGCCGTGCGTTGTTGGAAGGCGATGCCTGGGGTAGGGTTTGGGCCTGGGGAAGGACCGAAGGGGGGGTCTAGCAGGGCGCGGCAGTAGCCTGGGCGCAAAGGATGCTGCCTGCTTGCGTTCCTCGACTGCTTGTGTTATTCACGTCAGTCGAGTATTCGCCGAACAGCGACTGGTCCTGGCCCGGGACACACGCAGGGCTGCCTTAAAACGCAGGGGAGAGAGAGGTCCGTGCCAGCACGGCATCCCTGGCCACCAACAAACAGTTGAAGTGGCTCCTAGCTGCGCTGTCCGCCGCAGCCGAAAAATGGGTGCGAAATCCTGTTGACCAGGTGTCGCATAAAAGGGCGCTAAGCAAGCGAGAATCATTCTCCTGGTACGCCTCGGAGTCCAGGTCGAAGGCCCAGGGCGGCACCGTCGTCCTCCGGCCATAGAGCCTCCAGTTGCTGTAGGAGCATACCTAAGTAGGTATGTCCCGCCGTGGTGTGGAGGATGCCCATCCTGGCTGTTCGGTCCCATTCCTTTAAATTCTTAAAGGAGATGGTGCCCGACGTAGGGGGGGGGGCAGGTGGGGGATCAACCGACGGTCAGACTGTGAAATGCCCATCTCCCTGGTAACCGGGTTGTCGGTTTAACAGGGAGGCGACCGAGGGGTTCTTGCGGTCCCCGAGGAGGGTACCGGGCTTGGGCTGCATTAGGTGCTGAGAGGGGTCCCTGTCCTGGAGGGGGGACGGCCTGCGCACCCATGGCGCGAGTAGCCGGTCCTTCCCAGAGTGAGGTGAGTGACTGGGGGGCGACGATCCTTGGTTTGGATCGCTGGGCCGGGAGGGCCCGGTGAAGAGGGAGAGGGAGAAAGGGCTTCGTCGGCGGGTGCGGCCTCCCTCCTAACGAGGTCTGGGCGCCACCATTCCACCGTGCGGACATCATACAATGAGGTGGAGGCTAGGTCCTCCTCATCGTCCGCCTCAGGGAGGTAAAGGTCCTGGCAGGGTTCAGAGCACCCCTCGTCGGGAGGACCGTCAAGGGGTACTTGCGGTGTCTCCCAGGTGGCTCTATGATCGGCGGACGGGACCTCATCCCGCCGATCGGACAGCGCCCGAGGAGGGGGACCAAGGTCGAACCAGGCAAGCGTTTTCCCGGGTGCCACATGCGACCATACAGTTGGTCGTGCTGGGTGTTGGCGTTTAGCCACTGGTCTCTCTCGGGGGCATAGAGCCACCGGTCCCCGGGGGGAGGGGAAAACGGGCTGTGGCGGCCCTTGGGTGTCGGCAGAAGTTCCCCGGGGACCCGGGTAACCTGAGCCACCATTGTGGGGGGTAACGAGAGGCAGTGGCCTGTCGTCCCCGCACAGGTCCGTGCACTGCACCTTGCACGTCCTTGCTGGGGGCCTGTGAGGGCCGGTCTGGTACGGAGGAGGATGCGGAAGCCGAGCCTCCAACCCGCGAACGTGCGGATTGGTCAGGATGCGGTCCCGTGTCCCCCACCCGGGATAGGTCAGGTTACCCGCGGTCCCGGTGGTAGATCCTCCCCCCGGAGGAGCGGGACCGTGGACGTTGCCCAAACGGGGACCCGAAAAGGTCTGATCCCCAACGTCCGATACCCCTAGGGGAGAAGGTGATGGTCGATCGGGGTGGGTCGACCGTCCTTGTGCGAACCCACGACCGCGTGATGGCGCGATGTGACCGCACGCCCAGAATTATGGACACCACCGAGGTCGTGCGTCGGGGTGACCATAACACTGCATCCGGAGTCTAAGCGCTCCTCGGGCTCAGGTGTTGGCTGCACCTGTTGCCCGGTGGGGCAGAGCGCTGTGAGTACACGTGTCGATTTCGGGGAAAAAAAGGACATGTGACTCACCAAGGCGAGTGACGGATGGCGATTCCATACCAGACCCGTCACCCGTGCTGGTCCGCGGCTCGGCATGATTCCCCTGGGACCGAGGGTCGCGCGACTCAGCATGATAGAGAGAGGTCTCCGAGCGCGTCCGGGGGCGAGAGGGCAAGCTGGCCGATGGAGAGGAGGGGGGGTGAGGGCAAATTCCGTCGGCTATTCTTAGCTCGGGAGGGGCCCCTTGAGGGGCGCCTTGCCCTTAGACTTCTTGGATATTCCTTTCTTTCCCGGCAGGTCAAAGAAAGGCATTTAGCAATGGTGGCCGCTTGCCCATCCGCCTTCGGACGCCGCGATCGTGCGTCCGTCGGTCGGGTAGAAGAGGAAAGGTCACGCGTCCCCTCCGCGGAGCAGTCGTCTCTATCTACCCGAACCGTACGTTCATCTATGTGAACGGATTGCTCGGAGACGGAAAACGACCCGCCGGTTCTCCGGGAAACTGAGCGAACTCCAAGCAGTGGAGTGGCTCGACCCGGCGTGTGTCCTTCACCATGTTGGGCACAGGTGGCAGAGCAAACCCGGAACACACGACCGCAAAGAGGAGACAAGGTGGTCGATCGAGAAGGTAATTAATCTCGATCGCCCGTTGTGGGGTCGTGCAAGACCTCGAGAGATCGACCGAAATCTCAAGTACCCGTACACGCCACCGATCGTGAAAATCACGCACACTTACAGAACCACGTTCTAAGTGAGATGGATAATGGTCTTTCTTGCGCACTAAACCTTAATGAGGAGTCTTGCGTCAACTGGGTGAAAAACCCGAGGCTAGGAAATGGTGGGGAAACACGACCGGCGAGAAAAGAAAGATGGCCGCCGACAAACCGGCGAGGAAGTCGCGGTAGAACAAAGGACGACCGGCGAGTAAATCGCGAGATAACCAGGAGCGTGTAGCCCGACAAAGGAGGAGGAATGCGACAGTAGGATGCGACCGTAAAACCCGAGACGGGGTAAAGGGGGCGATCCAAAAAACAATTTGATAGAAGTGAAACCACGTGGCGATGATAAAACACGCACAAGTGTAGCGACGATCGAAGGAACCGACGATCGTGAACGCTAAGTCGCGAGAGTATGGGAAAAATTGCTAAATTTCCAGTAATTGCACTCCCACCAAGAGCCTCACGCGGCAAGAATACTCAGGGTTTAGCGCAAGGCACAACAGAATCAAGTATATAAACAAAGACACAGCAATCTTAACACAAAGGCAAGTGTAGGCGAGACAGAGCACAAGACTTATCTTGCTTTGACGGCAGGCCGAAGGTGAATGAGGTAGAAGAAGTTGACACCGGCTTCTTCCGGAGGCGGAAGTGGGGTGACGTCACGTGACTGTCTTATGACTGCATTGGCCACGGATAAAATTCGGACTGACAGAGCTGGCTAACTGCCGTTGATGCTATGGTCTGACATGGTACAGTATATGACGCCAAAACACTCTCAGAAGATGAGTGTTAGGAAAATGGGCAAAGAAGTCGTAAGTTACAAGAGTGGGTGCTAAATCGTGTTGTCAAGTTTCAGTGGAGCAGTGGATTGCAGTGGGTCCAATTCTGGTAGTTGACAGACATCCAAAGATTCAAGTGTGGCTGTTGCTGCTGTCCCATCTTCCGTGGCACCTAAGTGACATCGCACCAATGCCCTTATTCCGAAATCCCCACCTACAGTCACAGCCTGGTCCGACCCACCACACACCTGGCATAGCAATCCACAGGGAGCAGTCATCATAAGGCAACCCACCAGAGGAGACACTGCACTGCTTACGAGTCACTTTTGTGGTGTCTGTTCTGATCCAGCATAAGCAGGGCACCACGTACTAAGCTCCCTACTAACAACAATAATTGTTTAGTCATGAAGATAAGATTGTTATAGGTTGTTGTTGAAAGGTTACAGAGCTGTGTGCATTGTCAGAGGTCAACGCAGATCTGTTGTTGAAGGGTAACAGAGCTGTGTGTATTGTTGGAGGTCAACATAGATCTGTTGTTGAAGGGGAACAGAGCTGTGTGTACTGTTGGAGGTCTACATAGATCTGTTGTGAAGGGGAACTAGAGATGTGTGTATTGTTGGAGGTCTACATAGATCTGTTGTTGAAGGGGAACAGAGCTGTGCATTGTCAGAGGTCTACACAGATCTGTGCACTGATGTTTCAGATGCAGGACGACAAGATCACCCCAAGAGACACCACTATGACCTTCACCTGTTTCGTTTTCTTCGACATGTTTAATGCCTTGGGCAGCAGGTCACAGGTCAGTGCTGCTCTAGATATTTACTTCACCTGACCCTCTCTCATGCCTCCTCCCTTGCCACCAACCCCTGCCCACTTAACAGTCCTTTCTTTCCCTCTTCTTCACAGTTCCCTCTGTGCCATTTTGTCTGTCTTTTCTGTTTGGATTAAATTAAGAAAGTGTAGTTGGTGTTGGTGTTGTTGTTGGTGTGTGTGTGTGTGTGTGTGTGTGTGTGTGCTGTGGATTCTTTATACTAATTTTGTTATTGATTTGTCATTGTTTCAGTGCTTCATTTACAGAATATACAGAGGCTAATAAAATGGAACTGTAACAGAAATGAATTACTGACCGTTGGAATCTTTCAGTTGCTTATGTTAGTTGTGGTGTTTTTATTTGTGTACTTTTCTTTTTTAAACAGTGACAATGATCTGTAAGTATTACTGCTGACAAAAATGCTCACAGTTATACACATTCACTCTCTCTCTCTCTCTCACACACACACACACACACACACACACACACACACACACACACACACACACATGCAGACCTTCCAACCGTCCCGTTCCCACCGTATTTTCGTACGGAGAAGAAGAAAAATACGGAAAATACGATCGACTGTAAATCAATACGGAGATAAAATCTCCCAAAAATAAGCTCGAGAATGGCATAATAAAACCGTTCCAGTCGTGTGTTTCGACTACACAGACACTGGTTGAGAGAGACAGAGAGAGAGAAGGGAAGGGAAGGCTTGGCTTGTGTGCGACGAACATGGCAATGGAATGGCTATTTTTAGCCTCTGCCTGCCTCAACATCGACCATCGACCAATCGCGTTAGCTGTTGCGTTAAGCTATTCCAACTTTTGTCCAATCAACGAAACTTTTGAGTTGCTTCTGCTTTCCGGTTGAAAGTTCTACTATCCAGAGATTGTCCAAGTTTAATCGAGGGGGGAAAAATGGAGAAAACTTTGCAAAAGCGGAAAATCGAGGAGGTCAACGGCATCAGGCAGTGGAGGAAAAAAAGCAACAGAAACGAGATCAGCACTTCCTGAAGTCGTACACTAAGACGTACCGTGCATAGTGGAATCCAAAGTTGGATCAACTTTTGCCAGATGCACGGTGTGCGATTTCGACTTTGTAATTAGTGCCGGTGGCGCCAACGATGTTGGCAGGCATGTGAAGTCGGCAAGACATACGAAAAAAGGAGCAGCTCTGGTGCAATCGTCCAAAGTTACCAATTTTTTTCGACTCTGTCTCTTCCAAAGACAAATGTGATGAGCAGGATGTGATTCGTGCTGAAATCCTGTTCACTCACTTCCTCGTGGAGCACAACATTCCACTGAGTGCTTCCGACCATGCTGGGCCCTTGTTCAGAGCTATGTTTCCAGGCAATAAAATTGCCGAAAGCTATGCCTATGAAGTAGTATTATTGTGACACTGAAACTGAATGGATTATTTGTGCAACAAAGACTGACCTTCCCTGTCACTAAACCAGAAACTGAAGCTGAATGGATTACTTGTACAACATTAATCTACAATTAGGTAGGCCTACTCCTTTGCTTGTATGTTTGTGTTTTTGTGCGACATCATGTTTTCCCCCTGTGTATCTCTTCTGTGTGTCTGTATGACTGCTAGTGAACCATGGTTCTTTTATAATGATTTTTAGCTATAATTTTAATAATGTCTGTGTATGTTGTGTGTACATGTACATTATACTATATGCAGGGGTTATGTTTATAGGTTTTTTTTCTCATTTAAATAATATAATAAAATATCTAACATGATTATGCCGTGCATGCGATGAAAATACTGGCAACTGCTTGAAAATACTGAGAACAGTTGCAAAAGATACTGACAAGCCATTTAGGTATTGGAAGGTCTGCACATGCACGCTTACGCATGCATGCACACGCGCGCACACACACACACACACACACACACACACACACACACACACAACACACACTCAGACCTGCTATCCCATTAACGGAGTCAGTGTGCTTGTGTTGCAGTCCAAGTCGATATTCCAGGTGGGTTTCCTCACCAACAAGGTGTTTGTGGTGGCGGTGGTGGGGTCACTCATCGGCCAGATGCTGGTCATCTATTTCCCTCCTCTGCAGGCCATTTTTCAGACAGAGGCTCTTGCCGTATCAGGTCAGTCCAAATGCTGTGTCATTGCAAAGTTTCTAGTTACCTACCACAGTTGAAGGTTGATCTGTTCCTACAAATTCATCCATAAAAATTTTCAATTTCTGGAAAACATGCACACACACACACACTCATTATTTTGTTATTACAGAATATTGTCATGTTATAGAACCAATGTTGTGGTCTTATTCAGAAGTCATGTTGTTGACTCTTTTTATAGAACTAATGATGTTGTCTTGAAATAGAAGAATGTTGTTTAATGTTATGAAATAAATATTGCTTTTGTCACAGATCTAACATTGTTTTTTTCTTTCGTAAATAATGTTTTCTTATTACAAAACATACGTTGTTGTTTTCTTGTTACAGAACTAACAGCTGTTTTCTTATGATAACACAGATGTTAGTGTTTTCATGTTACAGAACTACTGTCATTTTCTTTTTACAGAATTGACATTGTTTTCTTGTAACAGGACTTTATTTTTTCTTATTACAGAACTAATGTCATTGTTTTGTTGTGAAACTGATGTTATTGTTTTCTGATTTGTTGCAGGACTAATGTTGTTTCATGTTACAGATGTCATGTTGCTTTCATGTGACAGACCTAGTGTTTTTCTCATACTACAGAACTGATGTTCTTTTTCCTGTTACAGACCTAGTGTTTTTCTCATACTACAGAACTGATGTTCTTTTCCTGTTACAGACCTAGTGTTTTTCTCATACTACAGAACTGATGTTCTTTTCCTGTTACAGACCTGGTGTTTTTCTCATACTACAGAACTGATGTTCTTTTCCTGTTACAGACCTAGTGTTTTTCTTCATACTACAGAACTGATGTTCTTTTCCTGTTACAGACCTAGTGTTTTTCTCATACTACAGAACTGATGTTCTTTTCCTGTTACAGACCTGGTGTTTTTCTCATACTACAGAACTGATGTTTCTTTTCCTGTTACAGACCTAGTGTTTTTCTCATACTACAGAACTGATGTTCTTGTTTTGCTGTTACAGACCTGGTGTTTTTCTCATACTACAGAACTGATGTTCTTTTCCTGTTACAGACCTAGAGCCGGTTTCACGACGCCTTCTTTGCGGATACAAACTAGTTCATAGCAAAAAAAAGTTTGTAGCACTGAAAAATGCATTTCGTGACGACTACGTAGAGAGATTTTGTTCGTAAATAAGTTCGTAACTTTAGTGGTGCTACCCCCACCACTAACCCTGTTTGTAGCTATGCTGACAGCACAGCCGCTCAGCTTTATCATCACCCAGACTGTTTGTGTGGAGGATGTGTGCATATTTAAGGTGTGTGTGAGCCATGAACTTCACAGAAAAAGAAGAGAAGGCTGACCGCGTTCCATGAACTCATTTTATTAGACAAGATTTTCTGAGAACACGTCAAATTTTCTGTTATCACACACATGCGTGTGCGTGTGAGAAGTTTGTGACGGTAAAGTTCCTACATTTCTCTCTCTCTCTCTCTCTCTCTCTCTCTTTGTGCCACCTAGCCCCATCCAAATCACCCTTGTACTGTCATCAGTGATTTTCATTCTCCAGACGAGACTGCCTTCCACCCACAAAACTGATACTGTTTGCCTTGCGATTTTATGTAAATGGCAGATTTCAAGAAGTTATTGGCGAACACTTTGGTGTGCACGCGAGCGCGTGTGCACGCACACCCGTGTGTGTGTGTGTGTGTGTGTGTGTGTGTGTGTGTGTGAGAGAGAGAGAGAGAGAGAGAGAGTGAGTAGTTAGACTAATAATCGGTGTTTAACTTGTGAATCGCTGTAAATTGAACCTTGCCACATTCGAAAGATTGATTTTTTTTTTTTCGCAGGTGTGTATTGGCACTGCACATGAGAATACAAAATGGTCTTAACAGCCAATGCCCAAAACAAGCTGCAGTAGAATCGTGGCAAAATACTTTGATACTCTTTTTCCAATGCTTGTGAAATTAACATGTGCTGTCCCGAATATCCAGAACACAAAAGTTTAGTTTGTCTTCCGTTTGTGATGCTGTGTAATAAGAAAGCTCTTGACAGCTGTGAACCCCACGCTCAGTTTGCTTGCAGCTCGTACTGAACTACGTAATTCTAGAATTTGGAATTATTGTGACAAAAATCATAATAGAAATTCAAGTGCAACCGAATCTTCAGGAAATCAAAATAAATTCTGGGAAGAGAAATATCATAGCTGGGTTTTCTCAAGTTTTTTCAAAGACTGAGATGTGCAATATTTGGAGCATTTGGACAAAAATAAGAGAATGTCCCGGAAACATTCCCCACCTCACATACACAAACCTGCACACACACACACACACACACACACACACACACACACACACACACACATCATCGTCATCATCTCACATTTTCATGAGCCATTTATAATCATACTAACCTAGATGTTGCACCAGCAAAAAACATAAAAATCAGGATTGGAGTGAAAGATTTCAATAGAAATAAAGATATTACAGTACATTTGAAACTTATTTTGACTCTCTCTCTCTCTCGGACTCCCCCCTCAATACTATCGTCGACTCTCTTCACGTATACAAACACACACGCAAGCGCACGCGCGCGCACACACACACACACACACACTCTCTCTCTCTCTCTCTCTGTCTCTCTCGCGCACGCACACAACACAACACACACACACACACACACACACAACAAACATAAATAGAGAGAGAGCTAATTATGACTTGTGGTCGGCTGAACTACAAAGAATTTGAACTCTCTATCACACACACACACACACACACACCAGTCTCTCCCTTCCTCACCAAGTTTGCCTTTTTCTCAGCTATCCCTTCTCCATGCTTTTATTCCTTCTTCTTTTTCTATTTCTTTTTCTCTCTTAGCTCTCCTACCCTCCCTTTCCCCTCCACCACACCCCTCTCTCTAAAGGAATGTGAGGGTCTACTGACACAGCTGTTTCCCTGACCAGTGATGAAAACTGATCCTTCCTTGCCGGAAGGAATGGCTCTAACTTTGTTTATTACATGCTTTGAGACAGGATAAACCATAAGTTGCCTTCAGGCAAGGAAGTCAGAAACGTAGGCATGAAGGTCGCTGTGCGTGATATGGGAACGGTCACTAAGCATAGGAAAGAAATCAAATGAAAATGCTTGAATACAGATGAGTATGTGCGTGTGTGTGAGTGTGTGTGTGTGTGTGTGTGTGTATGTGTGTGTGTGTGTGTGCGTACACAAGTTAACTGAACACAAATGCAGACTAAATTATTAAGTTTTACTCCTAACTGCATGCAGTCAATATTTGTGGTATGGAATTCGTTGCTGCCAGTCGCCACCATTTCCGTCGCACGTGTTTGGTAATTTCCGAAAGAAGCGGGAAATCATGCGCTTGTGCCCAACGTAGCAAAGAACACGTTTGTAGGTGTCGTGAAACCGGCGTAACTGATTTACGAAACAGTTCTTTGCTATGTGGATTTTGGGTTTAGGAACTGTTACGAAAACAGTTACGAGGAAGGGTAACGAACGCACATGAAACGGCCCCCAGGTTTTTTTCTCAAACTACAGAACTGATGTTCTTGTTTTCCTTTTTACAGACCTAGTTTTTTTTCTCATACTACAGAATTTGATGTTCTTGTTTTTCTGTTACAGACCTAGTGTTTTTCTCATATACAGAACTGAAGTTCTTGTTTTCCTGTTACAGACCTGGTGTTTTTGATGGGCCTCACGTCCCGGTATTTGTCTTCCCCGAGGTCAGGAAATGGTTTTCACGCTCCAGAGTGCGCTCCAGCCAGCCCGATCGGAAACGATTTGTTCCAGGATGGCAATATAGTATAGTAGAGCTGATCTGAACAAACGGGTGTTAATGTTTAAAAGGGGCCCAGAATACTGAGCTCAGTCAGAGGACCTGTGAGAATGAGGGTTTGTGTGTGGTAGTTGTGTTGGACATTGCAGAGCAAGTGTTGTCGTATGGAATAGTGTCATTACTTGGTGTTTGGTATCACGCCAGTCAGCTTGTCAATGAGAATTGTGCATTTGCAATCAGGGAGTAAAACTGAATGGTCAGCTTTGAAGAGATTGACTGTATTTTTTAGGATTTTATTGCATATTGTCTTAAGGTGTGTTTTTTTTCATAAATGTTTCGCATGATGGACGGGTTTTTTTTGGGCAATGTTGTTTTAGTGTCTTGACAAAAAAAGTAAATCGGATTTTAAAAAAAATCGTTCATGCACATTTTTGTGTTTAGTTTTCCAATTCTTACTATTTTGAAAATATTTGTCATTGTTTCACTGTTCCAAGGTAAAAATGTTCAAATCGCAGGCCTAATGAACACACCACGGGGCATAATGGTCAACAATATAGAATAAGTAATGTTATCTGTCTAGTAATATTCAACAGGTTGGTGTCATGTAGTGTCATATCAGACTGATGAAGCTGTAGCCGTTTGCTTGCTCTGGCCAAAATTTATGTGACTAATGCAGTAACAAGACACCCATTGGACCACCTCTCTCATTCTGGTCTACAATGCCCAGCCGCCCCTTTCCCCTTGAATTTCAAGGCCAAACCCAAACTTTGGACACAAAATATCCTGGGTTTTTTGCTCTGTGTCGCTTATCCACTGTTTGGTGTTTCAGTTTGTTGTTGTTTTTTCCTTCTGTCAATGGGTCTTAACCACTCCATAGCAGTGCTGACAATTGTAGATAGGGAGTGTTGGCAGTCTCATAATATATCATCGTTTAGTTACACAATTTGTTAGTCATGCAGAATTATTATTCACCATGTTGGTATTTATCGTAGAAGCACATGTTTATTTATGTCCAAAAGATCCATGTCGTGAAGAACTTTTTTTTTCAGTTGCCAAACAGAATAAGGACCAGAATGGGGCCCTGCTCAAAGGATTGCTTTCTCTTCATTTCATTTTGCTATAAGTGCTTAAGTCGTCGGCAGTTGTTGAAATGGGGCAGCTGAAGTGCCAAAGGAAATGTTGTCAAGTCCATGCCTCTAATACACTGTCCACTGACAGTTGACAGTGGAAGTTCTTTTTATCTTGTGATCGATCTTAACCGGGGACAAGTAGTTGGTCCTTGCCACATGCACTCCAGTTCAGGCCTCCCATCCTAACCCCCCATCCTACTCCGTCCTACCCCTCATCCTACCTCCCGGGCCACCCCCCATCCTACTCCCCTCTACCCTCATCTACCTCCGTCCAAACCCCAAACCTACTCCGTCTACCCCATCCTACCTCCCGTTACACCCCCATCCTACCTCCGTCCCACCCTCATCCTACCTCGTCCCCCCCTCATCCTACCTCCGTCCACCCCATCCTACCCTCATCCTACTCCGGGCCCCACCCTCATCTACCTCCCGTCACACCCCATCTACCTCTGTCCCACCCCTCATCTACCTCCCGTTCCCTACCCTCATCTTCCTCCCATCCCACCCTATCTTACCTTCCAATCCCACCCTCATCCTACCTCCGTCCACCCTCATCCTACCTCCGTCCACCCCTCATCTCCTAGTTCTACCCCTCATCCTACTTCCTGTCCCCCCCTCATCCTACTTTCCATCCCCTCATCTACCTCCCGTCCCACCCCTCAAACCTACCTCCCGTCCCACCCCTCATCCACTCCCGTCCCACCCCTCCCTCCCCACCTCCGTCCTAAAAACCCCCTAAACCTACCTCCTGTCCCACCCCTATCCCTCCCATCCCCCCCTCATCCACCTCCCGTCCCACCCTCAACCCCCTCCCGTCCCACCCCAACTACCTACCCCCCACCCCTCAAACCCCTACCCTCCCGTCCCACCCCTCATCCTCCCCCGTCCCACCCCTCACCTACCTCCCATCCCACCCCTCATCCTACCCCCCCCGTCCAACCCTCATCCTACCTCCTGTCCCACCCCCCATCCTACCCCCTGTCCCACCCCTCATCCTACCTCCGTCCCATCCCTCATCCTACCTCCCCTCCCACCCCTCATCCTACCTCCGTCCCACCCCCCATCCTACCTCCGTCCCACCCCTCATCCTACCTCCTGTCCCACCCCTCATCCTACCTTCCGTCCCACCCCTCATCCTACCTCCCATCTCACCCCTCATCCTACCTCCCGTCCACCCCTCATCCTACCTCCCGTCCTACCCCTCATCTGACCTCCCGTCCCACCCCTCATCCTACCTCCCGTCCCACCCCTCATCTGACCTCCCGTCCCACCCTCATCCGACCTCCCGTCCCACCCCTCATCCTACCTCCCGTCCTATCCCTCATCCTACCTCGCGTCCCACCCCTCATCCGACCTCCCGTCCCACCCCTCCTCATCCTCTTTTTTTTCTTCTATGGGTGTCCATCATTTCATGACAAAGGAGATATAAAACCTTTTGTTGCTCCTGTTATGTTTTGAGTGTCTACCATTCCATGACGGAGGGGACTGATTGTGACTTGTAGTATCATCATATCATCATTCTTATAGAACTTATATTGATAAGACAACCTTGGAATGAGATGAGGTCTGCAGGTCTGGTTTTGTGATAGGGGACAGACATGTTTGACAGGACAATTCAGGAATGGGAAAGAGTTTGTAGGCTGATGGAAAGATTAGATGGACAGCTATGGGACCTTTGCTCGGAAGGCAGACGGTCACAAGGACTGGTGGAAAGTTTGCCTGATCTGCAGACTGTGGCTTGGTCCTCGTACCAAAGGAAAACAAGCAGTGTGTGTGTTGTTACATGCTGTGCATGGGTGCACTGGGTTATCGTGATGGTCCACTGTTGCTGACTTGAAAAGGATGGTCAGAAGTTGGATGTCCTGCAAACTGTTTCACCTTTCTGTCAAATGTGAAATGTGCGCTCTGTTGCCCTCTTTCTTGCTGAGTAAGTGAAAGGTTTTGTTTGTTTTGATGAGGTGACCAGCATGAAACAGGTTGTTGATTGGTCAGATTATGCTCCACACTGTACAGTTGGTCTTTTTTTGGGGGGGTGTGTGGGGGTGGGGGGGGGGTTTTGGGGGGTTTTTAGTAGGGGATGTGGAGAGGTTTATTTTTTTCTTTTTTTCAAGAATGGTTGTATTTTGTTGTTTATTTCTTGCTTTTTATCAGCTTTTATTGGAAATGTGACTTGAAGAATTAATACGTTTTGCATTTTGGACTTTGTGAAGGTGCATGTTTTGTTATTGGTTTTTTTTTTTTTATAAGGCATACAAAAGATGGTGATCTCGCAAACCACGGTCTGGATCCTTTCCAACAATGGCTCTGAAAGAACTTTTGGTCTTTGGCTGAAGCTATATCTATCAAGTGTGCACTGATCATGAAAGGTGTGCCAGACAGGTGTTGATTGATTAGGACAGGTGTTGATTGGCTGGCGTTGATTGCTGAGGAAAGGTGTTGATTGCTGGTGGTGATGGCTGAGGAAAGTCTATCATATGTTGATTCATGAGCCAAGTGTTGATGAAGACAGACTTCTTTACATGGTTTTGTTGTGAGGACAGTCTTTTTTTTTTTAGAACGTGTGGGGATGATGTCAGTTATTCTTGTCTGACTGGAGTGGTGAAGAGTTGCGCAGACACGGAAGGACAACAGAATAGTCTGGGCTGTGTCTGGTTAAAGTGGACAATGTGCCGTTGTATTGGCAGGTGTTGCCGAGAGTGATACGAGTCGCATCATGAACCAGGTCACCAACAGTGAATTCCGATGGCTCTTCCTACCAGTCACAAGGACATTTACAGAATTCAGCTGATCATGTTGCTGACACATGTATTAATATTCATTAATAAATGAGAAATGAAACTTAAACAGGAAAGCCTCTGATTTAGCTTCATAGAAAGTCCACATCGTACTGTTTTTGTTAAGAGTACTTATATAGTGCCTGTGCTCAGTGAGAGACCAAGTCTCTACGCACTTTACAATCCACACTGTTGTTTACACAGTGGGGTGCCCACAAGGGGAGGTGGACTGGAGAGCTTCATGCTGGCACTACATTCAGTCGTTTCCCTGTGTTTTCAGTCAATATTGGTCACTCAGTTTATTTCCTTCATTTGTTTGATTTTTGATGTAGGGTGCTTATGTAATTGTGTCGTCCATACCAACAGCCAAACTGGTCTTTCCTTTCTGAAAGTTAACGATAGAAATTTTATGTGCTTGCAAGATGCTATGTGTACGTTTACACACAAGGAACCTCGGTTTATAGTCTCATTTGAACGACTTTTGAAAATGGGTCAGGGCCAATGATAACTCTGAGGGAAAAATCCTCTTGTATTGAAACAGCCTGGTGGGGATTTTAACTGCAGCCCCAGGATCATCTGGATTTGGAGTCTGGTGCTCGACAACTGAGCCTTGATACAAACACGGCAAGTATTGTCCAAAGGGCTTGATCTTTAAAAAGAAAGGAAGAGCTTTTCTAGTTATGTTCAGATATATGGTTTTTTTGTTGTGTCTTCTTGCACCTGATGTAGTGATGTTTTGTGATTGGTAGAAGTGGTGGGAATCTTGGTTTAAACAGAAGGACAAAGCACTGCTACTGATGTTGTTGAGTGATTTGGACCACGTCTTGAACCTGATCTCTGTCTGGTTCAGAGTGATTTGTACTGTCTGCTCCAGTGATAGGGCCCAGTTCATGCAGGCCAGAGTTTGTACTTAGTTGCATGAGGCGAAAGTGTGGATTGGGTGGGTGGGCTTGGGCCCTAGGGGGGAATATCTCATCTCAGTGGTGTAGATTTGGTTCATTTGCGTTTGTTGATTTTCTCATAGATCAGATTTGTGTTGGCGTTGCCATTTCTCTATTCCTCTCCATTTTTTTCTTTCCTGTTAGTTGAGAGTTGGCATGGGATAGTATAACTTGTTTCTTTGAATGTATATGTATATAATCGTAAGCATACGGATGCTTATCTTCTGCGATATGTTCACTGCCATACATTTTGATAAACAGTTGTGAGAGCCTTGTAGGTAATACCAGCGACATGGAATGTTTGACCACAGCACTACATGTCCCTTGCAGTGTTGATGTTGCCATCTTGATGCCAGCTTATGCTGCTAGACATTATTGTCATTATGCTTCAAAAGGAGAGGAGTAGCAGGTAAAGTGCAAAGTTATGAAACTGGGACAAGGTGACACTGGTCGTTTGGATTGGTTGTGGTTTACATCAACGTTCTACCGGTAAACAGTGTATGTGGATAGATATCGTATTTTTACTGGCGTATGTAACAACGTGAGTCAGTGTGATCACTGTTTCGGTTTTGTTTGTGTGTGTGTGTGTGTGGGGGGGGGGGGGTGGTTGCGTATGTGGGTATATGTGTGTGTGGCCGCGCGCACGTGGGCACATTTGATAAATTTTTGACAATAGTTGTTACACCTAAAGTTGGCATAATGAGTATTGGTAACACCTTTCTATCTTTCTCATTCATGTCAGCCAAATTATAAAGGCCATAAATCTGCAATTACTGTATAAAGCAATATTTTCAATATAAAACTGACCTTAGAAATTGTGAATGTATTGCTTTGTACTTTGATAAAAGATAAGCTAAATGATATTTTTTTAATAGAGACGTATTAATGTAGATTCTGTCGCACAATTAGATATTCCATGCATGTTTTACCAGGCAGAGGAACAGAATAATAGGAGAGGAACAGATATAATAATATCTTGCCAAATGTGAAACACAGATTGGTCACATGCAGATATATCTTTGCCAAATTGTGAGAGCAAGTGTTCATCATTTTGTGTTGAATCAAGCAAAGAAAACCACATGAAAGCAGCAATGAACACCCTTATTTGTTTCCACTGTAACAGTTACCACATAATACCAATGAGCTCAAGTTTCCTTTTGAAGAAATTAAACAACTAATAGAGAGTGTAAAGGGGAACATAAAGATAATTATGAGTTATTTTTGTGTGTGATCGGTTTACCAAATTTTAATCACTGCACAGGATCAAGATGACATTCAAAACAAACTTAGTCGTTGCCTAAATTGACAACAAAGCCATATCAGTAGTGCCGAGATGCCGGACATTTGCAACATCGAGGTAAAATGCATTATTTAAAAGGCGCTACAAAGGGTTGGTGGGCTTCTTGACCGCGACTCAAGAAATGCCGGGGGGGAACAAAAGAAGGTAGAGACGTCTTCTTCCACTCTCCCCCTTCAAAAACCCCCTTCCCTCTTCCTACTGTTTCCCCTTTCATCACACAGGGGAAATCTGTGTTGAAATAGGCCATGGTCTTTTTTTTTTTTTCTTTTGCTATTTTTGAATGGTAGGGGGGCCCATCCAAAAAAGAGGAGCACCAAGAAGCCCCCTTTAAAAAAATCTGTCTTTTTGCATTAGTTTTAAAAGGGTTTTTAAATGTTTTATGTGCATTTAGATTATAGACTGATATGTGATGAACACCAGGCAATCTAGGTTTTGATTTTCATTTTTCAGTATGTTATGGACTCCGAGTATTCTTGGTTTTGATGTACATTTGATTCGTATGTGATGGGCACTGACTGATCTTGGTTTTGATGTGCATGTTGATCAATACGTGAAGGTGAGAAATCTAGGGTTTAAAGAGCATGTTGGTATGTGACGGACAACAACTAGATTTTGATGTGCAAATTGGTCGTTTGTAACAGACACTGAGTAATGTAGGTTTTGATGTACGCATTTGGATCAATGTGCAGTGATATGAAAGATTTTGATAAACTGTATCACACACAAAAAATATAAAGCAAAGGACAAAAGCTGGCTTCCATGTGTTGGCTATGTATGACAGATCGGAGTTCTCCCATTATCATCTGTTTTGTTAATATAAAATGTCCATAATGGAAAAGAATCAGAATGTCAAGTAGGCTCTTTCAGGGTGACCCCCGTAGGATTAAGGAACACAGATCCAGTGTTCTGTTCCTGTCCAGTGGCTCTGTGGACTACAGATGTGATGTCATGTGGCTGTTTTTAACTCCTCAAGCTTTCTAGCAAACTTAAGGTAAAAAGCAAGATGGATATACCAACCCAGTATGTCATTTCTGATTGTCTCAATACTTGATTATTTGTGCCTTTGCAACAAAGTAATTGGGAAATGACCAAATGAAATTACACTGAGAGGCAACACACACCACGGCGGCCCGCACACTCACAGCGACGGCATTTAGTTCGCCCCAACGCTTTGCCTTGTGACTCGGGCTAGGCCGTAACTAGTCACCACCACACGGCCAGACGCTCTGTGTGGTTTTGGACGCTTCGAGACTGGTGCACATCTTTAAGTTATATTTACTGTACAGAGGTTTTTTAACTATAATTTTGTATGACACAATGGCGCAGTGATACTTGAGAGTGTGACAAAAGCTGGCATTTCAGTCTTCTCTGTGAGTACCATAATTAAGTTGTTTTTTAAAAATTTTGAAATTTTTGCCCCCCTGTGCTGCAAGCCGGCGCCGTGCGTCGTTGGGCGGGGCCCGGCATTGACGCCCCTATAACCTT
>CM031609.1:55482231-55574961 GCA_018398815.1 Conus ventricosus
TCCAGAGTGCGCTCCAGCCAGCCCGATGGGAAAAGGAGTTGTTCCAGGATGGCAATATAGTATAGTAGAGCTGATCTGAACAAACTGTGTTAATGTTTCAAAGGGCAGAATACTGAGCTCAGTCAGAGGACCTGTGAGAATGAGGGTTCTGTGTGTGGTAGTTGTGTTGGACATTGCAGAGCAAGTGTTCGTCGTATGGAATAGTGTCATTACTTGGTGTTTGGGTATCACGCCAGTCAGCTTGTCAATGAGAATTGTGCATTTGCAATCATGAGTAAAACTGAATAGTCAGCTTTGAAGAGATTGACTGTATTTGTAGGGATTTTATTGCATATTGTCTTAAGGTGTGTTTTTTTTCATAAATGTTTCAGCATGATGGACCGGTTTTTTTTTGTCAATGTTGTTTTAGTGTCATGACAAAGAAAGTAAATCAGGATTTTAAAAAAATCGTTACATGCACATTTTTGTTTTTAGTTTCCAATTCTTACTATTTTGAAAATATTTGTCATTGTTTCACTGTTCCAAGGTAAAAATGTTCAAATCGCAGGCCTTATGAACATCACCACGGGGCATAATGGTCAACAATATAGAAATAAGTAATGTTATCTGTCTAGTAATATTCAACAGGTTGGTGTCATGTAGTGTCATATCAGACTGATGCAAGCTGTAGCCGCTTTGCTTGCTCTGGCCAAAATTTATGTGACTAATGCAGTAACAAGACACCCATTGGACCACCTCTCTCACTTCTGGTCTACAATGCCCAGCCGCACCCATTCCCTTGAATTTCAAGGCCAAACCCACATCTGGACACAAAATATCCTGGGTTTTTTGCTCTGTGTCGCTTATCCACTGTTTGGTGTTTCAGTTTGTTGTTGTTTCTTCATTCTGTACAATGGGTCTTAACCACTCCATAGCAGTGCTGACAATTGTAGATAGGGAGTGTTGGCAGTCTCATAATAATCATCTGTTTAGTTACACAATTAGTTAGTCATGCAGAATTATTATTCACCATGTTGGTATTTATCGTAGAAGCACATGTTTATTTATGTCCAAAAGAGTCCATGTCGTGAAGAACTTTTTTTTTCAGTTGCCAAACAGAATTAGGACCAGAAATGGACCCTGCTCAAAGGATTGCTTTCTCTTCATTTCATTTTGCTATAGGTGCTTAAGTCGTCGGCAGTTGTTGATATGGACAGCTGAAGTGCCATGGAAGTGTTGTCAAGTCCATGCCTCTAATACACTGTCACACATGACAGTTGACAGTGGAAGTTCTTTGATCTTGTGATCGATCTTCAACCTGAGCACAAGTAGTTGGTCCTTGCCACATGCACTCCAGTTCAGGCCTCCGTCCTACCCCTCATCCTACCTCCCGTCCTACCGTCATCCTACCTCCTGTCCTACCCCTCATCCTACCTCCCGTCCACCCCTCATCCTACCTCCCGTCCTACCCCTCATCCTACCTCCCGTCCCACCCCTTATCCTACCTCCCGTCCTACCCCTCATCCTACTACCTGTCCCACCCCTCATCCCACCCCTCATCCTACCTCCCGTCCCACCCTCATCCTACTCCTGTCCCACCCCTCATCCTACCTCCCGTCCCACCCTCATCCTACCTCCTGTCCCACCCCTCATCCTACCTCCCGTCCCACCCCTCATCCGACCTCCCGTCCCACCCCTCATCCAACCTCCCGTCCCACCCTCATCCTACCTCCCGTCCCACCCTCATCCTACCTCCTGTCCCACCCCTCATCCTACTCCCGTCCCACCCTCATCCTACCTCCCATCCCACCCCTCATCCTACCTCCCGTCCCACCCCTCATCCTACCCCCCGTCCCACCCCTCATCCTACCTCCTGTCCCACCCCTCATCCTACCTCCCGTCCCACCCCTCATCCTACCTCCGTCCCACCCCTCATCCGACCTCCCGTCCCCTCCGACCTCCCGTCCCACCCCTCATCCTTCCTCCCGTCCCACCCCTCATCCGACCTCCCGTCCCACCCCACATCCGACCTCCCATCCCACCCCTCATCCTACCTCCTGTCCCACCCCTCATCCTACCTCCCGTCCCACCCTCATCCGACCTCCCGTCCCACCCTCATCCTACTCCCGTCCCATCCCTCATCCTACCTCTCATCCTACCTCCCATCCTACCTCCCGTCCCACCCCTCATCCGACCTCCCGTCCCACCCCTCATCTACCTCCTGTCCCACCCTCATCCTACCTCCCGTCCCACCCCTCATCCTACCTCCCCTCCCATCCCTCATCCTACCTCCCTCCTACCCCTCATCCTACCTCCCATCCTACCTCCCGTCCCACCCCTCATCCTACCTCCCATCCCACCCCTCATCCTACCTCCTGTCCCACCCTCATCCTACCTCCCGTCCCACCCTCATCCTACCTCCCATCCCACCCTCATCCTACCTCCCGTCCCATCCCTCATCCTACCTCCCATCCTACCTCCCGTCCTACCCCTCATCCTACCTCCTGTCCCACCCCTCATCCTACCTCCCGTCCTACCCTCATCCTACCTCCCGTCCTACCCCTCATCCTACCTCCCGTCCCACCCCTCATCCGACCTCCCGTCCCACCCCTCATCCGACCTCCCGTCCCACCCCTCATCCGACCTCCCGTCCCACCCCTCATCCTACCTCCCGTCCCACCCTCATCCGACCTCCCGTCCCACCCCTCATCCTACCTCCCGTCCCACCCCTCATCCTACCTCCCGTCCTATCCCTCATCCTACCTCCCGTCCCATCCCTCATCCTACCTCCCGTCCCACCCTCATCCGACCTCCCGTCCTACCCCTCATCCTACGTCCCGTCCCGTCCCACCCCTCCTCATCCTCTTTTTTTTCTTCTATGGGTGTCCATCATTTCATGACAAAGGAGATATAAAACCTTTTGTTGCTCCTGTTATGTTTTGAGTGTCTACCATTCCATGACGGAGGGGACTGATTGTGACTTGTAGTATCATCATCATCATCATTCTTATAGAACTTATATTGATAAGACAACCTTGGAATGAGATGAGGTCTGCAGGTCTGGTTTTGTGATAGGGGACAGACATGTTTGACAGGACAATTCAGGAATGGGAAAGAGTTTGTAGGCTGATGGAAAGATTAGATGGACAGCTATGGGACCTTTGTTCGCGGAAGGCAGACGGTCACAAGGAGCTGGTGGAAAGTTTGCCTGATCTGCAGACTGTGGCTTGGTCCTCGTACCAAGGAAAACAAGCAGTGTGTGTGTTGTTACATGCTGTGCATGGGTGCACTGGGTTATCGTGATACTCCACTGTTAGCCGACTTGAAAAGGATGGTCAGAAGTTGGATGTCCTGCAAACTGTTTCACCCCGATACCTTTCTGTCAAATGTGAAATGTGCGCTCTGTTTGCCCTCTTTCTTGCTGAGTAACTGAAAGGTTTTGTTTGTTTTGATGAGGTGACCAGCATCAAAACAGGTTGTTGATTGGTCAGGTTATGCTCCACACTGTACAGTTGGTCTTTTTTTGGGGGGGTGGGGTAGTGGGGTGGTGGAGAGGTTTTTTTTTTTTTTTTATAAGGTGGATTTGGTATAATTGCTTCTTTTTCTTCCAAATGGTTGTATTTTGTTGTTTATTTCTTGCTTTTTATCAGCTTTTATTGGAAATGTGACTTGAAGAATTAATACAGTTTTGCCATTTTGGACTGTGAAGGTGCATGTTTTGTAATTGGTTTTTTTTTTTATAAGGCATCAAATGATGGTGATCTCGCAAACCCACGGTCTGGACTCCTTTCCAACAATGGCTCTGAAAGAACTTTGGTCTTTGGCTGAAGCTATATCCTATCAAGTGTGCACTGATCATGAAAGGTGTGCCAGACAGGTGTTGATTGATTAGGACAGGTGTTGATTGCTGGCGTTGATTGCTGAGGAAAGGTGTTGATTGCTGGTGTGATGGCTGAGGACAAGTCTATCAGATGTTGATTCATGAGGCAGTGTTGATGAAGACAGACTTCTTTACATGTTTTGTTGTTGAGGACAGTTTTTCTTTTTTTTTTTAGACGTGTGGGTGATGATGTTCAGTTATCTCTTGTCTGACTGGAGTGGTGAAGAGTTGCGAAGACACGGAAGGACAACAGAATAGTCTGGGCTGTGTCTGGTTAATGGACAATGTGCCGTTGTATTGGCAGGTGTTGCCGAGTGATACGAGTCGCATCATGAACCAGGTCACCAACAGTGAATTCCGATGGCTCTTCCTACCAGTCACAAGGACATTTACAGAATTCAGCTGATCATGTTGCGTGACACATGTATTAATATTCATTAATAAATGAGAAATGAAACTTAAACAGGAAAGCCTCTGATTTAGCTTCATAGAAAGTCCACATCGTACTGTTTTTGTGTTAAGAGTACTTATATAGTGCCTGTGCTCAGTGAGAGACCAAAGTCTCTACGCACTTTACAATCCACACTGTTGTTTACACAGTGGGGTGCCCACAAGGGGAGAGTGGACTGAGAGCTTCATGCTGGCACTACATTCAGTCGTTTCCCTGTGTTTTCAGTCAATATTGGTCACTCAGTTTATTTCCTTCATTTGTTTGATTTTTGATGTAGGGTGCTTATGTAATGTGTCGTCCATACCAACAGCCAAACTGGTCTTTCCTTTCTGAAAGTTAATGATAGAATTTTATGTGCTTGCAAGATGCTATGTGTACGTTTACACACAAGGAACCTCGGTTTATAGTCTCATTTGAACGACTTTTGAAAATGGAGTCAGGGCCAATGTTAACTCTTAGGGAAAAATCCTCTTGTATTGAAACAGCCTGGTGGGGATTTTAACCTGCAGCCCCAGGATCATCTGGATTTGGAGTCTGATGCTCGACCAACTGAGCCTTGATACAAACACGGCAAGTATTGTCCAAAAGGGCTTGATCTTTTTAAAAAAGGAAGAGCTTTTCTAGTTATGTTCAGATATATGGTTTTTTTTTGTGGTCTTCTTGCACCTGATGTAGTGATGTTTTGTGATTGGTAGAAGTGGTGGGAATCTCTGGTTTAAACAGAAGGACAAAGCACTGCTACTGATGTTGTTGAGTGATTTGGACCACGTCTTGAACCTGATCTCTGTCTGGTTCAGAGTGATTTGTACTGTCTGCTCCAGTGATAGGGCCCAGTTCATGCAGGCCAGAGTTTGTACTTAGTTGCATGAGGCGAAAGTGTGGATTGGGTGGGTGGGCTTGGGCCTAGGGGGGAATATCTCATCTCATGTGGTGTAGATTTGGTTCATTTGCGTTTGTTGATTTTCTCATAGATCAGATTTGTGTTGGCGTTGCCATTTCTCTATTCCTCTCCATTTTTTTTTTTCCTGTTACGTTGAGAGTTGGCATGGGATAGTATAACTTGTTTCTTTGAATGTATATGTATATAATCGTAAGCATACGGATGCTTATCTTCTGCGATATGTTCACTGCCATACATTTTGATAAACAGTTGTGAGAGCCTTGTAGGTAATACCAGCGACATGGAATGTTTGACCACAGCACTACATGTCCCTTGCAGTGTTGATGTTGCCATCTTGATGCCAGCTTATGCTGCTAGACATTATTGTCATTATGCTTCAAAAGGAGAGGAGTAGCAGGTAAAGTGCAACAGTTATGAAACTGGGACAAGGTGACACCTGGTCGTTTGGATTGGTTGTGGTTTACATCAACGTTCTACCGGTAAACAGTGTATGTGGATAGATATCGTATTTTTTACTGGCGTATGTAACAACGTGAGTCAGTGTGATCACCCTGTTTCGGTTGTGTTTGTGTGTTGTGTGTGTGGGGGGGGGGGGGGGTTGCGTATGTGGGTATATGTGTGTGTGCGCGCGCGCACGTGGGCACACATTTGATAAATTTTTGACAATAGTTGTTACACCTAAAGTTGGCATAATGAGTATTGGTAACACCTTTCTATCTTTCTCATTCATGTCGCCAAATTATAAAGGCCATAAATCTGCAATTACTGTATAAAGCAATATTTTCAATATAAAACTGACCTTAGAAATTGTGAATGTATTGCTTTGTACTTTGATAAAAGATAAGCTAAATGATATTTTTTTAATAGAGACGTATTAATGTAGATTCTGTCGCACAATTAGATAATTCCATGCATGTTTTACCAGGCAGAGGAACAGATATAAATAGGCAGAGGAACAGATATAAATAATTATCTTGCCAAATGTGAAACACAGATTGGTCACATGCAGATATATCTTGCCAAATTGTGAGAGCAAGTGTTCATCATTTTGTGTTGAATCAAGCAAAGAAAACCACATGAAAGCAGCAAATGAACACCCTTATTTGTTTCCACTGTAACAGTTACCACATAATACCAATGAAGCTCTAGTTTGCCTTTGTCAGACATGCCTACCGTACCGGAATAGCCGTATTTGTTACGGAAAAACATAAAAATCGAGGTTTGTTCCGGACGTTACGGTCAGGGATCGCGTGTTCCGGAAAGAAAAAAAAAAACGAAATCAAACGAGTGGACAATTTTTCACAGAGGGACAAACCGGATGACGGTTAGGACGCTTGAATTGAAGCGCAGTGCGCATGCTCACACTGCCATATCCGTCGATGAACATACCGAACGGAGCCGAGATTCAGACAAAGCGCGCTCGACTATCAAACATGGCTAGCATGAAGACTGCGAAGCGAGTGTGCGAGACAGATGATGATGAACCTCAAAATGGACCCCAGCGGCAGCCGCGAAAAAAACAAGATCGCCATCGGCAAACCTTTCGTAAACAATACAGTGAGAGGTGGTCATGTTTACAAGAAGGACGGAAAGGGGAAAACTTCTGCTGGTGCACGGTTTGCCAGTGCGAGTTCTCCATCGCACATGGTGGCTAAGATGACTGTCGTCGACATGTCGAATCCAAAAAACACAAGGACTTTGAGATATCTTGTGGTCACACTCGCAAGGAACAGGCTTGGACATGACACTCTTGAAGCACTACTGGTTGCCAAGGCCAGGCCAGGAGAGGCACTTCAAAGACAATACAAGACCTCGGACTATGCAGACCTGAAGAGTGCCTACTACAGGTCTCTGAAGTCTGCACAGTGAAAACCATGCATGACATGCAATGTACATAGTGTAAATAAAGGTAAGTTGTTTTTTTCTGCCTGAAAGAGAGGGTTTTGCAGAATTGTTATGGTGTTTGTGTGTGTGAATGTGTGTGTGTGTGTGTGTGAACCTACACACGCGCGGTTGTGTCCACAAAAGGAAGGTTGAGTGTTCCTGAAAATTTTTGAAATTTTCAATTTGTTCCTGATTTTTATAACATCTGTTCCTGATAGTAAGATTTTGGGGTAGGCATGTCTGCTTTGTGAATGAAATTAATCAAATTTAATAGAGCAGGTGAAAAGTGGGTCAATATAAATAGAAAGCATCCTATGAAATAAGCATAATCAGTAATGAGGTCCGAGATGCCGGACATTTGGAACAAGTCTGAGGTAAAATGCATTCTTTTAAAAGGCCAGTAGAGGTTGGGTGGCTTCCTTTGACCCGCGACTTGCTCACAAGAAATGCCGTGAGGGAACTGAAAGAAGGCTAGAGACAGTCTTCTATCCACTCTCCCTCCTATCTAAACCACCCTCTCCCTCTTCCTTACTGCTTTCCCTTTCATCACACATGGAATCTGTGTTGAAATAGGCCATGGTCTTTTTTTTTTTCTTTTGCTATTGTTGAGATGGTATGGGCGACCATACACAACAAAGAGAGAGCACCAAGATATGCTCACCTTAAACACATCTGTCATGTTGCATTAGTTTTAGACAGGTTTAAATGTTTTGATGTGCATTTAGATTAGAATAGACTGATATGTGATGAACACCAGGCAATCTAGGTTTTGATTTTCATTTTTCAGTATGTTATGGACTCCGAGTATTCTTGGTTTTGATGTACATTTGATCCGTATGTGATGGGCACTGACTGATCTTGGTTTTGATGTGCATGTTGATCAATACGTGAAGGTGAGAAATCTAGGGTTTAAAGAGCATGTTGGTATGTGACGGACAACAACTAGATTTTGATGTGCAAATTGGTCAGTTTGTGACAAACACTGAGTAATGTAGGTTTTGATGTACGCATTTGGATCAATGTGCAGTGATATGAAAGATTTTGATAAACTGTATCACACACAAAAAATATAAAGCAAAGGACAAAAGCTGGCTTCCATGTGTTGGCTATGTATGACAGATCGGAGTTCTTCCATTATCATCTGTTTTGTTAATATAAAATGTCCATAATGGAAAAGAATCAGAATGTCAAGTAGGCTCTTTCAGGGTGACCCCCGTAGGATTAAGGAACACAGATCCAGTGTTCTGTTCCTGTCCAGTGGCTCTGTGGACTACAGATGTGATGTCATGTGGCTGTTTTTAACTCCTCAAGCTTTCTTAGCAAACTTAAGGTAAAAGCAAGATGGATATACCAACCCAGTATGTCATTTCTGATTGTCTCAATACTTGATTATTTGTGCCTTTGCAACAAAGTAATTGGGAAATGACCAAATGAAATACACTGAGAGGCAACACACACCACGGCGGCACTCGCACACTCACAGCGACGGCATTTAGTTCGCCCAACGCTTTGCCTTGTGACTCGGGCTAGGCCGTAACTAGTCAGCCACCACACGGCCAGACGCTCTGTGTGGTTTTGGACGCTTCGAGACTGGTGCAACATCTTTAAGTTATATTTACTGTACAGAGGTTTTTTAACTATAATTTCTGTATGACAGCAATGGCGCAGTGAGTACTTGAGAGTGTGACAAAAGCTGGCATTTCAGTCTTCTCTGTGAGTACCATAATTAAGTTCGTGTTTAAAACTTTCTGACAGAACTTTGCGACCGGCGCAACCTGTGCTGCACGCGCGCGCCGTGCGTCGTTGGCCGGCCTGGCACTTGACGCCACTATAACCTTCGCAGAAAATAGCTCACAGGGTGTTGTGGACAGAGACAATTCCGCTTTTCTCGGTTTATCCGTGCCTAGCTGTGTGCAGTCGTGTAAACATTGGTCAGCTATAGGCGCGATACAGACAGCAAAGAAGTGTGTGGTTCGCTATTCTCCACGCTTTCAGTACAAGCGCGAGAAGCCCCCTTGGGCCCTTATCTCCTGACACTCTTGGGTGTCAATACAAGACCGCTCACAGACCCGGGCTTGTTGGGTGCGCGCGCACAATTTGTTTCTTCTCCTTTTCCGTCTCACGCTTTTGAAGAATTTGACTCAAGCGACTCAATGCAGCAGTCAGAACTGCCGTGACACACACACTTACTTATAATACATGAAGGTATTGGTGCAGATGCAGACATGCAGGCACACACACAGAGAAAAAACGGGGAAAAGAGAAGAAGAAATGGGGGGATGGGGAAAATGAAACCGGCACTTGATTTGGCATTAGATTTTTACAGCACCAGAGCCTGAAGACCACAGGATGCCATTTATGACTTAACGATAATCAAGAGCCAGGACTGAAGTAAACATGAAACGGGCATGCTTGTCTACATTAACCAGTTTGCATTTAAAATAACATTTACATTTTTGGACACTCAAAAAAATAACTCCCTGATTCATAATCGGTCCAGTTATAATCATTTTTACATTGTGTCCCATCATTTTTTCAAAAATTATGTTTGTTCATTTTACTGTTCTTTGAGTCTGCAAACACCATGTTCATTCATTTTACTGTTCTTTGAGTTTACATACACCAAGAGAGACAAATTTCATGATGATAGTCTCTGTTGACGTTTTCATGATTAAATCAGTTCGCAGTTCATCTGGTTTTAGAATCAAGGAAATGGAAATAAAAATGCTATATTTTCTGGAAAGCAATGGTGGGGATGGACAAGAAAGTGAGGCAATCCAATGTACTCAAAACATTTGTTCATGCCCATCTGTATGTCCACCAGACAAGAGAGAGATGGAGAGCGACGACTGACAAATACATAGATAAATACTGAATCTCTGTGCAGACGCTTTCATAACTACTTTGTTGCTGAGAAGCTAAAGGCAAGCATTCACCGATACAGAAATCACATATAAGGCTGGTACACCTGTCATTCACATAGAGTGAAAGAGAACAAGAGCACAGATAACATAATACATGCACACACATACCAATATTAATCTAGATCCAGCTGTGCATGCTGAGATATGCATAAACAGATTGATCTTGATCAAAATCTAATGGCGCACACATGCAAACACCCTCAGTATAGATCCAGATCTGCTGACACAAATGGGCAAAAATATTTTAGTATACTGATACTCTTGCTGTGGTGCCATTCCACTTATAACTAGATCTCTGTGTAAGTGTGCTGGTAGGTGTCTGCATGCACAATAGTAGGAGACAGGGGAATTGAAAAGGAGGGGAAATGGAAGTAGGAGGAGGGTGAGGGATGTTTACATGTGTGTTAAATAAGTAAACAGCACAGATCTTGAGTGGAAGATCCACACTCTTCATATATGATGTCAAAATGTTTCATCATTTTTGTATTTTTTCTGAATTTTGTGCAGGAGCAATGAAGTGTATAATTGAGAGAAAAAAAAGAAGAAAAAAACCAACCCTCGGCTGTTTCAGTACCTAGTTTTGATTCCTGTCTTGAGGACACATTGTTACACTGTATACTTTGTGAATCACTGACACCTCAGCTGTATCATGTGGAGAAAGCAACACTGGTCAAAGCAAAATGATTTCTGATTGATCTGAATAATCTTTGCTTGAAAGAAAACGAAAATTTCAACCGACATTTGTTGGAATAAAACGGGAATAGCAACAGCCTGTGAATCTCATCATGAACCCGTTCAAATGCCACCCCAGGCTGTTTCATTCTTGAAAATAGGAGGTTGAATAAAAAAAAAAGTTAATTCACCTTTCAAACTTCAACAAAATTACAATCAGCTTCCAAGTGAGGTGACCGCAGGCAGAAACTGAAACAAAGAGTCGCCAAATTCAAGGAGACGAGGGATCGCTCGTTCTTCGTTTTCATTGTCCTGAATGTTGTTCGTCTTGCCTGAACAAGACCTCAGAGGTCGAAACGCATCGTTCTGTCTTGTAATTTGTTTGTCCCCTTTCTCTGGCAGATTAATTATGATTATAACTGCACAGCTTTCATTAAAATCTAGCCAATTTTAACACAATCAGTTCTAAGTAACTGAGATAGGGGCCTTTTGGGACTTGTGGTAATATGAATGTAGTACAAGTGAAATACTGAATCTATGAATTCCACAACTGATCAGTTCAGAGTCCATACTGAGACAGTTGGTTGCCTGAAATCGGCATTTAAATTTTGGACAAAACTACAGAGAAAACCACATGACAGTGTTTTTGGAAACACTTGATGACTTCAACAAGCACAATCACTCAAAATCACGAAATATGAAGAATTTTAAGTTCAGAGACGTTAACATTAGAAACATCAGGCAAACAAGCTTTATCAGATTGTATGGCAGGTAACACACGCACGCACACACGCACAGAGGAACAGGGTGATTACATTATACAAGCCAAAAATGCCAGAAGAGGGAGAGAGAACTCTTTTCCTGCCTCCAGTCGGACCTCACTGACACTTGTCACCTTCGGTTGTCAGTTTTCTACAGGCTCTCTTGTATGTTGACCTCATTTTGTATCATCTTTTGGTGTTGGGGAGACAGATGCCTGTCAAATGTTCAGTGTCAAGAATCATTGGTGTTCAGGGGTTTCCTGTGTAGCCATCAATACTCATGCCTGTACAGTTTGCATATCTGGCTTCACTCAGCATTGTTGGGAACCGCCTGAACTAGTGTTTTCCACTGTTTATGATGTCATTTGTATGCAGCGAGTTTCACTGAAGTTGGTTTGAAGGAAAAGTGCCAAACTAAAGAGAGGGTAGGGGGAGTGATAAATACCCAAGTTTTTTGTTTAGGATGTAATTCTAGTAGTTTTATCATTGTTGGTATTAAGAGGGGAGGATATGGTGCAGAAAAAGATTAAAGAAAATGATGTCGACTTCCTTCCATAACACCTGATTTCTTTCATACTTCTTTTGCTAACATATGCTCATTATGCATTGTACGCTCATTATGCATTTCCAGCTTCATGAGAAACAAGCACATGGTAGATTATGATCACTAATTTATTTGTGAACTGAATTAAAGAAAAAAAAATCATACTGAGACGATTCAGTGTTGACTGCTTGTGTCAAAATGAATACAAGGTGTGTATGTTTGTGACTAGCATGAGGTTTGTGAAACCCCCAAACTGTGGTGGATACTCTTCCTCAAAGTGGCTGAGATGGAAGCATTCCTGCAAGCACTTCAGCTACAAACTACACATACAAGCGAAGACCAAGGCCACCTACACGGACACTTGACTTCCCACTCCCTTTCCCCTCCAAAATCAGATGCTTCTTGTATAAAAAAGCCTTGCCTTCAAATCAAAGATGTGGAAAAGATCTCTCGGATGAAAAGCGACCATCCCCTTCATTCTAGCATTCCATCATCCGTTCACTTCCAGATGGGTATCCACCTGATTATGCCTTCATGGGGATGCTGGGGGGCTCTTTCAGATCATGTGCCTGCATTCCCAAAATTCTATGCTAGGAATTTCTTATTTCCCGACATTCTCTTTGTCTACCTTTTATTCTTTTCTTCCTTTTTTTTCATTTTTCTTTTAAACATTTTGGGTGTCTTCACTGTTGACTGTTTTTCTGCTTTTGTGGCCCACTTGCCATTCTCTAATAAGTGTTTGTACTTTTTTTTCCCTTGTTAAATCCTTGTTACATGCCAGTCGGCAACTGGGTTGTGAGATAATATTCACAGTGGTACTTCTAGCTGTATACTCTTCACTTCCCCTATATGCTTTCAATGCTTTTCCCCCTAAGCATTTAAATGTTTGTGATTAACTTTTCACTAAGTTTTGTACCTCGAGTGAAACTTTTCCCCTAAACATTTAAATGTTTGTGATTAACTTTTCACCAAGTTTTGTATCCTGAGGACAAAACTTTCCCCCCATAACATTCAAATGTTTGTGATAAACTTTTTCACCAAGTTTTGTACTCTGAGAGTGACAGATGATGGTGAATAGCCTGATGTAGCCTGATCTGCCCCAAAGATGTCGACAGATTAGGAGTAATGCTGCCGATTCAGCGCACATTTTGTAGTTTGTTGTAGACACTTGTTTAGTATTGCAGGCCAGGACAACTTTCCACTCTGTAGAGACTGTCACTGTACAGGGCCAATTGACCCAATTACATGAGCACAAAGTCCTATTCTGAGGTCAGATATCCCTGACCTCGCTGTGGAGAGAGAGTAGTCAAAAGAAGACCAATTCATCAAGCAACTGAACGACAATCTTCTTACCAGCTGTGACACACCACAAGTCACTGTCAAGGCACAACAGTTTTATCTTTCAAATGCATACAAAATAAATGTTACAATCAGGTTCATACAGCTTATATAATAGATCTCCTACATCCACACTCATCACAGACTATTATTGGATGCATGGGGGCTGCTCAAATTGAGACAGACTTGGGATTTCAGACTCCTTGATTAAGAGGCGTCCAGGCTTTCAGATGACTACTCTGAGAAACATTCTGTGTCCAAGTTCTACAGGAATTTTACATCATCAATGCTTTGATCCCCAACTGAAGATGCAGCATGGCTCAGACCAATGTCAAGACCAGTGAGATCAGGTCGTTTCTTTTTCTTCATCCATGTGAAAACATGTAGCTCTCATGTTGGAACTAAAAACACTCAACTGAGCTCATCGGCTGTAGCAGAAACACGTACACATCTGCAAGAACATACGCACATGCTCGCACGTTTACACACAGACACGCACACACACAGCAGTGACGAAAGGAACGTGCTCCCAAACATAGAGCATACAGTAGCAATTGATGAGGAGGGCACTCAATGCCTCGACTCCTGCATTTTTTCAGGCACAGTTGTCTAGTGTGTGAGACTTGTGTGTCATTTGTTTCTTCAACACTTGGCCCATGTGATGTCAGTCAGTCACATACCCTGTATCTTTCATTTCCTTCATTTTCCAAAGACCTGACTTGTGTGGTTCTAAGTAAGTGGACTAGTCTTCTGGCACTGACCCTATCAAGCAGGAACAATTACAGGAAACGGAACTGCTCACAGAGAACTCTGGGGACTGCGTAGCTGATCTGACCCTGAGCCCACTCCCTGGACACTAAAGACTGGACGTGACTGAACACTACAATGTCATCTGGACTCTCCGCTTGAAATCAGAATAACCCAACTCTTCCTGCCAACAAACCTCAACAACCCATACCACACAGACACTAATGGATGTACAACACAAATCACAGTTTCAAATCAATGACTGAATATACTGATGAACAAAGATCTAACTTCCAAATCAAATCTTCCAAATCAAATTACCCCAACAAGAGCAACACAGATTTTGGTCAGTGACCCCTACAATCTGGTGTGTGACACTGTGTCTCTGTGAATGTCTCCTTAGTCATGGTGAGCAAACCCTAAGTTGTGGTAAGGCACTCGCCCCCTTTTCATTCTTTGTCTCCAACCTTTGTGGATTTGGTGAGTTAATCCCCCAGTCTTGGTGACTGCAGGTCAGATCTAAGTGGAGACGGTGGAGATGACGGCCTGAATGTTCTCCGAGCACTGCACGTCCTCCAAGCTGTGTCCCTCACTCTGCACACTCTTCAGGCACGCCCGCATCCGGGTCACTATGTTCACCCCCTTCATCGCCACCTTGGCCTGCAGACACCAACACACAATACAAACACCTAAATCAAACAAAAAGTTCTGATCAAAATAGACAAGTGTTCATCTGATTCAGTCTTCTTTTGAATGAACTAACATCAAGCAAATGATGAAACACGGACCTTGTTATAGGAACCCAAGACCCACACAATGTAGCAGAAGCACAGACTTCCCACCTCAATGTTCATAGTACACAGAACAGCCACTTAAATGAAAACATACACATCAGGAAACTTCCTCAGGTAAGGCACACAAACACCCAAAGAAACTTCTTGCCTCAATAAAGCACACAACATGCCAGCAAACTTCTTACCTAAACAAAGACACACAGAACACATCCGTGAATCTACCGCCACAATGAAGGCATACAGAACACACAAAAATGTGTCCCATCTCAGTAAATGCACACAAAACATATCAAGAAACATCCCACCTCAATAAAGGCACACACGAAACATCGGAAACATTCCAGCCCAACAGAGGCACAATGAATACACCTGGACACTTCACACCTCAGAAAATTCAACACTTGAACACATCAGAAAATTTTGTATCTTTAAAACAATACACAAACACACACACACACACAACACACACACACACACACACACACAAAATTCCCACCTCAATAAAGGAATACACAATGAAAAGTCCACATCTTAATAAAGGAACACATAACACATAAAAAAAACTGTCCCACACGGAAGACATGTAAACACCAAGAAACATCCTACCACAACGACAGCACAAATAACACACCAGAAAACTTCCCACCTCAATAAAGGAACACACAAACACACCAGGAGACTTCCCCCCATTCAATAAAGGCACATAAAACACACACACAAAAATTCACACCTCAATGTAGGCACACACAACACACCAGGAAATGTCCACCCCAATAAAGGCAAAAACAACAACAGCAAAAACCCACCAGAAAACAAAGTAAAGGTACACACAACACACCAAGAAACATACAACCACAATAAAGGCACAAAAAAACACCCCAAGAAATATTCCATCTCAATAATGGCACACACAACACTCCAAAAAGCTATCCACCTCAATAAAAGCAAACACACAGGGAAATTTCCACATAAATGAAGTCATATACAACATCCCAGGAAACTTTCCACCACAATAACAGCATGCATAACATATCAGGAAACTGACCTCCTTAACAAAGATAACAACACATCAGGAAAATGCCTACCTGAATAAAAGCACACACAAACATCTCATTTCAATAAACGCGCATACGACATGCCAGGAAACTGCCCACTTCATTTCAGGCACTCACAACATGCAAAGAAACTTCCCCGTCTCCATGAAGGCAAACAGAGCAGGAAATGTCCCTAAATCAGGACGCCCCACCATCCACTGCTGAAGAACTGACCTTGTGATTGTTGTAGGCCAAAGCCCAAAGAGCGGAAGCAGCCAGTGTCTGCAGTCGACTGCTGTCTGATGATTCCACCATCTCCACACAGCTTGGGATTACATTCTCTGTGAACACAGAATCACATTCTTGGACCGTCACTTCCCGTCAACACAGAATCACATTTTCCTTCTGAATACAGAATCAGAATCCCTGACAAAACACAGAATCACATTCTCCATCAATACAGGATCAAAACCTCTGCTAAAACACAGAACCATGTTCTCTGTCAACACAGGATGACATTCTCTATCATGCCGTTTATATTCGCTGTCAAAACACAGACTCGCACTCTCCGTCAACAGCGCAGAATCACATTCTCTGTCAACAGCACAGGATCACATTCTTCCTTTGTGAATAAACAACAGAGCAAAGCATTTTCCAGTCATAACAAAACTGAGGACACTGGAAGTTAATACCCCCCCCCCCCCCCCCCCCCCCCCCCCCTATTTGCTGAAATATACTTAACAAGTTAAATTCTTAGCAAGGTAAAACCAGTCTGCTGGCTCTGTTTGGCCAAAGTTTCCTGCGTTCCATGACCAAAATATCTTGTACTACACCTCAGCACAGAGCAAAATCCATGTTCTTCAACTCAACGGCCAAAAAAATGAACTCATAGTAACTGATCTAATAAGCAGGAAAGGTTGGGCAGGAATCAATACTCCAAACTCCCAATTTCAGCGTTGCAGTGGAAGGATACTATCTTAATAATTCATTTGAGGCAGTTCTAAGTGGCAGGAAGGAATGCATTAGCTCAAAAGAAAAAAAAACATAATATGTAGCAACAGACATGACCAATCAAAAGTTCCAGCAAGACTTAATAATGAGGGCTTTTTACTTTTTTTCTCCGATTGTTTAAAGAGTTCTTTTGATAATCTGTAGGCTGCCTCCCCAGCATGGAGGGGCAGAGTGCTGCAATGCTAATGAGTTGGTAATGGTCCCCAAATCTCGAGTGCTCGTACAGGACTGTGCTAGGGATAAGATGAACACTGAGTCTCCCCGCTATGATTCTGGTCATGAGTGAATCATGCAGAGAGTGAGTGTATGAGTGAATCATTGCATGCCATATGAAATATTATAACAGGATCGTATTCTCCATGTAATCCTCACACCCTTACACAAGGGGACAGGAAGGGTAGTGTTTCCCCCCCCCCCCTCCCCTCTCCTTTTCTTGCTCCATTAAGACATTACACACATCACAAGACTACACTTTGTGTTAACAGAAACAGGCATTATGTACAGCACTGTCTGCACAGACATTGCCATCTGTGTCAGATTGCATGCCATATGAAATATTATAATTGGATCGCATTCTCCATGTAATCCTCACACACATGCACACTTTTGATCTGATATCAGTTGAAGAGAAAAGATATTCACACAAAATATGAACACATACATAAACACATCCATGCATGCATACTCACACAACACACACACACACACACACCACACACACACACACACACATATATATATACACACACACACACACACACACACACATACACACACACACACACACCGTTGGCCAGAAGCTTGGGCTTGTTGGCGGCATGGCAACACATGTTTCGCAGCACCAGCATGGCACACTCCTGACAATGTGGAGATGCAAACCCATTCTCCATGAAATCCAGTAACACCGTCAGACACTCTGCAAAACAGACAGAGAAAGTTTACCTCCCTCACAGTCTGTCTGTGGCAAGGCAAACTGTTCAACTGCTTCCCTGCTGGCTGACCTTAGTCACTGCTGGCAGATGAACAATCAGTGTACCCTGCACTGTGCTGCCTGTCTGTCTACATTATACTGTAATGCCGGTTGGTCAGGATACAGTCAGTCAACCGTGTTACAAGTTACTTCCTTCTTGTCATCAGTCCAGGTGGAATCAAGATTCATAAAGTTTCCTTCTTTTGTTCCTTTTGGGCTTTGAGGGATAGAATAAAAAGTTTTGATAGACACTTCTCTCCCCTTCTCCTTCCCTTCCCATCAACACAGCACATTTCTGCCCCCCTCCCCTTTCCTCTCTTTACCATCAAATCAAATCACAGTTTCCCCACCCCCTACTCCGAACCCCCTTATCCACTTTCTTTACCATCAATGTGGAGCATATTACCACTTTTGCCCTCTCCCTTCTCTCTTTATGATCAAATCAAATCACATTTCTTCCTCACCCCTACCCCCACCTCCACACCCAATCCACTTTCCTTACCATCAATACAAAGCACAGTACAATTTCTACCCCCTCCCTCTCTGAACCTCTCTCACCTTCCACTTTCTTAACTGCCAATACAACTCACTGCCCCCTAACCTCCCCGACTTTACCATCCAGGAGTTACAGGTTCAAATCTCCCCAGCGTGAAAAATATTTTGGAGAGCAGAAGGGCATCTAGGAGTCATGACCTGGATAAGAGTCATCCCCCTTTAAGCGTAAGAAGTTCAGGGTCAAAACACGTGTCTTGAGATGGATTTCTTCTCTGAAGATTTTCTGCTATTGAGGTGTCCCTCGATTTCTTGCTACTGACACATAGCTTTACCACTGACTTCTAACAGTAGTCTGAGAAAAACCAGACTTACCAACTCTATGGGCTTCCTCCCACCTTGTCTTTCTACAGTTGGCTACTAGAACCAAAAATGAAAGGTTCTCCAGAGATTCACCCAAAGGAGGAGGGGGATTAATCCATCAAAACCAACCCAATCATGACTGGAAATCCACAATGGACTGGTTGTAATTCTTGTCTGTTTGTGGAAATTCTCCCCTGAGGGTGACATGAAGATTCATAAGACAAAAAGACCAAAATGAAGACTGATGGATGAACACCAGCACACTGCACCTGCAGATAAATCATTGGAAAAAACCAAGAGCAGGATTCATTCAACCCACAGGACCAAGGACATCTATGCTGATTATTCAGAAGAGGAATTTGAAAAGGTTTTGGACACCAAATGCCAGGAGTTCAACCTGTCAACCATAAGTGCAAAAGCAGGATGGGAGAAATAAGATGAAAAAGTGGTCCACAAGCTGGATGCACTGACAGGAAAGAACACACTGGAGCACAGACTGGCTGCATTTAGAGACACTGTATATGGAACCTGCAGGGATGTCTATGCAGTGAAACAATCAAAAGTGAAGATCCAGCCACTGGCATGTTACAACTGATGGAGAAAACATTCCAAAGAACAGAATTCGAGTGACATCAATCAGCTCATATCAATATCACTTCTGAACATTACCGGAAAAATCTTCTCTGTCATGTCAGCAAGGCTGACTATACACCCAAAGGAAATGAGTACTTGGATGGGACAGGCTGGAAGGAAGGCATCCTGAGAGTGCTTGCCTGTTCAGAGCAAGCCACTATGATTTGGGAGAGGAATCCAAACAACTAAGGGACAGAAAAGAAACCTTGACGTGGGGTGGCGCGACTGATAGATGCACATGGATAAGTCCACTGCAAGATGATTTCTGTTGGCCCTTCAGATGTATCATGTCTCAAAGAACATCTGAGGAATGCTGAAGTATTTCCATGGCTTCTTAATGACGATCTCAAACAAAGGACTACACAACAGACTGGATCAAGCTGGCATAGCAGTGGGCTGTGCAGTTTCTTTTATACTGTTTGTGTTGGCAATGGGGGTAACCTTGAAAGCAGCCATGAGTGGTGCCAGTTAAGCAGACATGAGGAATGGATACAAATGCCCCCTCTAAAAGTCTTCATGGGTGACATGACAGTCCTTTCCACCATGGAAGAGCAAACACAAAATTCTGAAGCAGTTAAACAAGTTCATTGCTTCATCCCCATACCTCTACCATCCATACAAATCAGTTTCCCCACACACACCCTTTTCTTTACCATCAGCACAAAGCACAGTATTACTTCTGCTCTCCTCTTCACCATCAACACACACCACAGTTGTTCACCTGCTCCTCTCCCCCCTTTTTACTCTACTTTCTTAATCATAAAGCACAGTGCTACTTCTGCCATTCTCCAGTCCTTCCCTCATCATCAATGGCAGGTCATTCCTCACTGTGCAGTTTCTTTACACACACACACACTCTCTCTTCTCCCTTGCCATCAATACGAAGCAGGAGCTGCTGTCCATCAATGGAGAAGGAGAGGGCGACAGCCAACTCGAGCCAGAGGCGTCCAGCATCTGACGACTGCGCGACTTGCGGCTGCGAGTGGGAGACAGCTTGGAGAAGTCCTGCAGCAGGTTGCTCTGCAACACACAGATGTAGCCATCTTGACAGCTGAACGGGTTCTTCACTGCACTGTAGGAATGAATCACACTTGACTGACTGAGCACATGGCACTTCCACGGGCAAACTAACGACACTCTTGGTCCTAGTCTGGTGATGGATAGCAGATGGAGCTTGCTACAGAGCTGCTGGACCCCTTTTCTAATATGACCGACAAGTAACCTTCAGTCCATCAACTGGAACACTAGCAACCAACCTTCCATCTACCAAGTGGAAAACACTAGCAACCAACCTTCAGTCTATCAGCTTGAAAACACTAACAACCAACCTTCAGTTTTTCAAGCCACAGTAGTGCATCTGCTTCACAAACAGAGCAGGACTGTTTATTGCAATCTTTCAAACATCCACATAATGATTAGTATTCTACATCTGTTGCACTGAATGTTCTGGCATGTCTTTTTTTCAGTCCTACAGCTGCATACATACACACATATGAGGATCTAAGTACACACACACACACACACACACACACACACACACACACACACACACACAACAATACACACTCACAAACACACACCCACACACACACACACACACACACACACACACACACACACACTACACACACATCACAAACACACAACACACCACACACACACACACCACACACACACACACACACACAGGCACGTACACACACACATCCAGTCCACCCACTTTCCAAATCAGGTTGCGGCATTCAGCAGACAAGGCGAGGGACGTGACGACGGCGAAGAACAATTTAAGGTGCGGTGACCCTGAGGAGGAAGGGGCCAGCTCTCGCTCCACCTCACGCTGCGTTGCCTTGGTAATCGCCAGAATGAGGGAGTTGCTGATAAGCTGCTGACGACTGGTGCTGGGGCCAGCCACACCCGATGATATGCAGGCCAGAGACGTGGCCGCTGGAACATCAGACAATCATCACTGTTGACAACATTCAAACAGGGCCTAAGCCAGTACTAAGAGAAGTGCATTTTAATTAAACCTCTTTCCACTAAGATGTTTCAAACTGACTACATACACTTCACTCATGGACAAAACCCATTGATCTAATTTCCTCTTCCTCTCCACATCCCCCTCTATGCTGAAGATGATAAAAAGTTCAGCGTCAGCCAAGTTCATGGAGGTGACTATGGAGGGGTGTAATGGCCATCTCCACTCCACAGGTGGGAGGAGGATGAGAAGAAAGAGGGAGGGGAGAGGGGTTCAACAGCTGGGAGATGGGGGTGGGGGGGCTTCAGTCCATTTGTAAGCAAGCAATTATTGTTGTTTAGTATGGGACTCTATGAAGAGTGCTCTGCATACATTAAATCAGAGGAGGCACCACAGACCACCAGCAATGAGCCTGTGGTGAGTTGAAGCAGTGACAAGACATGATGTCCATGGGAGTGGTTGTGCAATGTAAAATGGGAATGGACGGACAAATATAACAGCCGGAAAGAAGATATGAAAAAGGCCAAAGTACTATTTCCTAACGGCCTTTGGAGACAGTGGTCTCTCAGAGATTCAGTGTACCTTGGGCACAGAACGATAAAAGACAGAGTCCATCCATCTCCTCACACCACATGTAGCCTCCCTGCATTGAATCAGGTACCCATTTACTGCTGGGTGAACAGAGAGGGTTCTTGAACTCAGCACATCTGACTGCATGAGTGGCTTCAACTCATGAATGTCAGCTCCACAGCAAAATGCTCTAACAATTCAACTATGCACCCTTCTAATGAAAAAACACCAAAACAACCACCCTCCCAAATTCTTTGCATACTCAGAACTCATGGCCATCTGCACCACACCTCACTGTGATGCATCACATCACTAACTGTCCTGGTTTCCTTACACTTCACTGTTGAGATTTATAGATTTTGATTACTGGTCAGTCCTGTCTTGGTCATCATTTGAGGCAGCACTTTCTTCTTTTTTCTGTCTAGCCATGCTCACAATGCCCTTTAATCATACATCTCACAGGTGGGACCCTTACTTACTACTTGCACGGTTCTCCAGAAGGATGCACTCCGGAGTTCAATGTACTCCAGAATTGAAGGACAACAAAATCACAATCTTCAGAATGAGGAACAGTTTGATTTTTTGCAAGGACCGATTCTCTAAAAACAGTCGGTTGATGCAGTTGGCCTGGCAGAAGTCTAAAATTTGAATCCTGAGGCCCTTGCGTTACATGAGGCATGAATGAAAGATCAATGTAACAGTGAACAGGGAATTTCTTTCAGATTTCTTAACAATTTTTTTGTCTGGAACCAGCCTTCATTAGTGCCTTGGGAAGGGAAGTACAGACAATAATGCACCATCCTAGGCATCTATGTGACACAGATGCATTGTATCGTGCTGTCTGTGTGTCACTGGGTTCCACGTAGTGTTTCCTGTGTTTCGTTAACGACAGCATTGTCTGACCTGCTGGACACTTGGCGGTGAAGTTGATGAGAAGGGAGAGGATGGCGGACATGAGGGAAGCTTCCTGTAGACACCAGGCCCACAGCTTGTGCACCAAACCACCCAGACCGCTGTGTCGACACGCCAACTGTCAGCACACAGTCCATGCCAAGTACAGACACGCTGGCTTGAGAGACAGACAGACAGACAGACAGACAGAGACAGAGACAGAAACAGATATGCCGGTAGGCTTGGAGAAAGTGGGGCAAATAACATGACAGACAGGAAAAAAAGAAAGATGAAAGAGAGACATAAATACATTGCAAACCTTAACCAGCTGCATCAAACTTGAAAGAATTAAATAATCTTTCCTTCAAAAGCGAATATTTTTGTGTGTGTGTATTTAGCAAATTAGTTACATTGAACTGATTTTATCACTTTCCTTGACTTCAATACAAACATAGTACATTTTCTGAATCCATTCTATTGTTTCTCATATTTTCTCTGGTAAATCTTTTTGAGAAACGACTGATTCTAACAAAATATCATTCAAAGAACATGCTATTCACAGAAAACATAATTCAACCATTAACATGATACACAGAATACACCATTCACATATTACATCATTTACAGAATTCATCATTCACATAATTCATCATTCACAGAATACAGTATTCAGAACATTAATGTTTACACAACGCATCATTCATGCAATACACCATTTACAGAATATACATTCCACAGAATACAGAGGTGATTCTAGGATTCCAAAAAAGGGGGCCCAAGGGCCCCCTCAGTGTAAAAAAGGGGGCCCCCCAGGGGGGCCTAAATTTTAACTATATAATTTCTATATTTTCAACGGCAGGTACAGCCGTATGGGTTGCCTGGGCAAATGATTTCTGCATAGCCTCTCCTTGAAGTGAGTGTTGATGATCTGCTGCCTCTGCATGTCGCCTCAGAGTTGAAGTACGAAAGTTTGTACATCCATCGACAGTTGTGAATGTGTTGGATTTGGAGTGTTTCAAGCATAAACTACACTGCATGCCACGAGCGCTGGTGTCACTGACTTTGAGCCATGACCATTTCTTGAGCCACTTGTCTTGAAATTTTTTCTTTGTGACTGCAGTGACTGTGTTTGTCTCCTCTGTGTCTGGCTTCGCTGTACTACTGTCCACAAGCGTCTCTGAAGCGGTCCCTGACTCAGTCTCAGGCATGTCGCTTGCAGACACAACACTGTCTGGTTTTGATGACGAAAATCCCGAACCACCTTGACACAGGCTCCGATTCCCGCTCGCATGACGAAACAGAACTAACTCGGTCCGACTGACAGTCTGATTGCGATCGCGTATCTACATCTCCACTGTCGGCACTGGCACTCGTTGAAGGATAACTAGGCGGCTGCTCAGTGACGGTCGAACACTCGCTTTGTACATCCAAAGAATCATCTGCCTCTCCTCCTCTCTTCGATTTCTTCGCCCCTCGGGTAAAAGAAAAATCCAACAACGTGCCTCGTTTCGCCATGATGGAACCTCAGGCAGAAACGCAGGGCTGCCGTACCGCGAGCTGTGATTGGCTGAAAGCAAACTTTCCAACCAATCGCAGTTGACTATACAGATATGCGTTTACATTCAGTTCCTACTGCTCATGCGCACAAGGCTGACCTTGACATAGCTGATAGCTCGATGACAGCTTCGCTTGGTTCGCTCGTAGATTACTAGGCCAAGCGGACGCGAGATTAAAAAGGCAAGGGAGTGAAAAAAAATTAGCGCAGTCACGACTGGAAAGCGCGGCATTTCTTGTTTGTGTGCGGAGCAGCGGCCGCGCTGGGCTTACGGTTTTGCGTCTTTCGATTTTTTAAAGCGGTATTCCGCTAATTCCGCGCTCTAGAATCACCTCTGAGAATATATTATTTACGTATATACCTCTTACAGAAAACATCATTCACACAATACACCATTCACAGATCATGTAATTCACAGTGCATTTACAGAAAATATCATCCCCAAAATAGTTAAATCACAGAAAACATCCTTCACAGAACCTGCTGTCTAAACTTATCCGTTCTGCTGTCTGTGATGACAGTTGCTTACCTTGGCTTGTTCGCTGCCACTGATAAGGTTGCGCAAAATGTTGATGTGAGAATCAGCTCCTGCAGTATTCCATCCTCCTGCAACAAAACACATAATGCTACACTTCCGTGACACAGGATTACACTTTGGTGGCACATGATTGCACATCGGTGACATGTGGATAAACTTGAGTAGCATGAAGCTACAGTTTGGTGACACACAGCTACACTTTTGTGACACATGACTATGCTTTAGTAACTTTTGTGACACATGACTATGCTTCAGTAACTTTTGCGACACATGACTATGCTTCAGTAACTTTTGTGACACATGACTATGCTTCAGTAACTTTTGTGACACATGACTATGCTTTGTAACTTTTGTGACACATGACTATGCTTCAGTAACTTTTGCGACACGTGACTATGCTTCAGTAACTTTTGTGACACATGACTATGCTTCAGTAACTTTTGTGACACATGACTATGCTTCAGTAACTTTTGTGACACATGACTATGCTTCAGTAACTTTTGCGACATGTGACTATGCTTCAGTAACTTTTGTTATACATGACTATGCTTCAGTAACTTTTGTGACACGTGACTATGCTTCAGTAACTTTTGTGACACATGACTATGCTTCAGTAACTTTTGCGACATGTGACTATGCTTCAGTAACTTTTGTTATACATGACTATGCTTCAGTAACTTTTGCGACATGTGACTATGTTCCAGTAACTTTTGTTATACATGACTATGCTTCAATAACTTTTGTGACACATGACTATGCTTCAGTAACTTTTGTGACACATGACTATGCTTCAGTAACTTTTGCGACATGTGACTATGCTTCAGTAACATTTGTTATACATGACTATGCTTCAGTAACTTTTGTGACAAAATGACTATGCTTCAGTAACTTTTGCGACATGTGACTATGCTTCAGTAACTTTTGTGGGCACATGACTATGCTTCAGTAACTTTTGTGACACGTGACTATGCTTCAGTAACTTTTGTGACACATGACTATGCTTCAGTAACTTTTGTGACACATGACTATGCTTCAGTAACTTTTGTGACACGTGACTATGCTTCAGTAACTTTTGTGACACATGACTATGCTTCAGTAACTTGTGGCTTCACCTAAGTGACAGACACACAGCCACACTTCATCGACACATGACTATGGCATGACTGACTGTTGTTCCTATTCTTCTGACTGTTGTTCCTATTCTTGTTATTACTGCCACTATTCTTTTAATTCTTCCAATATTGCCACAGGTAAAAAGTGGGGTTTTCCCCCATAACCTTTGGAAGTCTTCTTCTTCTGCGTACGCAGGCTGATACTCCTGCGGACACTCCCTATATGGACAGGCAAGCATTAATCCCATCTACCCAACAAAGGGAGTGGAGTTTTGTGTTCATGGCTGTTTTTTGTCCCACCATTAAGGCAGCCATTCTCCATTTTCAGGGAAACCTTTGGAAGTGAAGCATAAGACACTTTCACAGTTTCAGTTTTTCTGGGCCCAGCATTGTCTGGGTGTTGTCCACCTTTTCTACTTTTCTCCCTTACCACCTTACCTACCCCTTTCCTTGACATAGATAGGTAGACCTTACTTCTTGGGGAACTGGGGTCAGGATTTCAAGTGTCAGGTGTTCAAGTAAAGAGCACCAATCTGGTAAACATCCTCCATCATGCTTCATCTTCTAACCTCTGTTTATCTACTCCATCCATCCATTATTACCAGACACTGCCATTCCCTCCTGTGCCATCCATCAAACATGGTCCTCTATCTTATTGCAATACAGGTTATTCAGAAACTTTGAACACAAGATTTCTATTTTATTCCCACATAGGTTATTCAGAAACTTTGAACATAAGACCCGCCCAGTTATATCCCAAGTTTCTCTCCTTACAGACCCAGCATTCCAACCCCCCCCCCCCCCCTCCCCAACACAAACAAAAACTACATAATCACATCCAGGCTCCCTTTGTCACAGTCTCAATATTCCAGCGCCCCCCACTCAAAACAGTCACGCCCAAGCTCCTTTCGTCACAGTCCCAGCATCAGCAGTCCACAGCAAGCTGTCATAATCAGGTCATTACAAGGTCACCCACCAGAGAAGATGCTGCACTGCAGCTGACTCATTTCAGTGGTGTTCAGTAACCCTGTTCTGATCCTACCAATGCAGGACACCACCAACTGAATCCCCAAGTAACAATAGTAATTGCCGTCGGGCGCCAGCCTGAGCCAGCCAGTGATGTTCTCCAGCACAAAAGAAACAAACAGGCACCCATCACCTTCTTTCTGCCTGATTTGTGGTGGTGGACAGACTCCAGGCTCAGTTGAGCATGGATCTGCTTCATGTTGTCCATCAGAGTCTCCACCAACCCCACTGAAACATACAGCATGTCATACACTGTGTGATTTTTCATGCAATACACGCTGTGATGTATAATTTGATATACAATTATGCAAAGTGTGATATCAAGGTTAGAATTTTCACCAGTAACATAAAGTCTGTTATGTTACACAGTTCAGAGACATGGAGAACAACAAAGTCAATCACTCACATCTTTCAGGCATTCATCAAAAAGTGCCTCGGGACCATCCTCAACGTCAGATGGCCAGAAGTCACTTCTAACAAGAGACTGCAGCAGAAAACCACATGAAATCTTATTGACATAGTGATAAAGAAATAGAAATGGATTGGTCACACATTGCGAAAGTCTCCTACAAAATCATACGACCAGCACCTGACTGGGACCCACAGGGGAAAAGGAATGTGGGACGACCTTGACAGAAATGGCATAGGCGCATGGATACTGAAAGGAAGGCAACCAGAATGACATTGGCCCAGCTGAAGAGTCAGCCCAGAACCAAGTCACAAGAATGAGTGTTGCAACAGCCCTTTGTTCTTCCTGGGATTCAAAAACATAGCCCAATAGTTTGAGATGTAGAGTGATCTACTGCATAATATCAAGTGAGATATACAGAGTCAGACATTGTATGTATACTGTATCACAGGATAAAATACCCTCAGGAGAAAACAAGGTTCTGTTCTACTAGTGCATTGCACTGCTGACTACCCTGACTGGAAAATTTAGAAAGAGAGGGGGTTAGTTACCGCCAAGGACATAGACAAAGAAAGTACAGGACAAGGCAATGCCGCCTTGTCCTGTACTTTGTTTGTCTATGTCCTTGGCGGTAACTAACCCCCTCTCTTTCTAAGTTTTGCTTCATTTTCTGCCCTCAGTCACTCCGTTTTGAAACTTACCCCAACTGGTACACACGGTGAATTGTCAGTGAGAACCTGTTTTTTTGTGTGTGCGTGTTCCCTTCAGCCATGTGTCTACCCCAGAGGTGAGGAGCCCTTGAAATACCCACTGCCTGTTTCATGATGTGTGTTCGTGTTCCCTTCTGCCTTGTATCTAGCATTCCACAGATCAGGAGACCTTGGAATAATTCAAATACAATTTTTTTTTCCCATTTTATGGATTTGAAGCAGGCCTGTTCATTTCTCACCTGCTATCTGATGTGTCAGCCACACAAAGACACATGCTTATCGAGAGTATTGTTTTATTGGCTCCTAGGGCCAAATCCTATAAACACATTATGCCATATAAGATCACATAGTAGAGTGAGAGCTAATGTGAGATGGTGTCAAAGACCTAACAGGTGTGCCTTGGCCACGAAAAGGAAAGGGATGCGGCTACACTCTGTTGGACAACCTGCTGGGCACCTTAGTACTGCATTAGCCACAAATTATTAGCTAAACAAGGCTAGAAAGTGGTTATTATTTGCAGAGTTTGACATGGTACAATGTATGACGCAAACATCCATTTCTTATGAGGTTGTATCAGATCAGAAACACATGAAACACAGCTCTACACACAAATTTCAACATGAGGCATTGTTATGTGAATCCAGTATGACGTAGACATTGGAAAATGTTGTAGACTGGAACTAGAATTCTGTTATTTCATTTTCAACCATGAGAAACTTCCCTTTGGTATTTTAAGATTTCAGCTTTGGTCTCCAACATGTGGCGAAAATGTTCATGAACATCAGGTAAACCATAATGCCCCAGCACATGAGGGATAAAACTGAATAAATATAAAAAGTACTGATAATGTAGATAGAAGCTCATAATGTGGGGGCCTCACCAACAACACATAACCCTACCTGAAATATAACAGTTTGTAACTGAAACTTCATGAACCAACACACAACCACTGTCACAATCAGCCCATAGGTACTTACTGTCCAAGGCAGCCAATTTGGCCGACTGACTGACGGCCAGCAATGATTTGAGAGTGTTGATCACTTGCAGGGTCTGGCCGCTCACCTTGACTTTTGACCCGACCTTTGACCCTGCTGTCAGCTCAAAAGGCGCTGACCAGCACCCTGGCCAGAGAGGCCCCAGTGGTGAAGTGAGTTCTTTCCCCCTTTTTTGTCTGTTGCTTGTCTCCCTAAGGGACAGAATCCAATGTTTTGGAGAGATTTTTTTCTTTCAATAAATCAATTTATTGACAGGGATAAGTTTGAAATTTAAAAAAAAAATCACACATTCAAAAGAAAGGTAAAAATAGATGATAAAAATGTCCATCAATCAAGGAAGAAGCATAAGAATATGAAAATAGAAACAAAAAGGATGAATGGAATTTCTTTTAATTAAGTAATTTCTCATTGCAATCATTACAGTCCCAGGACAGTCATAGAGGTCCCCTGATGATGCTTGGGTAGTAACAGATCTCCACAGCCCTCTGCCCTCAGTCATGCACAAAATGACTGAGGTCTGTGACCAGTACAGCCTTCTTTGTTGTTCATCCAGGACATGTTGGTCTGCCTCTGCCTTGCAATGAATAGTGATGCAACAAATGTGAACGCTGCACCGGATGCTAAAGAGGAGTGAGTAGGGTTTTTCAGTTTTCATCCAAAGTGTTTTTCCTCTTACCCACCTGATGAATTTCATTTTCAATATCCATCCATTCTTGCAAACCATTTGTGTTCCACATCACAGAAGTGCAAATACACGTTTTGATGCACAGTTTTTGTCACAGCCACACACACACACACACACATACACACACAAAAGGACAAAAACTAAACACACACACACACACACACACACACAAAGCACACACACACTGACTGACATACGTTTGGCCTTGCTGACATCCAGCAGAAAGGTCAAGGTGGTGCTGTCCTCACAGCGCTGAGGGTCGCGGGTCACATGTTTGCCCTCTTCTGCCAGCAGTAGGGACAAAAAGGAGGTGACGGCGGTGAACAGATCTTCCGTCTCCCCTGTGTGGGTCTCCAACAGATGGACCAGAGCGTCTGCCCCGCAACAAACACACTGATAGCTGTAAAAATCTTATTTTGTCATACTCTCTTCACAAATACCTTATCCCCACTTGGTGTGGAACATTGCCAAATCATCAAGATCAAAAAAAGAAAAAAAAGAAAAACCCAATGGGAGAGACTGTATTCCTACTTAGCCAGCGAGAATGATCAGCCTAGGTGAGTTCACGTCATTAAAACATATTAAAAAAAAGCCCAGTTTTCTCCTTTTCCTTGGTGGAGGAACATGCTTCACTCTTGCTGGCTAACTATGACTGGAAGTGAAGTTAGCTCCCTGCTCACCCAATTTTTTTCTTTTTTCTTTTTTGGATTCTGATATAGGGTAGGCTCCACAGCAAATACAGATATGGCATTTGTTTGGAGGGTTTTTTTTCTGTTTGTTTTTTGGTTTTGGTTTTGGATCCTCATGATATAGCATATGTTCCACACCAAAAGCAGATATGGTATTTGCTTGTAATCATGGATAATATTACAGTGAGCGAAATATTGTAATGCCTTTTCTCTTTGTCAGTCCCTAGAACAGTTCTGTCTTTGTAACTGTCTGGAATAGTTCGGTCTGTCATTCCCCGGAACATTTGTTCTTTGTCTATAATTGATAAGGATTATCTCCCTTTGGTCGCTTCTCTCTTTCTGCCTTTGTTTTCTGGAACCTATTTCTCTTTGTCTCCTTACAAAAACTCCCTGTATAGACTGAATTCTTAGACACAGTCTGAAGGTCTTTCTCAAGAGCATCTGGAATACATGTACCATGTGATTTTTTTAAAACATTCAATGCTTTTGTTAGAAATCATTAACTGAACACCTGTTCTGAAATGTCCAGTATGAAGGACTGTCACCAAGTCTGTTTTTTCACCAGAACCATTAGGTCATTTTCTGCACATAGAGAATCCCAACTCCAGTCCATCCTCTTCTAAACCACTCTAGAATGGACGATGATCATGACACGAGGAATAGCACAATTTTCACATCACATCAGTCAATTCAGACAAATCCTAACTAGCCACAAGATTCAGACACGATCCAACCCATCCAACTTTACCATAAAAATGTTAATCCATACAGAAGCCAGTCTATCCTAACTTACCACAAAAGCTGCTTCAGACAGGAGTCAGGGACAACTAAGGTACCACAAAAATCAATACAAAGTCAGGGACATTCTAACTTACCCAGTCAATATAGACAAAGCCAGGGACATCCTAACTTACCATAAAAGTCAATATAGACAAAGCCAGGGACATCCTAACTTACCATAAAAATCAATATAGACAAAGCCAGGGACATCCTAACTTACCACAGAAATCAATATAGACAAACCCAGGGACATCCAAACTTACCATAGAAATCAATATAGACAAAGCCAGGACATCCTACTTCCACAAAAATTAATTAGACAAAGTCAGGGACATCCTAACTTACACAAAGTCAATATAGAAAAAGTCGGGACATTCTAACTTACCACCAAGTCAATATAGACAAAAGTCAGGGAATCTGACTTACCACCAAAGTCAATACAGACAAAGTCAGGGACATCCTAACTTACCACCAAAGTCATTAAACAAAGTCAGGGACATCCTAACTTAGCACAAAGTCATATGACAAGTCAGGGACTCCTACTTACCACCAGAGTCAACATTAACAGGAGTCAGAAACATCTAATATACCTCAGAAATCAACACAGAAAATATTCGGAATATGCTACCTTACCACAAAGTCAATATATATAGAAGGTGGCAGGGACATCCTGACTTACCACAAACGTCAACAGAGACAGGAGTCGGGACATCCTGACTTACACAAAAGTCAACATAGACAGGAGTCAGGGACATCTAACTTACCACAAAAGTCAACATGACAGGAGTCAGGGACATCCTAACTACCACAAAGTCAACATAGACAGAAGTAAGGGACATCCCAACTTACCACAAAGTCAACATAGACAGGAGTCAGGGACATCCACACTTACCACAAAAGTCAACATAGACAGGAGTCAGGGAATCCTACTTACACAAAGTCAACATAGACAGGAGTCAGGGACATCCTAACTTACCACAAAAGTCAATATAGACAGAGTCAGAGACATCCTAACTTACACAAAAGTCAATTAGAAGGAGTCAGGGACATCCTAACTTACCACAAAAGTCAATATAGACAAGAGTCAGGACATCCTGACTTACCAAAAAGTCAATATGACAGAGTCAGGGAATCCTGACTTACCACAAATAGTCAACATAGACAAGAGTCAGGAACATCCTGATTACCACAAAAGTCAGCATAGACAGGAGTCAGGACATCCTGACTTACCACAAAAGTCACATAGACAGGAGTCAGAGCCATCCTGACTTACCACAAAAGTCACAGAGACAGGAGTCAGGGACATCCTGACTTACCACAAAAGTCAACATAGACAGGAGTCAGGGACATCTAACTTACCACAAAAGTCAATCATAGACAGAGTCAGGGACATCCTAACTTACCACAAAAGTCAACATAGACAGGAGTCAGGGAATCCTAACTTTCCACAAAAGTCAACATAGACAGGAGTCAGGGACATCCACACTTACCACAAAAGTCAACATAGACAGGAGTCAGGGACATCCTAACTTACCACAAAAGTCAAATAGACAGGAGTCAGGGACATCCTAACTTACCACAAAAGTCAACATAAACAGGAGTCAGGGACATCCTAACTTACACAAAAGTCAATATAGACAGGAGTCAGGGACATCCTAACTTACCACAAAGTCATATAGACAAAGTCAGGAACATCCTGACTTACCACAAAAGTCAATATAGACAGGAGTCAGGGACATCCTGACTTACCACAAAAGTCAACATAGACAAGAGTCAGGAACATCCTGACTTACCACAAAAGTCAGCATAGACAGGAGTCAGGGACATCCTGACTTACCACAAAAGTCAACATAGACAGGAGTCAGAGCCATCCTGGCTTACCACAAAAGTCAACAGAGACAGGATTCAGGGACATCCTGACTTACCACAAAGTCAACATAGACAAGGTCAGGGACATCCTAACTTACCACAAAAGTCAACATGACAGGAGTCAGGGACATCCTAACTTACCACAAAAGTCAACATAGACAGGAGTCAGGGAATCCTAACTTTCCACAAAAGTCAACATAGACAGGAGTCAGGGACATCCACACTTACCACAAAAGTCAACATAGACAGGAGTCAGGGACATCCTAACTTACCACAAAAGTCAACATAGACAGGAGTCAGGGACATCCTGACTTACCACAAAAGTCAACATAGACAGGAGTCAGGGACATCCTAACTTACCACAAAAGTCAACATAGACAGGAGTCAGGGAATCCTAACTTACCACAAAAGTCAACATAGACAGGAGTCAGGGACATCCTAACTTACCACAAAAGTCAACATAAACAAGAGTCAGGGACATCCTAACTTACCACAAAAGTCAATATAGACAGGAGTCAGGGACATCCTAACTTACCACAAAAGTCAATATAGACAAGAGTCAGGAACATCCTGACTTACCACAAAAGTCAATATAGACAGGAGTCAGGGACATCCTGACTTACCACAAAAGTCAACATAGACAAGAGTCAGGAACATCCTGACTTACCACAAAAGTCAGCATAGACAGGAGTCAGGGACATCCTGACTTACCACAAAAGTCAACATAGACAGGAGTCAGAGCCATCCTGGCTTACCACAAAAGTCAACAGAGACAGGATTCAGGGACATCCTGACTTACCACAAAAGTCAACATAGACAAGAGTCAGGGACATCCTAACTTACCACAAAAGTCAACATAGACAGGAGTCAGGGACATCCTAACTTACCACAAAAGTCAACATAGACAGGAGTCAGGAATCCTAACTTTCCACAAAAGTCAACATAGACGGAGTCAGGGACATCCACACTTACCACAAAAGTCAACATAGACAGGAGTCAGGGACATCCTAACTTACCACAAAAGTCAACATAGACAGGAGTCAGGGACATCCTGACTTACCACAAAAGTCAACATAGACAGGAGTCAGGGACATCCTAACTTACCACAAAAGTCAACATAGACAGGAGTCAGGGAATCCTAACTTACCACAAAAGTCACATAGACAGGAGTCAGGGACATCCTAACTTACCACAAAAGTCACATAGACAGGAGTCAGGGACATCCTAACTTACCACAAAAGTCAACATAGACAGGAGTCAGGGACATCCTAACTTACCACAAACGTCACAGAGACAGAGTCAGGAACATCCTGACTTACCACAAAAGTCAACATAGACAGGAGTCAGGGACTCTGACTTACCACAAAAGTCAACATAGACAAGAGTCAGGGACATCCTAACTTACCACAAAAGTCAACATAGACAGGAGTCAGGGACATCCTAACTTACCACAAAGTCAACATAGACAAGAGTCAGGGACATCCTAACTTACCACAAAAGTCAACATAGACAGGAGTCAGGGACATCCTAACTTACCACAAAAGTCAATCATAGACAAGAGTCAGGGACATCCTAACTTACCACAAAAGTCAACATAGACAGGAGTCAGGGACATCCTAACTTACCACAAAAGTCAACATAGACAAGAGTCAGGAACATCCTGACTTACCACAAAAGTCAACATAGACAGGAGTCAGGGACATCCTGACTTACCACAAAAGTCAGCATAAACAGGAGTAAGGGACATCCTAACTTACCACAAAGGTCAATATAGACAGGAGTCAGGGACAACTTAACTTACCACAAAGGTCGATCCAGACAGGAGCCAGGACACAGGACAGGGTGTGGAGGGCAGCGGCGCTCTGTGTCTGAAGCAGACTGCACAGCAACCGGACCACATTCAGCCACAGCTGTCGGCACTCCATCACCACGTCCCCTCCACCTGAACACACACCTTTCATGTAGAAGCAGAGGGGTTGCCAGAATCTCTTCCAAAGCAAAATTTCAAGCCCGTTTTATATTCACTGAACACAGAAAAAATAAACATACAAACAAATATACTCACTCACTCACAAACACACACACTCATTCACACACACACACTCATACACACACATGCAAAGACATACAAACACACAAACATACAAAGCATGCACACATGCCTGCACACACTCATACATATATATATATATATAGATACACACACACACACACACACACACGCACGCACGCACGCACACACACACACACCACACCACACACACACACACACACCACCACAGCACGCACGCACGCACGCACGCACGCACGCACGCACACACACACACACACACACACACACACACACGCACACAGTGACAAATCCCAAGCTCACTGTCACACTGAAGCAGCATGAGGGTAGCAATGGCTTTCAACGCTCCCTTGTTGGCCAGCAGCGCCACCCTCGTAGGCGAGTTCATTATGATGCAGGTCCGCAGCAGCGATACCACTGCGTCATACATTCGCAAGAGGTCACGAAGGGTCAGCAAGCTGCTGCCTCGGTGAGGACCCGAGAGAAGCTGACGACACAAGTCCTGCAGCAGTGTAGTGTCGATCATGCTGCAAAACAATAAATCAATCCAAAGAAGAGTAAAGCCCCATACACAGCGTTGAACATTTCTAAACCTTCTCTTTTTGTCCTCTAGCTCACACCTCACACTCCAGCCCTGCGTTGGTCTGACAACAATGTCTTGGCCTGGTCAAGTCATGTGATATGTAGCCAAGCCAATCATGTAGACCATACAAGGTCTGCTTCAGTCTGACAACAATGTCTAGGTCAGGTCAGGTCATGCGGTTTATAGCCCAGCTAACAACAGACACCACACCAGGCTTGCAAACCAGTCCAACAGAACTACATACAAATCAAACTGTCCATCGACAGTGCTGTGGACTTTTATTTGGTTAGTTTTAATGTATGGGTGTCTGATGCGTTGAGTCTGAGCCTCTGAATGCAGCAATGAATTTCAGGGTGAATGAATGCAGTGTTATTGAGCTGAACACAAACCTCAGCAAGATGTCCACAACATTGTGAGCAGCCAGGCTTCTGAAGGTGTCCTCAGGCGCCATCACTGCCAAATTGCCCAGCAACTGAGTCACCGCAGCAACCAGGCAGGGGGTGACCACACTGCTCATGCCTTCTGGGTCAACAGCATCCTCACCTCTATTGCCCCTTCCCCCCTCCCCCACAGATGAGGAGAAGGCTGAGGAGTCCAGCTGTAACCCTGAACACATGCAACACACAATATGTAGTGGAATGTACATACCTGGAAATGCAGGTTATGATGTTTATCATAAATCATCTCTATCTGAACATTAACCTTAATCTTCAATTACCTCCATTTGAACATAAGAACATTAACTTTAATTACCTCCATTTGAACATCAACTTTAATAATCTTTAACCATCTCCTTTACAAACCGATTTTTAATTGGAAACAATATCTACCTGAAAATCAATGTTAAGATTTTAAACTCCAGTTGAACATGACATTTTCCCTACAATCATGTCAAAGAAGTGCAGTTCGGTTTGGGGGCTTGAAAAGACTCTAGTGAGGAAAAGTAATTGATGAGCTTTTCTTTTCTTTTCAAAGAGATGTCTTAGCAATGTTTTAATAACAGTAGATTCAGTCTGTGTTACAGAAAGGTGACTAAACAGACTGCAGTGTTTCTGAAAACAGCCAAACTACACTCTGTAAACAAAAAAGTCAACAGTAATGCTTATTTTGATACAAAACGTAAAAGAAACAGGTGAATTTTCAATATATGTCTTCTTCACATGTAACAAACAACAGACACCAAAAAAATGCACGAAACAATTCTCTCCAGACCAGTCAGCATGAAAAAATTATAGCACAGCTGATCAATTTTTTTTTCTGCCAGTTTTCTGGAGTCCAAATTCAGGAGCCAGGGATACCGAGGAGGCAGCCTGGCTTTGACCTGAAAACATATTAACTTCCTTGTGCTTGAACTCTTCAATGTAGGACTTAAAACAAACATCTGTCTTTCCTTTTATGGAGTTGCTGACACTCACAGACCAATACTTCATCAGCCTCTCCCTTGTTCGTTTCACAAAATTTTGAAATACTGAACTTCCCCCTACCATCAGTGGGATTTGGGGAAAAAATTGTTAAGTAGAAAATTCCCGATAGATTTGGTAGAATAGGCAGATATGTATAAAGAGGACAGTCTGTGAAATCTGAATCTGCCACAGAAAGTGAGGTACTAAAAGTTTTTAAAAGAAAAAAAAAAGGACGAAAGACATCCAGTGTGCTGAAGACACCTTACCTGTGCGTGTGGTACCTGAGCTGGTGCTAGTCAGGGACACCTGGCTGTGGGGCTGGCTGACCCCACTGCGACCCGACTCCCCCGTGCTCTGAAACACCACCACCATCATAACAAACAGCACAACACAATTCCAGTCTATGTCATTGCTTGTGGGCTGATCCCAAAATGCTACATATCCTCTGCTAAGCCATGATACCTCAAAAAAGTCCAAGATGAAACAAAATAACCGTAACATACGAAAGATTAAACCTACAGTAAGTTCTGAGCTAAAAGCTGCTACTTTTTTTTTTCTAAACTCTAACTCTTGTAGATACTACACTGGCAGCAGCCTACTTTTGAATTTTTCTGATTTTATTGTTAGCTTGCCATTGGGTTATCTTCACTGAACTGCAGTTGATTGGACAAACTGAGAACCAAAGTTTGCAAAAATAAAAAACAGAATGATTCCTGCATGAGCTGCATCAAACATTAGCATCATTAACGATAGCTGAGTATTATATTCACTCGTCAGCATCATACAATTAGCTAAGCCTACAATGTGATTTCAAATTGAGGGCTCATCAAAAAAACAACCATACAGCGGTTCAAGTCCATAGTCCAACGAGGAGTATTCTGCTTGGCAAACTTTCCCAATGTGAAAAATAGCAGCAGTCCATGATTATCAACCGTTTCAAAAAAGCAGGCATAGTCTGGACAGCAGACAACACAGAAGTATATCAACCACAAGCACAGAGGTGGAAGTATCAGTTGTCCACGGACAATCCGGCCATTGTTGACATTAGTTCTTCAAACCCTTTGTGTTGACACTGAAAACAAGTCTTTAAGTGGTCTTAGTGTCCCTGAAAACGACGATAAAAAGAATCAGAATAACTTGATTTTTTTCCCCTTCACTGTATGTATCACCCTTTCCTGTTTGCTTGTGACAGTCGTACCTCAGAAAACACAAGCTTTGCTTTGCCATTTTTGCTACTGATTTTTACAGCTAGCTTCTTGTAAAGAATCAATCAGTTGCAGCTTATCTGTTGTTGTTTTTTTCTTATTTTTTTTACTTTATTTGTGGGTGCAGCTTACAAAACAGTGCAGAGTATAACATGCAAATTAAGGTAAAGATTGTCGAGGACTATGTACATGACTCAGCAGATACCTAATCTTCCATTTACCCACACTCTATCCTTGAGAAGCTACCAAACATGGTAATTCCCATACCAATCACAGCCAGGTAAACATAGTGCATACTTTCAGCCAGTGTCCTTATGTATGACAATGGTATACAACTCACCGGCTACAAGGTTTGATCAGCGTGTGAAGTTGGTGTATACAGGTCAAGTATTCACCCAGTCTTGTTCATAGCAGTCCAACCCAAGCTCCAACATCTGTGGGTGCGATGCAGTGCTGTACAGAGCTGTGCAGTGATGTGTGGTGCAATGGATGCAATGCAGTGCGATGTGGTGTGTGCGCAAGGTGAAATTAGTCAATGTTTCTTTTTTCATCTGTTTTGGCTACTAAGTTGATTCAACCAAACAGCTGGTATTTCACTACCCTCGGGATTGTGCTCTTAAGGTTATTTCTTTCTTTCCTTTTTGTCATCTGATCCAATAATCTGCTGAAACAAAAGCAATGAACTTCAGATGAGGCATTTTCCACACCTCGCAAAAAAGAGTTCACTTACTCTGGCAGAGGTTGTGACAGGTTCCTGGTCACTGGTGTGAGTGAAATCTCTGTGTTCTTCGGCTCTGTCTGAGCTACACACTGAAACACAATGGTATAAGTATGAGTGAAATCTCTGTGTTCTTTGGCTCTGTCTGAGCTACACACTGAAACACAATTGTATAGGTATGTGTGAAATCTCTGTTCTTTGGCTCTGTCTGAGCTACACACTGAAACACAACTGCATAGGTATGTGTGAAATCTCTGTGGTTTTTCAGCTCTGTGCCAGGTGCACAGTGAAATAAAATATAAAGATGTATGTGAAGTGTCTGTGTTCCTCAGCTCTGTCCAAGTTTAACACTGAAACACAGACTTTTCATTCCAAAACACAAACTTTTCATTTCACCTGAGAGTTTCACATCACTTGCTCTGGACAATATGTGTTAGCGTGCTTTATTTCTTTCTCTCTTTTTGTTTCAACTACTTTCTTGGATTCAATTCTGCATCAACAAAACCACCCCCCCCCCCCCGATTTTTACTTTTTCTTCATCAGTATGATCCTATCCACATTTGTCCATACTGACATTCTGCAGTCCCGAGCTGTGTGAAGCCCCCACCCACCCCAAACCCCTCTCCACCCCACCTGCAGGGTCAGGCACCTGATGAAGTGAGGGAAGATGAGAGCTTCCAGAGAGTGCAGGGGGATCTGGGGTGGTGACCAGCACTGGCTGCAGCACAGTGGAGGGGAAGAAGGAGGCCACCCATGTCCGACAACTGAGGGTAGAAGTGGCTTTTGGTGCAGCAGCGCCAGCAGGGCGGTCGGGTCCCACCAAGGACACCTGCAACATCATACATCACCATTGTAGTGGTCAATGACTGCAGGTCTTCAATTGCTTGTAAAAAAAAAGGGGTTGATACCTTGAGGTCGGGAAGTGAAGGTCTACTGTAAGATATTTTTACCCCACATTTCAAGACAGACCCTGTCCTACAGGCAGTTCTGGGACAAGGGAAGGAACACACAGAGAAGGAACAGGGCAGACGGGAAAAACAGGAAGGGAGAAAACTTCTCCTTTCAAGTTCTGTGAAGGTTGATTGTAGGGTTTTACATAAGTCAAGTGTAAAAAAGGAGAAAATGTGTGAGAGAGGACAGACAGAGAGAAAGACAGACAGTGAGAGGACACAGAGGCAGACTGACAGACAGACGAGACAGAGACAGAGACTTGTAGGAGGAATGGCAAAAAGAGGAAGGGGGAAGAGTGAAATATTGGAAAGTGTGAGGGAGAGAGAAAGCGTTGCATGATGTGCAAGCGTGTGTGTTTCAGTGTGCAGGTAAGCGTGTTAGTCTGAATGAGTGAGTTAATGTGTGTGACACAGAAGAGAGAGAGAGAGAGAGAGGAGTGTGTGTGTGTTGTGTGTGTGTGGTGTGTGTGTGTAACAGGGAGAGGGTGGAGTGGTAGAGAAGGGATGGGTGGTGATGTATGTGTGTGTGGTGTGTGTGCACACGCACGTGTGTGTGTGTGTGTGTGTGTGTGTGTGTGTGGTGTGTGTGTGTGTGTGTGTGTGTTTGTGTATGTGTGTTTGTGTGTGATTGAATTGTAGAGCTTTCTCATCATAACCGACTTCTATGTGTAAAATGGTGTTGCCTTCCCTTGGGACAGTGTCACCTCAGTACACTTGTTCTGATGTACTGTCTGCATATATTTCATCTTTCACATCAGAACTTTCAGACACCCCTTCATTATCTGGAGTTATTGGACATGCATTACTGCATATTGCATAAGGGACCTTGGTTTATCTGAAAGACTGTTCTAATCACTACTTCAAGTCTAATGCACATAAGAGAGTAGGTAGAAGACAGGACGGGGAATGCCCAAAGCAAGACACAAACCAAGGACCTGACATTTCAGGTCCCAGACAAGAAGACAATCCACTACTTCAAAACTTTGCTGGTGATCGGTGCTACTGAAAGGCACAAAACATTTTAACTCTAATGACACATCGTGGCTGACCATATTTTAAAATCTCATCTCTCATTTATTGAAATACTGTCATCAGGGGTGGTTGGTGAGGACCTCCCTACTGGTTCACCTCCACATTGTCTAGGGGGCCTGGGGGGAGCTAACAAACAACACAACACAACACAAAAGCACGTCAGGTTACTGTGTCCTTTGCCCTCTCACAGACCACTAGCCCAAGGGTGGGTGAGGCGCTACTTACATTGGATTCCACGTCCATGACCACAGGCCCCTGCCACACAAGGGGGGTGGAGGGGGAGGGAGGGGTGTCCAGGGTGATGGTGGGATGGTCTTGGAAGTCAGGTTCACCAGCACCAGAGCTGCCTGCATATTGACATGACCACATGCATCACTTCACACACCTTGACCATGACAACAGATGCTTCATTCACACACCTTAACATGGCAACAGATGCTTCATTTCCACACACCTTCAACATGACAACAGATGCATCACTTTACATACCTTCACATGACAACAGATGCATCACTTCACACACCTTCAACATGGCAACATATGCTTCACTTCACACACACCTTCAACATGGCAACACATGCTTCACTTCACACACACCTTCAACATGACAACAGATGCTTCACTTCACACACACCTTCAACATGCCAATAGATGCTTCACTTCACACACACCTTCAACATGACAACAGATGCTTCACTTCACACACCTTTAACATGCAACAGATGCTTCACTTCACACACACCTTCAACATGCCAACAGATGCTTCACTTCACACACACCTTTGACACAGCAACAGATGCTTCATTTCACACACACCTTCAACACAGCAACAGATGCTTCACTTCACACACACCTTCGACACAGCAACAAATGCTTCATTTCACACACCTTTAACATGACAACAGATGCTTCACTTCACACACCTTTAACATGACAACAGATGCTTCATTTCACACACCTTTAACATGACAACAGATGCTTCACTTCACATACCTTTAACATGACAACAGATGCTTCATTTCACACACCTTTAAACATGACAACAGATGCTTCACTTCACATACCTTTAACATGACAACAGATGCTTCATTTCACACACCTTTAACATGACAACAGATGCTTCACTTCACACACCTTTAGCATGACAACAGATGCTTCACTTCACATACCTTTAACATGACAACAGATGCTTCATTTCACACACCTTTATCATGACAACAGATGCTTCACTCCACACACCTTTAACATGACAACAGATGCTTCACTTCACACACCTTTAACATAACAGATGCTTATTTCACACACCTTTAACATGACAACAGATGCTTCACTTCACACACTTTTAACATGACAACAGATGCTTCATTTCACACACCTTTGACATGACAACAGATGCTTCACTTCACACACCTTTAAAGGTCTACTTTAGAGGTTTTCGATAATTGGTCAGCTTACGCAGAAATATGAAATGTTTGATAAATTGTTAAAATAAACATCCGATTCGCTCCCGATCACACGAAATCGATCCGCGAAAGTGGCATTTTCACCTGTATCAAGAAACGGGAGGTAATCAACTAAATCTTGGCATGGCTTAACTGCTCTTGGATGTGACGTCACATGAGTGACAGCGACGGCGACAGAAAAGTGATTTTGATGGTTCTTGCACATCTCGCTCGGTATTTAATTTATCATGTAAAAGCAGTGACTATGATTGCGACAGCCAATGTGACTCTGGGGATGTTTCTGCAAGGCCTTTACCTTATCAGTTTGAACGCAAAGTTCTTTTTGCCACGTCAGTTCCAGCTGGACCTCGGAAACAAGCTATTCAGTTCCAGCTGGACGCCCGAACACAGCATTCTGAAGGCGTACGGACTTTACCGAAGTCTCAAGAGAGGCTACCGACTGACTTCTTGATGCGATCAGGCATGGACGGCGAGCGGAGATTCTCCTTCCTCAAGCCTTAACATGTTCATTCAATTTAACAAGTGTGATCTGTCCATAGATAAGAACAGAATAAACGTGCGATTATCGTACTCATCTGTACGAGCCTACCACTCCGCCTTCAAAGTATACGCACACAATGCAGACGAAGTTTTTGATCCACTCGAACGGGCTCAGCAATTGTCGGAATAGCTCGTTTCCGCGGTCCAGCTGGAACTGACGTGGTAAAAAGAGCTTAGCGGCCCGGCATGGTTGCACGAACCGAATCCACTTCTTTTGAGTATCTGGATCAGATGGAAATGTGTGCAAAGAATATCCGTCTCCTGCTGAGCTGCTGCACTCGACTACAGCACAATATCTGCCATCCCCTCGTGACCTTTTAGACTGGGGGGGATCGCAACTCGTGTTGATTTCACTTGGCGTTGGCTTGTTGTGTAGGTTGCGGCTGATGGCCAGTCCATCAAGTGACGTCACGGTTTTCGGTCTACCGCGCGGGGTTTGAACAGGTGTGCAAAAGTCGTTTTTTATCTATTAAATTCTTCCGGCAATTTTTTTTTTTAAATGAATACCATACTGTAGTTATATGTTTGGCGTCATATACTGTACCATGTCATACCATAGCATTCCACGGCAGTTAGTCAGCTCTGCCAGGCCGAGATTTTTTTGTGGCTAATGCAGTAATAAGACCATCACATGACGCCCACACTACTTCCGCCAGGGAAGAAGCCGGTGTAAACTTCCTGTTCCTCATTCAACCTCGGCCTCACACACCTTTAACATGACAACAGATGCTTCACTTCACACACCTTTAACATGACAACAGATGCTTCATTTCCACACACCTTTAACATGACAACAGATGCTTCACTTCACACACCTTTAACATGACAACAGATGCTTCATTTCACACACCTTTAACATGACAACAGATGCTTCACTTCACACACCTTAAATAATGACAACAGATGCTTCACTTCACACACATTCAACATGACAACAGATCTCACACACCCAAAATGATGAAAACTACATCACATACAGACACACATGCACACACAAACACACCATACATGAACACACAGCCACACCCACACAGACCTGCTGCCTGACAGCGCTGCACTCGGAAGGATCCAGCAGAACGCTGAACGCCGCTCCCCAGATCCCCCAGGGATGTGGCGACAGTTGCTGGTCACCAGCATGCGGCCCACTTCAGAAGAGGTCAAGGCCACAGCTATACCCAGACCAGCAGCTCTGACCTGTTCAAACAAACGTCACTGCACTATTATCACTAGTGTCTGTTCCCCTTACAGAGTGGATTGTTCAACAGAATTCTATCAGGGACAACTTTGGATTCTTTGACAAGCATATGCTTGAAAGGCCTGTGGTCAAACAGTGAAGACCGTTTGCCTGCAGAGCTGATGGTCGTGCATCAAATCACTTGTGAGGTTGATTTCCTTTGCTTGAAACCCTCTCGTGTCTGATTTGGTTCAGAGAAGGTTAAAGGTGGCGGAAGGAGAGAGATGGGTTCCACCTTCCCTCATGCCACGTACTAGATATGGTGAACCTTTGACAGTTCATTGTCTTTACAGCCGATAGGCTATGGCAACTTGCTCTTTGTTTCTAAACCATTTTTAGGTGAATGGAACACACATTTTCTTTGAAAAGTGCTAAGCAAATGGTGCACTCATGCCCTCAGTGTACTGTCACATCAGAAAGACTAGCATTCCAACAACATGAAAGAGAAGCGAAAAGATGAAAAATGAAAAACAAAAGTCAGGTCCTTGTGCACACATCAAACCATAGACCTTCAATTTCGTGACTTCTAGACAAGTCTGTTATCAACTTTGCCTTATCTTTTATACATTAATAACTAACAAGTCTTATCATATATTATCACCATTACTATTACTATTTTTCCCAGTGTCACTGACCTCAGCATCCCTGTAGGCCCACAGAGTCAGCATCCAGTTCAGACCTGGCTCTGCCTCCGACTCTGCTCCCTGGCGGGAGTACAGCCAGTTCCTCGCCCATTCCTGTCACAGTTAGCTCTCCTTTAGTCACTCTTACAAGGAAGGAGAACAAGAAGTTTCTTTGACTGAAAAAAGAATTCTTAACGACACGTCACTTATGAAAGAGAGAAAACAGAATGCAGAATTCATGCACTTAAACAATTTCTGAATGGAAGCTAAATAAGTGAAGAACAGATGATTTCTCAACAAAAGTCAGGTGAGTGAAGAACAGATTTCTTATTGGAAGTCAGGTAAGCGAGAAACATGATTTCTTCATGGAGACCAAAACCACATGAATTCACATACAACACAGATTGATGAAGAAAGAAAACAAATTTCAAACATCTCAGTTGTAGACAAATCTATAAATAAGCCATTACCGGTGGGTCAATGCAGGGACCAGAGTCAATGAAAAAAGGTGTTAGCTTGTAGCCTAGAAATTATGGTACTCTATTTAAGTTTCATTTTCAATCAGGGGCCGGATAGCTCAGTTGGTAGAGCGCCGGACTCGTGATCCTGGGGTTGCGGGTTCGAATTTCGGTATAGGGGGATTTTTCCCTCGGAGTTAACATTGGTTCTGACTCCATTCCCCATATAGTTCTTCGAATGAGACTATAAACCGAGGTTCCGTGTGTGAACGCACGCATAACATCTTGCACACACGTAAAATCCCATCACCAACTTTCGGAAGAGAAGGCCAGTTTGGCCGTTGGTATGGATGACACGTGACACATAGCATGCACCTTCCCGAAGATGGAGTATGGCTACCTTAATGGCGGGATAAAAAAGGGTCATACACACAAAACTCCACTGCCTGGCTATACAGGGAAAGTCCGCAGGAGTATCAGCCTGCATACGCAGAAAGAAAAGAAAGAAATTTTCAATCACAAATGTTGCCGCTTACTTTGTTGTCGGTGTACGTGACCATTTCATGGGCAAGGTGGCGCAGGCAGAGAGTGGCGGCCCTTGTCACTCCACGTCCAATGTATGACATGGATGTCCCTCCTCGACCAATGTGAAATGCTGACACTACCTGAAATCCCCACATATTTTACAATATGAAGCTGCAATGATGACTAATTGTGATCCCTAGAAATATTGAAATGAACTGTCTAAAGAGCACAGATCTTGTGTGTTTGGCTGTAGCTGCTGTAGGAACTGTTAACAATAATATAACATTCCCATGATTTATCATTATTGTAATCCTCGGTGAGTCTCAGTACATCTCAAAACTATCCTATATAACAATAACACATCATTCATCATTACAATGAAACATAGTTTGAATGAAACAAATTAAAAAATTGTTTTCCTCAGATCTCAAAATTCAGAATTAAAACTTGAAATACTCGACACACATCAACACTTTGTTCATCTCAGAACACTTCAAAACTCAGTACATCTCAATGAATCTCAAAAATACAATATACGTTGATACAACTAAAATGGGGAGTTTGTGTTATACTCCCTGTTTGGCTAATATACTTACCATGTCAGACCATAGCATTCAACAGCAGTTAGCCAGCTCTGTCAGGCCGAATTTTATCCGTGGCCAATGCAGTCATAAGACAGTCACGTGACGTCACCCCACTTCCGCCTCCGGAAGAAGCCGGTGTCAACTTCTTCTACCTCATTCAGCGAGGCCTGTGTGCAAGGTAACCCGAGAACCTTTGCGCTAGAGGGGAAGGTAGGGAGGGCATTAGAGTCTGACATGGTAAGTATATTAGCCAAACAGGGAGTATAACACAAACTCCCCATTTTGGCGTCATATACTGTACCATGTCAGACCATAGCAGAATTTAAAGGAATCGGAGGGGGCGAGCGCCCTAGTGGTTCTCGGGGTTGGCCGTTATGGCTGCATTGGCCGCCACAAAGGAGATCCCTTTAGAACCATCAGCCCTGGTCATGCGGATATCCCTCCAAGTAGAAGTTAATGAAGGGATTTTCCGAACGCCAGTAGGCTGCCTCCAGGATATGGCGCATGGGGACAGAGCACTGGAGCGCCGTGGAAGTGGCCAGTGCTCTGACCTCGTGGGCCCTGGGTGATTGGGCGGGGAGATCCTTGTGCGCCTGAGTGTAGGCCGATCTCACCGTCTTGGAGAGCCACCTAGAGATAGATCCCGCCGAGATGTCTCTAGTATTGTTGCGGTTGAGAGAGATAAGGAGTCGCCTCTGGGAGGGCGCCTGGGGCGAGTGCGCTCCCAGTAGCATCTGAGACACCTAGCAGGGCAAAGGTTAATGTGTCCCGATTTCTCTCCCTTTCCCAAGATATCCGTCAGGGAGCGGATGACGAGGGAGGGAGAGGGGGTGCCCGGTTCCTGATTTTTAGCTAAGAACTCTGGAAGGAACTTGAGGGAAACAGAGCCGTCCCTGTGGAAGGCGATATGTCTGGGATCACCGCTGAGGGCGTGGATCTCACTCCGTCGTCTGGCAGAGGCCAGGGCAAGGAGAAAGGTGGTCTTAAAAGAGAGAAGGTCAAAGGGAATCGATGTAATGGGTTCAAAGGGGGGCTTTCTGAGGGCGTCGAGGACGATGAAAAGGTCCCAAAGAGGGGTGCGCCTAGGGGACTGGGCTTCCCGTAGAGCAACTCCTCTAGAGACCTCTCTGAGCAGGAAGTCATTGTGAAAAGAAGGGCCGCCCAGTTGGCGGATGGTGGTACAGATAGCCGATCTGTAGCCCCGGATGGAGCTAGCTGACAGCTTAAGCGAGGAAGATAGGTGTGAGAGGAAATTGCCTATCTGGATGTTGGAGGGGCAGTCCTGGGGAACCGAGTTATCTGAGCACCAGGCTACCCATTTCTCCCACCGGTAATTGTAGAGGGACTCGGTGCCGGCTCTGCGAGATGCCGAGGCTAAGTCCCTCAATCCCTGAGAGGCCCCTGCCCCGGCTAGTGTGTCCAGGACGGACTGGGGCCTGTCCGCGTGGGGAGTGGATGAAGATGTTCGTAGTTGGGCTGGCATAGCAGTCACGCGTGTAGGCGAAGCATCTTGGGATTGGAGTGAGGGAGACCCGAACGGGGTTGTCTCAACATGTCCCACCGAGGGCAGAGCCGTAGAGGTGGAACGTGAGAGAGGGACTTGAGGTCTGGGAACCAAGACTGGGTCGGCCACCACGGGGTTATGAGGATCAGCCTGGGTTTCTCCAGCCTCGCTTTCCTGATCACCTTGTGTAGGATGGGAAAGGGCGGAAAGGCGTACGCCAGTAGGCCCGTCCAGGGCAGAGAGAGCGCATCGACTGCGTAAGCCTGAGGGTCCGGGACGGGGGAGACGTACAGGGGCAGGCGGTGGTTGAACCTGGTGGCAAACAGGTCTATCATGGGAACAAACCAATGTTCCCATACCACAGACAGGGTTAGTCTGTTGAGGGTCCACTCCGTGTGGAGTAGAGACTTCGACCGGCTGAGGGAATCCGCCAGGATGTTGCGGGTTCCTGCTATGTGTCTCGCGCGGAGGGTGATCCCCGCGCGTGACACCAGCGAAGGAGGGCCTCTGTTCTGAGGGAGAGGCTGATGGAGCGTGCCCCCCCCCCCCCCCCCCCCTTTGTTGACATAACAAGCTACCGACGTGTTGTCCGTGAGAAGGAGAACATGTCGGTGTGCGACCTTGTGCTGGAAGTGGAGAAGGGCTAGCCTGACCGCTTCCAGCTCCAAGATGTTGATGTGAAGGCGGGCAGTCTGTGAGTCCCACTCCCCTGAGGTATGACCGTCCTCCAAGTGGGCCCCCCAGCCCAGGTTTGAGGCGTCTGTGTACAGTTCCAGGGGTTGGGTTGGGAGGGCGATGGGGACCCCGGTTGAGAGAGTGCCCGGAGTGAGCCACTCCTCTATCGCCGAAAGAAACCAGTGACCGAGGGGAATGACCTGGTCCCAGCGGTCGGAGGTCTGCGACCAACGTCGACGGAACTCCCTCTGAAGTTGGCGTTTGGGGACTCGCCCCAGGGGAATGAGGGAGAGACAGGGACTCCATCATTCCTATGAGGGAGGACAGGTTTCTGGCCGAGGTGTGGGGTGCCTGTGATAGGCGGGAGATGAGGTCCAGTATACGTGTGGACCTCTCCGGGGTCGGGGAGACTATCATGGAGATAGTATCGAAACTCATCCCCAGGAAGGCGAACCTCTGGCTGGGAGTGAGTTCGCACTTCTTGGGGTGGTGACAAACCCCAGTGTGGAGCAAAGACTCAGGAGGCGGGTGGTGTGGGCTTGGCACTGGGCCCTGGAGGAGGCCAAGACGAGCCAGTCGTCCAGGTAGACTAGGAGGCGGATGTCCTCCTGCCTGGCTAGGGAAGCCATCTCCTTGACAACCTTCGTGAAGAGGAAGGGTGCCAGTGAGAGGCCGAATGGGAGGGCCCTGAACTGGAACACTCGGCCCTGCCAGACGAACCGTAGGAATCGTCTGTGGGCCGGGTGAATCAGGATCTGAAAGTATGCGTCTTTCAGGTCTATGGAAGTGGCCCAGTCGAGATGATGGATAGAGTCCCTGATCTGGGTGGGGGTGTCCATCTTGAATTTGACGGGCCTGAGGAACTTGTTGAGGGGGGATAGGTCTAGGATGGGCCTCCATCCTCCTGAGGGTTTTGGAATCACGAATAGGTGAGAGTAGAAGCCGGGGTTGGGGTGGGACACCTCTGTGATGGCGCCTTTTAGGAGGAGCTCTTGGACCTCCACGTGGAGCGCCTCTGCTTGAGCGGGGGGAGGGTTGGGCGAAGGAGGGGGAGTGTGCATGAGGGGGGGGTCGCTCGTGGATCCAAGGGAGACGATACCCCTCCCGTAGCACCGCCACTACCCAGGGGCTGAGGCCCATGCGTCTCCACCGGTGGGCGTGCCTGGAGAGGCTGCCCGCCAGGGGGGGCGGGGACGTGGGTAGAGGAGAGGGCGAACGGGCGTGTGGGGGTGCCGCCCGATCGGAGTCTCCCTCGGGTTGCGGCCCAGTCATCTCCGGGGGCGAGACTGTTGGCCGAACCGAAAATTTCGCAGCTGTGCTTTGGGTTTGGGCCTGAGGGGAAGATTGGGACGCTTAGCGGGCCGTGCGGTGTTGGAAGGCGATTGCCTGGGGTAGGGTTTGGGCCTGGGGAAGGACCTATGGGTGGGTCTATCAGGGCGTGGCAGTGGCCTGGGCGCAAAGGATGCCACCTGCTTGCGTTCCTCGACTGCTTGTGTTATCACGTCAGTCGAGTAATCGCCGAACAGCGAGTGGTCCTGGCCCGGGACACACCGCAGGGCTGCCTTAAGCGCGAGAGAGAGAGGTCCGTGCCAGCACGGCATCTCTGGCCACCAACAAACAGTTTGAAGTGGCTCGTAGCTGCGCTGTTCGCCGCAGCTGAAAGATGATGCGAAATCCTGTTGACCAGGTGTCGCATAAAGGGGTCGCTAAACAAGCGAGAATCATTCTCCTGATACGCCTCGGAGTCCATGTCCGAAGGCCCAGGGGCGGCACCATCGTCCCCCGGCCATAGAGCCTCCAGTTGCTGTAGGAGCATACCTAAGTAGGTATGTCCCGCCGTGGTGTGGAGGATGCCCATCCTGGCTGTTCGGTCCCATTCCTTCAAATTCTTAAAAGAGATGGTGCCCGACGTAGGGGGGGGCAGGTGGGGGATCAACCGACGGTCGGACTGTGAAATGCCCATCTCCCTGGTAACCGGGTTGTCGGTGAACAGGGAGGCGACCGAGGGGTTCTTGCGGTCCCCAAGGAGGGTACCGACTTGGGCTGCATTAGGTGCTGAGAGGGGACCCTGTCCTGGAGGGGGGACGGCCTGCGCACCCATGGCGCGAGTAGCCGGTCCTTCCCAGAGTGAGGTTAGTGACAGGGGGGGCGACGATCCTTGGTTTGGACCGCTGGGCCGGGGGGGGCCCGGTGAAGAGGGAGAGGGAGAGGACTTCGTCGGTGGGTGCGGCCTCCCTCCTAACGAGGTCTGGGCGCCACCGTTCCACCGTGCGGACATCATACAATGAGGTGGAGGCTAGGTCCTCCTCATCGTCCGCCTCAGGGAGGTAAAGGTCCTGGCAGGGTTCGGAGCACCCCTCGTCGGGAGGACCGTCAAGGGGTACTTGCGGTGACTCCCAGGGGCTCTATGATCGGCGGAACGGGACCTCATCCTGCCGATCGGACAGCGCCCGAGGAGGGGGACCAAGGTCGACCCAGGCAAGCGTTGCCGGGTGCCACATGCGACCATACAGTTGGTCGTGCTGGGTGTTGGCGTTCAGCCACTGGTCTCTCTCGGGGGCATAGAGCCACCGGTCCCCGGGGGAGGAAAACGGGCTGTGGCGGCCCTTGGGTGTCGGCAGAAGTTCCCCGGGGACCCGGGTAACCTGAGCCACCATTGTGGGGGGTAACGAGAGGCAGTGGCCTGTCCTCCCCGCACAGGTCCGTGCACTGCGCCTTGCACGTCCTTGGTGGGGGCTGTGAGGGCCGATCTGCTACGGAGGAGGAAGCGGAAGCCGAGCCTCCAACCCGCGAACGTGCGGATTGGTCAGGATGCGGTCCCGTGTCCCCCCCCCCCGGGATAGGTCAGGTTACCCGCGGTCCCGGTGGTAGATCCTCCCCCGGAGGAGCGGGACCGTGGACGCTGCCCAAACGGGGGACCCGAAAAGGTCTGATCCCCAACGTCCGATACCCCTAGGGGGAGAAGGTGATGGTCGATTGGGGTGGGTCGACCTTCCTTGTGCGAACCCACGACCGCGCTGCTGGCGCGATGTGACCGCACGCCCAGAATTATGGACACCACCGAGGTCGTGCGTCGGGGTGACCATAACCCTGCGTCCGGAGTCTAAGCGCTCCTCGGGCTCAGGTGTTGGCTGCACCTGTGCCCGTGGGGCAGAGCGCTGTGAGTGCACGTGTCGATTTCGGGGGAAAAATGGACCTGTGACTCACCAAGGCGAGTGACGGATGGCGATTCCATACCAGACCCGTCACCCGTGCTGGTCTGCGGCTCGGCATGATTCCCCAGGGACCGAGGTTCGCGTGACTCAGCATGATAGAGAAAGGTCTCCGAACGCGTCCGGGGGCGAGACGGCAAGCTGGCCGATGGAGAGGAGGGGGGTGAGGGCGAATTCCGTCGTTTATTCTCAGCTCGGGAGGGCCCCTTGAGGGGCGCCTTGCCCTTATACTTCTTGGAGATACCTCTCTTTCCAAGGTCAAAAGAAAGGCATTTAGAATGGTGGCCGCTTGCCCATCCGCCTTCGCACGCCGCGATCGTGCGTCCGTCGGTCGGGTAGAAGAGGAAAGGTCACGCGTCCCCTCCGCGGAGCAGTCATCTCTATCTACCCGAACCGAACGTTCATCAATGTGAACGGATTGCTCGGAGACGGAATCGACCCGCCGGTTCTCCGGGAAACTGAGCGAACTCCGAGCAGTGGAGTGGCTCGACCCGGCGGTGTCCTTCACCATGTTGGGCACAGGTGGCAGAGCAAACCCGGAACACACGACCGCAAAGAGGAGACAAGGTGGTCGATCGAGAAAGTAATTAATCTCGATCGCACGTGTGGTGTCGTGCAAGACCTAGAGAGATCGACCGAAATCTCAAGGACCCGTACACGCCACCGATCGAGAAAATCACGCACACTGAAAGAACTACGTTCTAAGTGAGATGGATAATGGTCTTTCTTGCGCACAAACCCTAATGAGGAGTCTTGCGACAAAGGGTGACAAACCCGAGGCTCGGAAAATGGTGGGGAAACACGACCGGCGAGAAAAGAAAGATGGCCGCCGCCGACCGGCGAGGAAGTGGCAGTAGAACAAAGGACGACCGCGAGCAAATCGCGAGATAACCAGGAGCGTGTAGCCCGATAAAGAAGGAGGAATGCGTCAGTAGGATGCGACCGTAAAACCCGAGAGGGGGTAGGGTGCGATCCGAAACAATTTTGATAGAAGTGAACCACGTGGCGATGATAAAACACGCACAAGTGTAGCGACGATCGAACGACCCGACGATCGTGAACGCTAAGTCGCGAGAGTATGGGAAGTGGTAAATCTAGCAATTGCGCTCCCACCAAGAGCCTCACGCGGCAAGAATACTCAGGGTTTAGCGCAAGGCACAACTGAATCAAGTATAGAAACAAAGACACCAGCAATCTTAACACAAAGGCAAGTATAGGCGAGACAGAGCACAAGACTTATCTTGCTTTGACGGCAGGCCGAAGGTGAATGAGGTAGAAGAAGTTGACACCGGCTTCTTCCGGAGGCGGAAGTGGGGTGACGTCACGTGACTGTCTTATGACTGCATTGGCCACGGATAAAATTCGGCCTGACAGAGCTGGCTAACTGCCGTTGAATGCTATGGTCTGACATGGTACAGTATATGACGCCAAAAGCCTGCTATACCTCAGTCAACCATCTAAGCACACCTGAAGAAAACATCCTCCAACACATCTCAACACTCTGCTTACTTTAAAACATCTAAAAAGTTAGTATACCTCAGTAATCTCAACTTCAACACATCTCAAACCACAATATACATCAATAATCTCATAACAGAGTATAGCTAAAAATTTCCTACACCACAAAACACCTAAAAACTTGGAACACCTCATTACATCTAAAAATGGAGTATACTTCTAAAAAATTAGTACACATGGGTTCAGATACTCTGTTAACTTCAATGCCTGCAGTAGATTATGGTGTTAATATGTTTCCATATTCATGCGACTGACAGGTCAAGGAAGTCAAAATAACAAAAAACACCTTTAATTCCAACAGAAAGCTGAGAATTTGAGAACCAAGATCTGTGGCCAACACATGGGCTTTCATCATCATCATCACTACCATCATCATCATCATCGTTACTACCACCACCATTACCATCATTATCTCATCACTACCACCATCACCATCATGATCATTCATGATGATGATCATCATCACCATCATTATCACAATGTCATCATTATCATCATGACCATCACCCCACCCCCCACCCTAGATGAAAAGGAAAAAGCAGTAAGAACCTCCAGCAGACAGTTGAGGACATGGGAGCAGAGAGCAGTGCACTCCATGTGAACACACTCCTCACTCCACCCTGGCCTGTTGACACAGCACCACAAAACACCACACACAGTGAGGAACAGAACACCATTACAAGGACGGCTTGAACGGGTGATCATCATCATTTACATCATGGAACATCATCACAACAACTGCCCTAACTGATGATCAACATCATCATTACCATGGAAAACCATCATAAGCACTGCTCAAACTGATGGCGATCATCATAATCATTATCATGGAAAATATTACCCTGGCCTGTTCAAAAACATGAGGTACGAAACACTATCATATGTTTATAACCACAGACCATCATCTTCATCACGGACACTGAGGTCCACTGCACTGTACAGACAACAGACTTAAGACACATAAATCAATGAAGACGGCATCTGAGAAACAAAATCAAACCTATGTATATCTGTGTCTGATGTCTGAGTTTGGATGCATGTCTTATTGTCACCCTGGTTATGCCACACAAAAATATCAGCACTAAACTTTCCCATACCTTATGCCAACACTGCCCCATGCTGTACACATCCATACACATATACATGCAGACAAGCACACACACACACACACACATACACACGCACATGCACACACACACACACACACACACACACACACACACACACACACACACACACACACACACATACACACACACACACACACACATAGGCTGTCGTCTAATATCACACAATTTTGTGAAAAGACGTAAAAATGAAAGTACTACTACTACACATAGGCTGGCATTGCAATAAAGTACATGATAACAGTGCCTTACACAATCCAGCTGTGTAGTTGTAACAAACCGACTTGAACAAACAGTTCAATCTGTTGTGGCAGAACACCACTAACATGGGCACATTTGGTTGCTCTAGTCCACAAAGTAATTTCATGATGTTATACTACATTATACCATAGTCATGTCACTGTTCCAAAATCCCAAGAAGGTATCTTTAAAAAAAATTTACATCCCAGATCCAAAAAAAAGGCTGCAACTGATACACTTATTAGTGCCAGACAATGACGGTAAAGGTTGTTTTTTTTTCAGCTGGATTTATTTTCAATCAAAGTGCATGGTATTATAACTATTTCACTCAAAGTTGAATGTTTGGCATCCAAATGTTTAGCATCTAAATTCTTCATTCAGGTAAAGTACTGGACACAATGCAAAAAAAAAGTGACATGAAAATAAACCACAAAACCTGTACTTTGCCACGTACCTATGTACTACTGTACTTTCTAATCCAATTTAAGTAAGCCATTGGGTCCTTGCTCCAATACAGCTCGATCAGCTTCCCACAGTTCATCAAATCTTGTGCTGCCAATTTTCCTTCTGACTATCAAGTCATATGATTATGACAATGCTGTCCATTGGCTGTTTGGCAACAAATTTCACTACAGATCTGAACTTAACTGGACTTAAATAGAACAAGTTCTGGTTCCTTTCAGCAGATCTGTTTGGAATTTCCCACAACTGGGTTTTATCCAACTCCCCACTCACAGCTTCCATTGTGGATATCTTTCAACCAGTTTTCTTGAAAGCGCAAACTCCTTGAGTTGAACCAGGCGAAAGGCATAACACACAGGCAAATACATATGCATATGCACGCATGCACACACCACACACACACACGCACGCACGCACGCACGCACACACACACACACACACACACACACACACACAGACTGACCGGGCAGTCAAGTGCATCATGCAGACAAGGATGCCCTCCAGTGCAGCCAGGTTGTAGAAATGCGGGGCGTCCGAGATGTTCAGGTGTAACAGCAGTTTGTGGATCAGATCCCCTCGACTTTGGGACACGCTTACCCTGACCACAGACAAGACAGGCTTTATTTGAATGGACTTGGTGGGGAGAGGATATGAGTCTCTCCTCACTTTCCCACTATTCGTCTTTGTTGGAGTGCTGTTAGTTCACGCAGCTCACTGACCACTTCCAGGAACCACAGTCACCATGCACTGTGTACATGCGCTGCCCTCTAAAGTAACCACTTGTCCACTGTTCACTAAGCTCAGCTCACTGCCTGGATGTAGCCCTTGACCACTTTTGCACCACAATGAAACTTGACAGTTTGACTCATCAGCAATTAAGTGTTGCGAAAAGACAGCTAACCCATAAATGATCAGAAAGCAGACAGTGAGCCAATCAGATCAGTAGAAAGTGGTGAACACCTTTAAAATGTCAAATGAATCTGTAGGTCGCGAAAAGCCTCTTGATGTACAATTGGACTCTAGTTTCATGTGCTAGCAAGACTTGATTGACCGTCCACTTTCAGCATGCTACTGTGAGTGGATTCAACTACTGTGTGGGTAATAATACATTGACCCAGTCCACCATCAACATGCTTTCTTTTCATGTTTTTCACCTTGCTGCTGATTTGGACCGAAAAGCATAAAAACAGCGAATGCACCACAAGAAAAGGTAGGAAATGGCAAGAAATTTTCCTCCCTGCTAAAGGATTGAAAAAAATGTGACGAAAAAACAGATTAGGGATGCAGGAAGAAGTTGGGAGTATGGATGGGTGATGGAGGGGGTAGGAGTGGATGTGTGGGGGATGGGTGGATGATGGAGGGAGACAAGGGAAAAAGTTGTCAGTGAAACACCATGGATGGATTCCCCAACCAACAGACCCTCCCCTCCCTCCCGACACGATATTCAGGTGTAACAGCAGCTGCTCAAAAAGAGCAGAGACATCCAGACAGTCTGATTAAAAAACCCACAGCCTGGGTTCCTCCTCACTGACCTTGTGTGAAGTCTGTAGGGCAGACGTGAGATGAAGGTGGCAATGAACTGCAAGCAGACCTTGGTCAGAGACCTGAAAGACAACATCAACCATAGACCCATCTTCATACATGTATGTTCTCCCCAGCTTGCATTCATCAACAGATCGACTGTATATATACAAGACTGGAGAGCTTTACAAATGACAGGGAAAAGACATTCCAATGAAAAATACAGACATCCCAGCACAATCTACTATTCAACTTTATGTAAGCTGATGGCCGCTTTACCTGTTCATCTTTTCAATGATAGCCACATTAAATTCATTGTTTGTTATGTTCTCTTACATCTTTACACACACACACACACACACACACACACACACACACACACACACACACAACACACACACACACACACACACGCACACACACAAAATCTTTTCACTGGCAGCAACATCAAATTCATTGCTTGTTATGTGTTCTCTGTCCTCTGTATCACACATACACACAATCTTTTCACTGGCAGCCACATTAAATTCATTGTTTGTTATGTGTTCTCCATGTTCTGTATGGCACACACGCTCACGTGCGTGCGCGCGCCACACACACACACACAAATTCACCCCCACAAATTCACACACACACAAAACAATCAAAGTAAACAGACCAGTTTAGCGAGACAACCAGTATCAAGCCTAGTCCACAACATGGATCCTAGAGAAACAACTGGGACCAGCTGCTGCCCCAAGAAAGATGACAGATTTTACTCCGGCCATGAGAAAGAACACAAGGCATTTTTCAACACTCTCCCTCCTTTCCCCACCCTCCACCTCCCCCTCACCTTTTCCCTGTGATGGAGGCATCGGCAGAATCCTTTCCCTCCCCACCACCAGGGGTCCTGTTGAGGAGGGCCATCAGAGGCCCACTGCTGTCATACAGACGCTGGGCCAGCCACTGGGCCATCTGGTCAGGGATGTGCGTCATCATGGCAACCACAGTTCTGATGAACCGCAGCACTTCCAGTAGAAGGCTTTCGTCTTGCGGGAGGATGGGGCGACTTGCAAAAACCTGTACACAGACATCATCTGAAGTTCTGCAGTGTTGGAGGTGTTTGTTTTTTTTCTAATTTGTTTTCCTTATGGGGCAGGAAGGGGGGAGGGGGAGAATGTGTTACATGTTATTTCCTATGTTGTTTTCCAAATCCTGGCCTTCACACACTCAGAGTCTGAGCCCGGCAGAGCCACTTCTAGTGACAGGAAAAGGGATGAAAAGCGAGTCTCTGGCACCTGAAAACCACTTACCTTTGCAGATGGAACATGTCAGCTTTGGCTGATTGCTCAATAAGTGAAAGAAAACACTGATTTCAATTTCCGCTGCCAATCAATCCATAGGACAGGCTTCGGAAGTCAACCCTGAGATAAAATTCAGAGCCTGAGTCTCCAGGCAGTTCAAGCCTGAACACAGCAAAGACCTGGTAATCCTGCAATGGTGCTGGAATCAAGCGTATGAGATTTTTTGCCTTTCCATTGGAGTTTTTCAACAACACAGGGAGGGAAGGGACCTGCCTCATGAATCGTAGCCTGTCCTCCACATCTGTGTACCCAGGGTTTGCATAATGGACATGATGCTCCACCTTGGCTACACAGCGACACCACAACTACTAATTGCCATCTTCCATGCCCTCTCAGTGACCTTAATCTCAGGTCACTCATTCTGGCTCCCCATACACAGCAACACCCGGTGTCTTAAAGAGCTATGAGTATCAGGCTGTCATGAGGAACCCCACCAGAGGATACAATACGCTGCCGCTGTGCCACTTCAGTGTGTTTAGTGGTGCCTGGTCTAATCCAGCAAACACAGGACACTAACTGTTATGGCCCCCACTGACAACAGCAACCCCTTTGGGAGGGAGTCAGCTGAATACGGGTTACCCATAGAATGAAGACCACCATCCCATCCCTGCGATGTGACTTCTTTAAATCTGTACAGCTTTCCCTGAAAAGATATACATGCGTGCATGTTTTGACAAAGAGAGAGAGAGAGATGCACAGAGAGAACAAAAAGAGGAAAAGAGAGATAGCAAAATATTACACTGCTAATAACTAGGGAAGACATGTATGTTACCAGAGGGCACAACCTAACTGTAAAGAGTTTAACAATAATAGTCATATGCACTTACATAGCGCTTAATTCATAGGAGGGCATTAAGCACTTTATGAAAACATGACTTGACCTAGTTCTGTACATTCTTACAAATGGCACCAATGTAAAATGGTGTGACTTATTATGCAATCACCCCCACCCTCCATCCCTTCAAGATATCCGATCAAAAGCATTGATGCCTTTATAACACAACTAAACAAGCACTTATTTATGCATGCAGCGCACAGACACTCACATGCGCCTCAAGCACGCATGTGCACACACACACACACACACACACATACACGCACGCACGCACACACACACACACACACACACACACACACACACACACACACACACACACACACACCATGTAACTAGATAACATTTTAGGAAAAGATGGTGTACAGGATGGATAGTTGCTGATTATGCTGAAAACAAGGGAAGATTAGGTACCAGACAACATGAATGAGTAAGAACAAATTATTCGCTATCCTGAAAACTAAAGAAGATTCACATATACAGACAACACAAATGAGCAACAACACAGTATTGACTATCCTGAAAACGGAGGGAGATGTATGTACATAGACCTCACAAATGATTAACAATATATGATTAGTATTATACACATCACAAATAATTAACAATGTATAATTGCTAATGGTAACAATTTTGGGAGATGTATGTACACAGAGGAAAAAAAACAAACACCAAAAAACAAAACAAAACAAAAGCGGTGATGGTTCACCTGTGAATGACGTCAGTCCAGGACAGCTGGTTGAAGAGGTCAATGCACTCGGCTGACGGGATGGTTGCCATTACAGCCAACAGGCCATTGAGGAGGACACCACCTGGGCATGAGAAATGGCGTTGGCCACAGTGTACACCCCCTCCTGCAGGCTCCACTTCAGGCCGGATGACAACAGCACCCCTCTGTCCAGGTCTGTCAGCAGCATGGCTTTGCTGAAACTAACGAACGCAACAACAGAACAGTCATCAGCGAATCCTCTCTGTCAGTCTGCATCTGGCTGGTAACGCAAGCACCAAGGATTGACTGAAACTGACAACAAACAACAACAAAATGTCTATTACTGGCCACTGTCTGGCCGGCTGGCTGTGTGTATCTGTTAACAGGCTGGTCTTGCCGACGCTAACAGCAGCCAACAGTGGGACAGTTACCACCAAATCCACAGTCGGTCGAAATGCTTCCAGCAGCAGCTCACTGGAAGAGATTTTCTCATCAGAGTTAACATCAGCCCAGACTTCAGTCCCCTCCTAATCCTTGAGATAAGACTTCAAACCAAGGTCTTCATCATCAACACATGCAGTAAAACTTTGCACGCATGTCAAATCCAATTCCACCTTTCAGAGAGGGGTAACGCCCATGGATTGGACAACACAAAAATAAAACACATGTAAACTAGTGCTGTGCTCAAACATGATCCTCAAAGACAGAATGTGGCTACTTTCATGGATGGATTACAAAGATTGCATTAAAAAAAAACCTCATTCCAATTCCAGCCAAGATATGAAGACAGAGAGAGAGAGAGAGAGAAACCCATCTTCACATGTCATCCCTTCCTCTCATTCACAGCAACATCCCAACAACCAAACCAACACAAAGACCCCCTGCACAAATATAACACTACAGTCCTCTTACTCTCTGAACTCCTCCAGCCTGGACCCCCCAGTCTTCAGCAGCTGCAGCAGGCTGTCCATACCACCGCACCAGGCCATGTTCCAAGCCACCCGCAGCATCTCCTGCACTGCTTGCGTCTTCAGCACATCGTGTTGTGGCGGGGACAGCACAGCACTGGGGCTAATGGTGTGGTGAACCGTGGGACGGAACGGCACCCGGGTACCTGCAGTATACAATCATTGCTCTGGGCAGAGTCCAAACACAGTGACACCTCCCAGCACACTCTTCCAATTCACACTCTCTCCCTTTAGCTGAATTCAGCAATGTTCTGCCAAAGGGTAAACTATAGCTAATGTTCCCTAAAATGCACAACTCTGGTTACTTTACGCACAAATGTTGCAATTTGATGCTTAACTTTTCACACAAAGGGTACCTGGGGCAGTTTTTGTGGTCATGAGTATGATCGTTTTTCTGCAACTGTGTTCAAAGTCAAAAGCTGTGAACACAGTGACTCATTTTCACTGAAGGAAAAAAGCGGTCAAAGCCATCAACTTCAGAGTTCCGTTTCCTAATTATCAAAGTCTTCACACTGGTCACCAGAGAGAAGCAGCTTTGATTCAAAGACTCTCACCCACAAAAAAACTTGCTGAAAGCAAGAGCTGGCCATCCACTGCATAAAACAGATTGATTTCTTCCTTTCTTTAAGTGTTCCTGATGAAGAAATCAACGAAGACAGAAGACAGGCATGGCCACAATTTTTGTCAATTTGTTGATTTTGAAGAAACTGACAAAATTAGTGGTGGTGACTGTATGACTACCATGTTGTTGATCTAAAAAAATCTTCTGCGCACATTAAATCTCATTTCTTTTTATGACGAGTAAGCCATAATGTGACAGTGGAATGACACAAATGTTGACACTTGCACATTGGTGCAGCTGATTCTTCAAAGTTTGAAGCCAACTGCTTTAAACAAGTAGAAACAGAATTACCAGGTTATGATGAACCATTACAGTTGAAGAGTACAGTTCCAGACTGTTACGCAAGGCCAGTGTTAAAGTATTGTAAACAGTGAAAAGAATACTGGGTTTAGTTTAGCAGTAAGATTGGGGTGCAACGCACTATTTTAGAAGCAGCAATTCTATCACCTCTTTCCCCCACACCTCCTGGCTTTTTCCTACCTTTTGTTCCTTCCATGGAGAAGGGTCTCCATTCCTCAAAGGGAAATTCTGAGAGAGGGATAGAGGCCTCTAAAATGGGACTTTAGCAATTCTGTTTGCTTCTGTTGAGACTTGTCTGAGTATGCATTGCAGCTGAATGATGATATATTGGTGTAGCAATTTCTTACACAACTGCAAGTTTCTTCAAATATTTAGACATATCAGAGACTCTCAATTATAATAATGATAATAATAATGGGGATTTATATAGCCCCTTTCCCAACGGCACAAGGCGCTTTACAAAGGCAGAAAAAATACAATTGCTAAATGTAAAGAAAATGCATTGAAAAACGGCTCAGAAATGAAAAACAAAGGCTCTCCCATTCTCTCCCACGCGCACACACACTCTCACGCACAGACACACAATACACAACAGCCGCAACAAACACAAACTACTAAGCGATCCACAAAAACAACAAGAGTCAATCAACTATCTGGTAATGACTGTCTTCTTAGTATTGTTTGAAAAGGTGGGTTTTCAGGGAGGTTTTGAAGGAAGAAAAGGTTTGAGAATGTCTTAAGTCATAGGGAGTTTATTCCAGAGTTTGGGAGCTGCGTATGAGAAAGCTCGTTCGCTATGCTGTTTACGATGGGGACGGTAACTGGAAAGCGGAAGTCCTGGTGTGGGTGGGGGAGCGGAGCGTTCGTGATGGGACATATACTTAAAGGGAGATCGGAAAGATAGGCAGGGGCATCGCCATGAAAATCTTGAAGCAGAGACAACAACATTTGTATTTAATTCTTTCTTCAACGGGAGCCAGTGCAACTTTTTCAGAGAGGGCTGCAGGGTTGGGTCCTAGAGATTTGCAAATGAGACGGGCTTGCAGAGTTCTGTACACGTGGAGGGTTTGGATGACATTTTGAGGGACAGCCAAGGAGAACACAGTTGCAGTAATCTAGCCTTGAAAGGATGTATGATGAAACGAGAGTTTTGTGGCGTCTTCAGTGAGATAGGGTCGAATAGCAGCAATTCGTTTAAGTTCCATGTAAGCTAACTGACAAGTTTTTGTGACATGCTGTTTCATTGAGAGGTCACTATCAAGGAGAACACCAAGGTCACGAACAGTGTTTGAAAATTCAATAGGGGCTGGAACCTAATGTCAAAGAAGAAGGGAGCGGATCAGGGCCATGATGTGACCGCTTTGAAAAAACGGATGGCTTCAGTCTTCTCACATTTTTAATTTAAGCTTATTTGCTGACATCCAGGTCTCAATATCAGAAGTACAAGATTGAAGAGTAGAAACAAGGGTGAGTAGTCATCGATGACAGAGGAATGGAGCAGCTGAGTATCATCCGCAAACATTCGTTGAAACGGAAGGGGCCGTGGATGACATTAGACAATGGAGTGGTGTACAAAATAAAGAGGACAGGTCCCAGCACGGATCCCTGGGGCACGCCAAACTGGAGGTTAGATTCATCAGAACGGTGGTCACCTACTTGAATGAACGGTTTCCTATCTAGAAGATAAAACGAAACCAATTTAAAGCTGTTTCCCCTGATGCCACATGTGTATTTCAAACGAGAGAGAAGGATTTCATGGTCTATGGTGTCAAAGGCTGCCGAAAGATCTAGCAAAAGAAGGACAGAAATTTTGTTTTTCGTCTAAGGAATTTAGAATATCAAATTTAGAATGCGAAGGATGGTGGTCTCCGTGCTGTGCCCAGGGCGATAGGCTGACTGATGTGGTTTTGGGGGAGGTTGTTTGAGGCCAGATGGTCAGAGAGCTGTTGAAGAATGACTTTCTCAAGAATTTGGATAGGAAAGGAAGATTTGAGATGGTCTGTAATTTTTAAGAACGTTGGGATCAAGACTGCTTTTCTTAAGTAGAGGTTTAACAAGGGCGGTCTTAAAGTCAGTGGGAACTGTGCCAGAAGACAGAGACTCGTTAAGAATTTTGGTGATGGAGGAAGGAGAGAGTCAAGGTGTTCAAAGAGGAGTGGGGTGGAATGGGGTCAAGGTCACAGGATGTTTTCGCAGACTGTGTGATGATTTTAACGAACAGTCTGCTCGGACACTGGCAAGAACTCACAGAGTGTGGTACCGTTAAAAACAACAGACTGATCTGAAGTATCTGAGGATGGGAAAAGCGTTTCGAATTGTTTGAATTTTGTGGGCGAAAAACTGAGAAAACAAACCAGGAAGCTGTGACGGCTCATGAGTGGACGGCATTACAACACTTGCAGCATTACCCAACATGCTAGTGACAGTTCTAAACAGTTCTTACACGAGGATGCTGCTGCAACTTTGGAAGAATAAAAAGCGTTTTGGCTTGATGGGCAAACTGTACGACTTCTGTTTGGCAGCATCGTAAATTTGCTTGTGTATTGTCAGTCTAGATGATACCCAGCGCCGCTCGGCTCGACGTCGCTCGCGTTTCAATATTCGCAGCTCAGGTGCAATTGAGTTGTACCACGGAGCCGGGCGACGCCAGTGTACCGTCCGCTGACATACAGGCGCATGCTTATCCAAAAAATTTTCTAAGACCAATGTTCAAATCAGAAGTGTTACGTCAGGCGTGATAATGTCAGTGATGTCATGAGAAAAATCAGCAGGGTCAATCTTATGAATGGCACGAACACATTTGAATTGGGGTGCCGACTTTTGCTTTGGAACACTGAGATGGCACACTAGACTATAGTCTAGATTTCACCAAAGGACCCCCAAATTTTTCACCGGAGGCCCCAATGACCCTTGGTTTTAAATGCTACAAGGGGCACTGCTTTGGAGCCACATCATCATTCTGTAAAACGATAAGATTCTAACTAGCAAAATGTACAGTCTTTTTTTTTAATGCAAAGATGACTTTAACCAAGGAAATTTACATATGTCATTAACTTGACTTTTTTAAATACACACAGATCTTTCATAAAGACCGAAAACAGTGTAGTTTTCTTTGCAACACGGTTGTTTTGAGACAGCTCAGAGTTTGCCCTTTACCCAAACAAGATGGTGAGGCTGACGCAGTTCTCAGTTCGCAACATGATCAAAAGTGTGATATGTAAAGAATCCAACACTGAACGAGTTTTTAAACAAAGGAACATTATTTTGATGAAAACATCACCCAGTTCTTCCCAGTGCATTTTCTGATGGACAGTTCATACACTCCAATTAGATGAACCAACCTTTCTTGTCTTTTTATGACAAGAATTTCACTTTTTTTTTAATGCAGATATTCATGAGTAGTTGTCATGACAAATCCTTTGGACATTTAAAAGTAAACATACTGAACATTAAATCTTGTATAACTTACATATTTTGGCCTTTTTATGCAAGTCTGTTGAATGTTTAAAATATGGCCCAAGTGTGATATAATGAGATGATGAGGAGTCTCTAACAGTACGTAACGATTATTATTCTAAGCTGTTAACGCTTGTTAACATATATGAAATCATCTTCCTTGCTCCAAATCACACAACCCAGACATGCTGTCCATGGACCAGGCATGAACAAGCACAGCCACACGGTTAACACAGTCTGAACATGTCTTCCTTGCACCAAACAACTGTCATCACAAAACCAGACATACCTTCTATGGACCAGACATAACAAACATAGCCACACAACACCCACAAGGTTCACACAGCCGTGTCTTCATCAGCACAGGTTTAACAGAACACCACAGAAATGATTAAGCAACAGTACAGTGTCTCCACTGGGATGGCCTCCTGACCTAACACTGACAGTCCACAGTTCCAGCCTGTGACCAGTCAAGCCCTGGTGTGGCTGTGTGTGGGAGAACCAGTACAAGGAATATGAGAGTGATGTCGCAGAAGATGGGACAGCAGAACAAGAAGAAAAGGAAAGCAACCCGACTACTCCACACCCACCTCTTGGTCAGCACGGCTGGCAGGGAGAAGTTCTTGTCTGCCTGACTCTTCTGACCCGACCTGAAGCATAGCACAAAGACCTCGGTTGAAATGGTAGTAACTGGTTGACACCACAGCAAAAATGTCACTCTGATGTTGAAATATATGTCCTATACACTGCTGAACATATATCAGGGCTCTAAGTGAAGAAAAACAGAATCTCTTAAATTCAAAGGGGGTATTGGCAGGCATGCTACCCTGCCCTGTGTAAAAATTTGAAACTTGCTTTCAAAACGGTGCACTCTGACTCAAATCTGAACATCAAGTAATGTACCGTCTACTTTTGAGCACCCATAACCAGGACCATTTGTTCATACAGTTTTTGTCAACCTCACTTTGCAGTGTCTTGCCCTTGCTTGTCTGAGCAAGACATTTTGCCTTCTACCATATAGACAATGACGACTATCCACTTTCACAAAGAAGTTCACAGCAGACTTCAGTGTTATCTGCCAGTGTACCAAAAATGTGATTACTCTTCTGCATATTCCATTGTCACTTGTTTCCTTCATCCCTAATCTTTTCTTCTTTTTTTTTTGCTCAATTTTTTTCCCCCAACAAACAGTCAATTTCACATTTAACTGAAATCCACAATTCACATGGAAGCCCTGATATAAATGGACTTGATTCATGAATTTGTCATGTCAACATGTGGTAAGTCACAGGAATTCAGCGTTTGTTTGAGAATTCTATACACAGAACTAAATAAAGTTACAAAATAGCCACAATATAAACGAGAGAGACAGAGAGGGACAGAGACAACTATAAGAGAGCAAGGCAGACGGACTGTGAAGAGACACAGTAAAGTCTGCAGTCACACTGACCCTACATCCATCTGGCACCTCATCAAACAGCAGAAGGGTGAGGATGTGCGCCACCTGGTTGCTGATGCTTTCGTCTCGAACAAGTGTCATGCTTGCTGCACACATAACACATGGGGAGGTCACAACACATCTCTTGCATCAGATAATTCAAAATCTACAGTGAGTTACAAAAAAAAACCAGCACTTCTTCTGCTGGACTTTAAAAAATGGACTTCCCTAGAGTTTGCTGACTGAGAAGACGGGACTTTTGCAGTTGGGCTGAACAGAAAAAGGACATCTCCAGTTGGGCTCAACCAAGTCTTTTCCAGTTCAGCTGAACCGAAACAAAGAGATTTCTTCAGTTGGGCTAAACAAAAAAGAATTTCTGCAGCTGGACTGAACAAAAAAAAAGAACTTCTCCAGTCAGGCTGAACAAAAAAGGACTACTCTGGTCTGCCTGGAAATGTGATACAGATAAACCAATGTCTTAAACGATATCCTAAATGAAAAAAAGAGATGAAAATTACCAAACAAATATTCTTCTATGCACTAACATTTTCTGTTATCACTGCTGCAGTGCCTTCTTCAGACCCTTGGCTTAATTTTTTTATTTTTTTTTTAAAGGAAGTCCAACAGAAAAATTAAAACCCATTTTAAAAAAACCAAAAAAGGGAAAGGGAACTGTCCCCATTAAATTTTTGGGCCGGGTCCATTGGCATTTATAGGGTGAACCACCAAATTGTCCACACAGGCCAGGCCAATTTCTGTTCCACCCCAATGTTTTTAAATCCCGGGGAAAGACAAAAACGCCATACCAAAATTAAGGGGGCCCAACAACCATCTAAGTCCATAAGGTGCTGTCCAGCCACTCCTTGGAAAACCTGAAGTACGGGCCCAAAACAACGTTTTCCCCCAGAATTTTTTAAAATGCAAAACCACACCAAACTAAAGGGCCCTGGTTGGCCCCCAAAAATTTAATCCCCCAAGCGGGGATTTCATTTTTTGGAAACCGGGAAGGCAGTTCAACTTTTTTTGTGGGCAATTTTTTTTTCTATTTTTCAAAACCCTTTTCAAAAAAAAACCCGGCCCTCTTTTTTTTAAGTTTAAAGGGAAATTTTTCCCATGGGCCCCCCGACCGCAAAGGGGCCCTTTTTTTGGGGTCATTTTTTTTTTCCCTTTTTTTCACCCCCCGTTTAAAAAAAACAAAAAAAAACAAAAAAAAAAATTTTTTAACCCCCCCAAGAAGGGGGACATGGGGCCCCCCGGAAATTTTAATACCAAAAAAAAACCCAAAAAAATCCCCAAAAAAAAACCCTTTAAACCCAATAAAAATGTTTAAACTCCCCAAAAAACCCCAAAAAACACTTCTTGGCGTGCCCATCCCGAACAGGATCTTCAGGGACTCCCCCTGTAAAAGTTTGTGTCTCAAAATCGTGCGACCCCAACACCTAAAAGAACATTTTAAATTGTGAGGGGCGCATGCCCCTTTGGAATGCACCACGAGCTTCTTCACTTTTTTTAAAAGTAAGAAGGGTTAAAATACGAAGGGCCGGTTCAGCCGGCACAAACCTTTTCCCCTTTTTCCCACCACCCGACGTAAAAGGGAGGAAAGCCCTTTAAAAGGTTTGGACGGATCAAAAGGATTTTTTTTCCCTCTGTGTTTTTCCAATCCTCCTCCCAGGGGTCCCCTTCACATAATCGTTTTTTTTTGGGGTTTTTCACATCGAGCGGGGAATAAAAGGGTTTTGGGGACTTTTTTCTCTCTTGTGGGCTTTTTGGCAAAAACCGATAAAACCAAATTTCTTTTCCCCCCGATCCCAAACCCACCGGGAACCCAAGCAAGAGTAATGTTGTAACCTTTCCCCCTAAACTTGCTAAAAAGTTTTAAAAAAGTAAAATTTTCGGATCTGGGGGTTCGGCCAGCTATGGCCTCCAAAGCTACAGCGAACCCGACAAAACCCCAAAAGTCCCTTTTTCGAAGAATTTTAGTTTATCTTCAAAGCCGGTACCAAAACATTAAGTTCAGCAAAAAATAGACAAAAGCATCGGAATGAAAAATTTTCCCAACCCTATTTTGAGAAGGACCCCCGGGGGCGTAGGCTGCACGGGCCACTCCATCTTCAGACTTGAACCCAGTGAAAACTTTTTGATAGAGGGGAATTTGAAATAGAGCTCAGCATACAAACCCTTTTTTGAAACCCCAAGAGCTGGTAGACCTTTCGAAAACCCTAAGTCGAAACGGGAAACTCTGGGGTAAGAAGGTTTCCCCGGGGGGTTGATCCCCAAACTTGAAAAAAAACCCCACACAACTCCTAGGGCTAGACCCGGGATTCCGCACCCGAGGCCCCCCCAAAAAAAACCCAAACGGCGTTACTTTTTGGGTTTTTTTTTCAAAATTACTTTTAAAAGGGGGTCAAAGCACAGTCCCTTTGGGGAGGATTCTTTCGGTTCTGAGAACATCCCGGGTTAAAAATTTTAAAAAAAAAATTTCAGCCCGCGGTTGGGCCCAAAGAAGGGTTTCCCCCCGCCTCTGCGTACAGGCGTACACAGGGTGGTGCGGAACGCTCCAAGACAGGACAAACCCTTATGGTGGATAGGGGCCAAGATTTTTTGGGGAAGACGATCTTTCAGAGCCGGAGACAGCACCAAACCCTATTTCCCGTTTTTGGGAAAGGGCCAAGGGTCTGTAGAGGTGGGGGGGAAAGTTTTCTTAATCGTGGCCCCCCGAGAAAATTCAGAGCTTTCTGGCAAGAATTTTGAAAGGGGGGGGGGGGGGGGATGTGGCAGAAAGGTTTAGTTTTTTGGGCAAAAATAACTCCCAAAGGGAAATTTTGGGTTCTTTTTCAACTGGAATGGTTTACTTGTCCCAGACGAATTTTAGGGTCATAAAAAATCGACCCAAAAAATTGGGGGAAAAAGAAATTTACTGAGGGTTTTTGGGACCCGGGGGAAAGTAAACCCGCTTTCCCAGCCCACTGTTGGGTTTTTTGACACAAAGTTTTAGTAAAGCTGTAAAAGCGGCGAAAATCTCCAACCCGCATACAGCCGGGAATCGTCAACAAACAGAGAAAGGGCTCAATGCCCTGGGTTACCGATTGGACAATGTCCCTTTTTTTTAATTTCTGAAAAGGGGGGTTGGGGAAAAAGGTGTCCCCTGAGGAAAACCCAAATCCCCTCCATGGATGCAAAAAGTTGGTGGCCCAAAACGCACCTGGGAAATGTCGATCGGCAAAAAGTTCTGAATTAACAGAGGGAGGTTTACCCCGAAAACCAAACTGTGCAGGTCCATGAGATTTCCCGCTTTTTCCCCCGTGGTGTCCCCTACGCCCCCTTTTGAGGGCCCAAAAAAGTAGAAACCACATCTTTCTTTTTTAACAAAAGGGGGTTTCGGATGGTGGGGTTTTCCCAAAGGATTAGATGGTCAAAAAAGTCGGGGGTAAATTCCGGAAACCGCACGTTCACTGGGCCCAAAAAAAAAAAAAGTTTTTCCCCCTTCCAAAACAGAAAAGGGGGTTAAAACCACCCTTTTTCCCTCACTTTCAAAAGGGAGCTGGGCAGAGCGAAAAAGGGGGATGGAAGGGTTTGGGAAGGGCCTTTCCAGGCTTTGGAAATTGGGGAAAGATCAGGGTTTCCGCCAGGAGGGGGGGAAAGGGCCCTGGGGTCCAATAGGTTATAAACTTGGAGAAGATCTGGAGACAGCTTCGGAAAAGTTTCACAACCTTTAAAAAGAATTTTCATCCCAACCCGGGGGGAATTTAGTGCAGGTTTTTAAACTAATTTGATTCAAAAACGATTGAAAAAGGGAAAAATAAGGTTTTTAGAGTTTTCCCGATTTTAAAATTTTATGAAAAAATTTTTCCTAATCTCTTTTTTTCTTAAAAAAACCCGCAAATTTTAAATTTTTTTAGAGGAGTTCGTTGGGTTTGGGGGAAGGGAAAAAATTGCAACAAACTTTTTTGCAGTGATTTAGAAACAAACGGGAAGGGTTTTTTTTTGGTTGTAAGTGGGGGGGTTTGGGGTTTTTTCCTTTTTATTTTTCTAAAAGATTCCCAAAATTTTTTTTTTGAAGTTTTAGTGTCAAACCTGGAGAAAAGCTTCCCAGGGCCGGAAAGTTTTCTGATTTTAAAATGTACTCGATTTTGCACGGAGTTTCTGATGGGCCCCGAGCGTTGGGAAACCCCAAAGGCGTTTGGGAACCCAAAGCTGAGCCCTTTGGGGAACCCTTTTGGGAAATTTTTTTGGGAACGAAAACGAACCCGGGGGGGGTTTTTGGGATTTGGGGAAATTTTTCGAAGACAAATGGAATACAGGCTTTAGCACATTGATTTCAGGGTTTTTCAAGATTCTGCGGGTCACTCCCGAAAAAAAACATGTCCTGGAATTCTTTTTAAATAGTGGTTTTCAAAAATCCCATTTTCTTTTTTATAATTGAGATGTTAGAGCCCAAAGGGGGTTTCAGTTAAATGGCTGTAAAAGAACAGGGAAAAGGTCACTTCCTGCAGATCGTCTGGACAACCACCAAGTCCCCGGACCAGCGAGGGGCACAAACCCACAAATCTAAACACAAAATGAACCAGTGAAGAGGGAGGGAAATTTCAGGGTCCGTCGTTCAAAAAACACAAATCCCAAAACCGAAAGGGCATCCCCAATTTGCAGACCTTGGGTGAAAATACTGTCACTACCCCAAAAGGATTTTTGACCGTTAAAGTCACCCAAAAGCAAAAAAGGTCCCAGGGAAATTCTCCTATCAACTGACAAGGGCCTGACGACAAAAACCCGGGGGGAAGGGGGAGATAAAGGGAACAATTTTCACAGTCTTTTTGGAGAGGAAATTTTTCCGCAGCTACGCCGAAGGGGTAGAAAAAGCGACAGGGCTATACAGCAGATTTTGTGTAAAGAAGGGCAAAAACCGCCCACAGTCCCAACGTGATGGGTTTGCAGGTTTGGGGGAAAGGGGGTTTTTAAAACCAAAAAGAGTAAAAAGGGCTTTTTACTTTGAATTGGGTTTTCCCGAAAGCCAACCCACGGAAGGTTTTTGAGATTGACACAAAAACTGCAGGTCCCGAATTTGGGAATTTTTGTCCCCGGATATTCCAATTTGGGAAAATTGTACTATCCATGGTGCAGAGGGGGAAAAGGGAGAGAATTTAGGTCATCTCCCCCATCAACTTTTGCCCCAAAGGACGAATTTGTTATTCAACTTCCCTGGGGTGTGTTTGGGCTACAGACCTGCTGGCAGACCCTTTCCCAAAAGGGGGAAGAAGGTCCTGGAAATTTTTTAAGGTGGGGTTTCTTCCCCCCTCTCCACCATCTCCACACCTTTTTAAAATCCCTTGGCCCCCCCCGGGCACTGGGCAAGGAGTTTTGAGGGAGGGGGGCTGGGTTTTTAAACTGCCCAGCAAACAAAGTTTTTAACTTTCTGGGCATCCCGAGGTTGGGGGATTTTTTTCCTCCCCAGGGGCATTCATTTTCGTTGGAAAAAGGGGGTGGACCTGCTACCACCAGAACCCGACAGATCTTACTTGCAATGTCCCCGAAAACATGAATTCATCATCCCGGCCGCAACTGCCGAGTAGGGACTGTGGGAACTTTCTTACAGCCGGCAAAAAAATTTGGAAAAAAGCTGTCGGGGTCTGACTACCCCAACCTGTTTCCGGGGTTCAAAAAATGAACTTTTTTTCCGTTTTGGGCCGTTGTATGGGAGAAATTTTTGAATCCAAAAAGGGGACAGTTTTTAAAGGGGAGGGATGGCGCCACCGGGGCCCGTTACAAATTTTGCCCCGGGTCATACAAAGGGCCCCCTCATGGGTTCCTTTCAGCAAATACCACACACCCCCTCCCCGAACAGCGGGCCCTGACAAGGCCAAACCTCTGGCACCTGAACACCTCCAAAGGGGGCGGGGACATACAATGAACCCCGAAACAATCAGGTAACCAATTTGATGACCGGGGGCACACAGGGGTTCAGAAGGTTTTGAAAGAGGGGGTTGGGGGCCACTCCCTTTTGCACCCTTCTTTAAATGTCCCCCCTGCCACCTCCTCACAACCCTGGGCCCAGCTCCGATTTGATCTCTGCCTCTGAGACAAACAGAAAAAAATCCCCGGGACCCAAACAAACCCCTTTTGATGAATTTTAAAAATTTTTTGTGGGGATTCCCCCTTTATCTTCCCTGTCCCAGTTTTGGGGGGGCCTGTAGTACTGTTCAGATTGTTTTTGTGATTTACTTTGGATAAGAAACGAGCCATTCCTCAACCTCTTGATGGACCGAGGGTCACCTGCTATGCCTTGAAAGCCCTTTTGTATGGCAAAAGGGCTCAGAGCTGAAAGGGGTCTTTCCTGCTCCGTCCCCTCCATCACGAGCCGGGAAGCCCAGAATCCTGTCTTCTGTCTAATCTCTGTATCGGAATCACTGTCTGTTTGACAACCCCCTGAAATAGGGGATGCTGCCTTCCTCTTCCTTTTGGGGGAATGTTTTTAGAATAATAATAATAATAATAAAAAATAATGGGGATTTATTTTAGCGCCTTCCACGGCACAAGGCGCTTTACAAAGGCAGAAAAAATACAATTGCTAAATGTAAAGAAAATGCATTGAAAAACGGCTCAGAAATGAAAAACAGAGGCACTCTCCCATTATCTCCCACGCGCACACACACTCTCACGCACAGACACACAATACACAACAGCCGCAACAAGCACAAACTACTAAGCGATCCACAGAAGCAACAAGAGTCAATCAACTATCTGGTAATGACTGTCTTCTTAGTATTGTTTGAAAAGGGGGGTTTTTAAGGGAGGTTTTGAAGGAGAAAAGGTTTGAGAATGTCTTAAGTCATAGGGGAGTTTATTCCAGAGTTTGGGAGCTGCGTATGAGAAAGCTTGTTCGCCATGCTGTTTACGATGGGGACGGTAACTGGGAAAGCGGAAGGTCCTGGTGTCGGTGGAGGAGCGGAGCGTTCGTGATGGGACATATACTTGAAGGAGATCGGAAAGATAGGCAGGCATCGCCAGTGAAAATCTTGAAGCAGAGACAACAACATTTGTATTTAATTCTTTCTTCAACGGGAGCCAGTGCAACTTTTTCAGGAGAGGCTGCAGGGTTGGGTCCTAGGAGATTTGCAAATGACGGGCTGCAGAGTTCTGTACACGTTGGAGGGGTTGGATGACAGTTGAGGGACAGCCAAGGAGAACACAGTTGCAGTAATCTAGCCTTGAAAGGATGTATGATGAAACGAGAGTTTTTGTGGCATCTTCAGTGAGATAGGGTCGAATAGCAGCAATTCGTTTAAGTTCCATGTAAGCTAACTGACAAGTTTTGTGACATGCTGTTTCATTGAGAGGTCACTATCAAGGAGAACACCAAGGTCACGAACAGTGTTTGAAAATTAAATTTAGTGCTGGAACCTAATGTCAAAGAAGAAGGGATCGGATCAGGGCCATGATGTGACCGCTTTGAAAAACGGATGGCTTCAGTCTTCTCACAGTTTAATTTAAGCTTATTGCTGACATCCAGGTCTCAATATCAGAAGTACAAGATTGAAGAGTAGAAACAAGGGTGAGTAGTCATCGATGACAGAGGAATGGAGCAGCTGAGTATCATCCGCAAACATTTCGTGTGAAACGGAATGGCCGTGGATGACATTAGACAATGGAGTGGTGTACAAGATAAAGAGGACAGTCCCAGCACGGATCCCTGAGGCACGCCAAACTGGAGGTTAGATTCATCAGAACGGTGGTCACCTACTTGAATGAACTGTTTCCTATCTAGAAGATAAGAACGAAACCAATTTAAAGCTGTTTCCCTGATGCCACATGTGTATTTCAAACGAGAGAGAAGGATTTCATGGTCTATGGGGTCAAAGGCTGCCGAAAGATCTAGCAAAAGAAGGACAGAAATTTTGTTTTTGTCTAAGGAATTTAGAATATCATTGAGAATGCGAAGGATGGTGGTCTCCGTGCTGTGCCCAGGGCGATAGGCTGACTGATGTGGTGTGAGGAGGTTGTTTGAGGCCAGATGGTCAAGAGCTGTTGAAGAATGACTTTCTCAAGAATTTTGGATAGGAAAGGAAGATTTGAGATGGGGCTGTAATTTTTAAGAACGTTGGGATCAAGACTGCTTTTCTTGAGTAAGGTTTAACAAGGGCGGTCTTAAAGTCAGTGGAACTGTGCCAGAAGACAGAGACTCGTTAAGAATTTTGGTGATGGTAGGAAGGAGAGAGTCAAGGTGTTCAAAGAGGAGTGGGGTGGGAAGGGGTCAAGGTCACAGGATGTTTTCGCAGACTGTGTGATGATTTTACGAAAAAGCCATATTGTGTTTATTATGCTTCATCTCTCCCTTACCCACCCACCTTGGAGTCCAACTAAGGGGCCAGGGCCAAGAAACCAATGTCTTGACCCCTTCCAGGCTTCAGGAGAGACATACGACACACAGACACCACCAACCCTAATCCCCCTGATCATGCTCAACTCCCGGGAACAGAGAGCTGAGCACTGCAGGGTTTACTTGGCCAGCAAGGGGACTGTCTGTCTTGACCCAGCCCCAAAAAGGGGAGCCGATTAGTACAAACCCGGCCAAAGTGTACTCCCTGTCTAGGAGGTCCGAGCCAAAGTGATTTTGTGAAGCGCGGCCCCCCTCAATCACCAGGATCCATTCCCCTCCGACACAGGTCGCACCGCACGCAAACGCGGCGGATCTTAAGGAGACCACAGAGAGAAAAGGAGTGTGGATAAGAAGACTTGAAGGGGAGACAAGAAGAAAAGGGCCAAATAGAAAGGCAGAAAATAAGAAAAGGAGAAAGGCGGTTACTCTTAGTCAGGATCCTCACCCTTAGCCTATCGACATGGGAAGCCCTACCAGGGCATCAACTCCTTACCACTTATGTTTTAGCCAGGCAGCATCTCGACTTCACAGCCTAGAAGCAGTTGGAAAAAACCAGCCTATCTTAAAGTATTGATGCCCCCCGCCAGCAAAGCCAAAAGGGATCACTGGACCACGCAACCCTCCGCCCAAACGACAAGGTTCGCAACCCCCGAGGGGACATGCATAGGGCATGAATTGGGTGCAAATCATATACACAATGTTTCTTGATACAGAATTCTTGTGAAATCCAAAAAATCTCAAATCACACTGATGTGCATATGACAAATGACACATAATACAATGCTTTACATACATCTGTCCATGTGAATGAACTGTATCCATACATAGTTTCCTTTTGGATGAATCCATGTACAGTCCATGTGAATGAACCCTATCTCTGTGAAATTCACGTATCCAATACATATAAACTATCTCTTGTTCTCTAATGGGCACACAATACATGTGCATATAATCCTGCACATACATCTTTACACTGACTTACATACATGCCTGTATTTCCCCAAAAGTACCTCCTTTTACAGAAGTTTCAGTTTAAATCAAAGAGGTGTCACATCGTGTTTATAGAAGTATGTATTAGGTAAACTTTCTGATGCCACATATGTATCTGTATAATCAGCACCAACACACACAAAAGCATGCAGAATGCTACTCAGCCTTAGGCATTTGTTTAACATTTCCAGATCTCAGGCCAAACGTCTTCACACACACACACATACACACACACACACACACACCTGTTGTTCATGGTATGAGGAGGTTCCCATGGCATCATGTAGTGTGGCCAGAATCACCTCCAGACCTCCACTCTGACAAAACGCTGCGTGCAGGTGGGATCTGTCCAACACCATCATCATCATCACAGCATCAACGCATTTGCCACATCACTTGCATCATCATCAGCGTCATTTTCTCTTACCAAGTCTTTCAGCTTAGCATATTCCCCCCCCCCCCCCCCCCCCTTCACTTATTCTATTAAAAAAAATTTAAAAACTGCCCCCTCAGAATGCAGACTTACGGCTCAACATCAGGAAAAACCAACACATGGGAACTGAGGCTGGCATGAGCTATTCATATGATTATGCCCACTGTACCTGCACATTGACATTTGACAGATCAGATCTGACCTTTTCTTCTTTTATGCTAAAAAAAATCTAACTTTTCTACAGTCACATCACAATCATAAACATAAACAGTTCATAATGAATACAAACAAGCAAGAAACCTATGTGTAACGTCAAATCATGGTCAATTCATCATGCAGATTCTTTCTTTCTTCTTTCTGCGTACGCAGCGATACTCCTGCGACACTGCCTGTATAGCCAGGCAGTGGAGTTTTGTGTGTATGACCTTTCTATCCCGCCATTAAGGCAGCCTACCCCATCTTCGGGGCATCATGCAGATTTAATATTGTTGGAGAAGTCTATTTCAGAGAAACACCCACACCAGACACCAGACCCCGTCTCGATTGACACAGACAATGCGTGATACAGCGACAGTGCTGACTTGAGCTGCTGTTGAGCAGCACCTCAACTACCACATCACACCTAGACCTAAAGAAACCAGCCCCAGTCTTCACACTAACAGCAGACATGGCACACACCTTGCATCATGATGGCCAGCTGATCAGCGGCGGATTTCTTCACCCCTGGATCCACGGATTGGCGGTGAAGATGTCGTACAACCTGTTTCATGCCATCCACCTGCACAGAACCATCACCACAAGGAGGTCACCTCGTGAGTCAATCTGCTTTAATTAGTTTACATCCTAAAGCAATACATGTAGACTAACTGTTAGGGTTTCACCCTGGTATCAATCAGTCAGTTTCAATCACTTTGAATCATAAAGCAATACTTGTTGACTAACCCATAAGATTGTGCACTGGCATCAGTCAGTCAGTTTTAAATCATATGGAAATAAACATGGAGAAAACCAAGTGGTTCCGCACTGGCCACAAACAGTCAACTTCAAATTACAATGAAATAAATACAGAGTGAACCATATGCTTCCACACCATCGACAAAACAAGCAACTTTAAATCATAATGAAATAAACAGAGTTAACCACAAGACTGGCAACAAACAGGCAACTTTATACAGAAGCCAAAATACAAATCAACAAACAAAAAAATGGTGAAAAGTAACACTCATTATGTACACATTATAAAATAGGTAAATGAACTGTTGACAAATATATCTGCTTCAAATATGAAGAAATAGTCAACCTGTACTAGTTCCCCCCCCCCCCCCCCCCAACACACACACCTTATTTGTGCAAAATGTGTCTTCTTCATACATCACAAAAGTGGTAGGAAAGGTCCGGTTTGATGCTGCAAGAGGCCGACGTTTGAGAGGTTTACAATACCACCATCATCAGAGTGATGTCCCCATTGATCTGTGTCCCCTTTATTTGAGGGGTCATGCTGATGTCATTAGTGGTCATCAGAGTCGAAAATCACAGTGACTTTATGGTCACGCCTCTGAGAAATAACACTATCGCTACAACGATATTGTATGGCATTAGGAAGAGTGGCAGTTATGCTACAATCATTGAAGGAATGACTTTGTAGAAGTTTTACACAATCTAGTGGAATGGCAAGGACAAGATACAAACATCAACTTGCCATCAACTACAACCTAGTAAGCAAACTAAATGTAAGGCATCATCACTCAAAACTTGAGATTGATGCATATTATTCAGTAGGTACACCTAAGTAGGTGCATCCTGGAAACTCAAATATCTTAAGAAGCACTTAAAGATCACATCCCAAGGCCCATGATCAGACCTATGCCAGGAAACGTATGATAATATGCGCCTGAAGATCAGTAAGTGGTGATACTGTGTGGAGCCAAACCTGGTGTTCTCAAAGCTATCCTGAAAGGGGATTCCTCTGATTTAATCAACACCCTGAGTGCGTGTTCCCTCAACAACTGTAGCAATGGTCAGTTTCTCTTCAAGCTTGCTGACTTGGTTATTTCTGGATGTGTACCACTTGGTGTTCTGAAGGGAAACTCCTGGTCCTCCAATGCAGATAATCAGGTGTTTCCTGACCAAGGTCAATGAGAGAATAGGTTGCTTCTTCTGACAGGACAATCACAGAAGTTTCCACACACACACCAGAGACATATGTTCTCTCCTCCAGACCTCACACGCCCCATCCTTTTAGCAACCTCACTCTGGTCCTGACCTGGAAGACCGATCTGGCACTGTCATCATCCAGGAACTGCGGGGTGTCCATGATGAACATTGTGGACAGGTGACGTATGTCCATGTCATCCATGTTGGGCAGTCTGTCCTTGCTGCCCGACTCATGGGCCAGGAACCAGCACAGTCGCTTCATGGCTTCCTCACGCAACCTGCAATGGCAAGGATCTGGTATACCAGCAAGTAATTGCCAAAGGCTTTTCCTACTAATTGCAAGGAAATTAAGAGAATACTGCAACTTGTGTAGCTCTGCATACATATCAATATCAGTGAATGAAAGTGAAAGAGATTCTTTCTTTCTTTCTGCGTACGCAGGCTGATACTCCTGCGGACACTCCCTGTATAGCCAGGCAGTGGAGTTTTGTGTGTATGACCCTTTTTTATCCCGCCATTAAGGCAGCCATACTCCATCTTCGGGGAAGGTGCATGCTATGTGTCACGTGTCATCCATACCAACGGCCAAACTGGCCTTCTCTTCCGAAAGTTGGTGATGGGATTTTACGTGTGTGCAAGATGTTATGCGTGCGTTCACACACGGAACCTCGGTTTATAGTCTCATTCGAAGGACTATATGGGGAATGGAGTCAGAACCAATGTTAACTCCGAGGGAAAAATCCCCCTATACTGAAATTCGAACCCGCAACCCCAGGATCACGAGTCCGGCGCTCTACCAACTGAGCTATCCGGCCCCCCTAAAGTGAAAGAGATGAAAAACAACGTTTTAACATTCTAGTTTCTAATTCAGCTCCTTTCTGTTTAAAATCTGCTTCGTCTTTGCTCTAAAAGTAAATGTTATTTGTAAGGGCCAGAGGTCAAAAAGAAAATCCTTTCTAATACATGTTCACCCAATTTTTTTACCCATGAAGTGAAAATAGTAATGTCAGCAACATATTGATCCAGTCAAAGAGTAGACAAAATGACTAGGTCAGTAGTTTCATCCTCCTCCTTGCTTTAGGAAACAGCTGAGAAGTTGAAAGGAACTTGATTATTGTGCATATGAGACCTTAGGGCTACTGGTACATGAAAGGACTTGCAACACTGAGGACAACAACTCTGACGTGATCATTAGGCACACTCACTGAAGATCTCACTCACCCAAAGCTCGACAGGATAGCTCTGATTGCTTAACATCTATTTTGACTTTTATCTTTTCTTTTCCTTTTCCTTTTTTTTCAACAACTGTGTCTATGTTGTGTGTGAGCAATATGTATACTTAGGTAAGTGCCACAAAAAAAAGAAAAAAGAACAAAACAGAAATAGACTGATGTGTTCACAGAATTTTTAAAAATTCATGACATAGTAGTTTAATTACCAATAACCATAAGACAGAGAAAACTACACCAGGCTGAGTGCATCAACCAGTTCACTTGACTTCTCATATCTAACTTTCCTGCAGGTATAAAAAAATCACACACACACACACACACATACACACACACACGCACACATGCACGCACACACACACACACTCACACACAAACACACACACACACCACCCTGCGTCTCACCCTGCATCATGGGACATCATCAGTCGCAGGGTGCCCCTCATCTTGTCCATCAACACAGGTGGTCTGAGCTGACGGCTGGATCCACCATGGCCCACAGCCGACGCCCCAGACGACTCTTGAGGTCAGTGTACGACTGCAGGATGGGGAGGGACTTCAGAGGGCAGTGACCAGCTCCCCCCACAGCAGGTCGCCTAGCAACAGCTGGCTCTGGAGCAGGTGGTAGAGCAAGTCCATGGCAAGACTGCTCACCTGGAGGGGTGTTGCAACAAAAATGTACCACTATTTCAATTACGTCTGAATTCGACGGATGTATGTGTTGCGCTTAATCATGTTCCTGCATTGTTGCATTGTTTACATACTGAGAAAATTTGACTAAGGCAAAGTTCAAGCAGCTTAGTCTCTGATTCAGTTTCCTTGCATCTAAAATCCACTTTCACAACATTTATTTAAGAGAAATGATTTAAAAGATAGAGAAAGAATGGATCACAGACTATGTTGCTTAATCTTTGTCTTCCTATGTTGCTTAATCTTTGTCTTCCTAAACTTTAAGAACTATGAAAAGTTTCTCCTCAACACATTAACTATGGGCTGGAATAGCTCAATTAGAATACCACCAGACTTTTGATCCCTGTCATCCTGGGAACACAGATTCAAATCTCCATCAAGCCATTTTGGTACAAGGGAATTTTCACCTCAAAGTTCTCATTGGTTTTAACTTCTTTTCCAGAAAAGTCCCTGAAATGAGATGATAAACCAAGGCTCTGTATGTGAACAGATGCATAACATCTTGTGCACACAGAAAATCACATCACCAACTTTCAGAAGAGAAGACCAGTTCAACTGCTGGGTATGCTTGACAAGTGTAAATATAGCATGCATCCTCCATGAAAATCGAAGGAATGAATGCAAAACTGAGTTGACTGATAGTCTGAATGACACAGGAAATGAATGATTAGTGTCAGCAGGCAGCTTTAAAGTTGGTTCTACAAAGGCAGGCAGCACAATATGTAAACAAGAGCTTGGACAGCAAAGCACTTAAGAGCTTGGTCCCACACCAATGATAAGCACTTTATAAGTACTCTCCATGTACAGGAACACAAATCATGCATACCATATACAGGAAAAAAGACACGTATAGAGCAGCAACAAGCCAAAGGTCATGGTAACTCTGTCACACCGAGTAGAGCAAATACATTCATCAACAACAATGGTATTTATCAAACACAGCTGCAGAAAACTTCACATCAACAACAGTGGCATTCATCAGACACAGCTGCAGAAAACTTCACATCAACAACAGTGGTATTTATCAGATACAGCTGCAGAAAACTTCACATCAACAACAGTGGTATTTATCAGACACAGCAGCAGAAAACTTCACATCAACAACAGTGGTATTTATTAGACACAGCTGCAGAAAACTTCACATCAACAACAGTGGTATTTATTAGACACAGCTGCAGAAAACTTCAAACCAGAAACTACTGGATGTCATGAAGAAAAGAGAAAGATAATAGAAAAAGACAGGCTGCAGAGTTATAAATCCTTGCTTAAATCAAATCCACCCCACTTTCCTCACACAAAAGACAGAGAGATAACAACAGAGAGAGAGAGAGAGGAGAGAGAGAGAGAGAGAGAGAGAGAGAGAGAGAGAGAGAGAGAGAAAAGAGAGAGAGAGAGAGAGAGAGAGAGAGAGAGAGAAACTTGTGCCTTTCTCAGTGAGGCAGACCTGAGATAATTGCTAGGGTATGAATGGTGGTTTCTTTGCATATACCATTAGTTTTAGTTGTAGTAGTATTATTATTGTTATCATATACCAACACAACTCTGTGTGTACGTGCGTGCGTGCATGCGTGCGTCCATGCGTGCGTGCATGCGTGTGTGTTCAAAATGATCACAGAGTGGTATTCAACTGAAAAATCATAAGCACATAATATTCTGAATTATATTTCCAAAACTTAAACTGTTTCACCTTTACCTTGCTTGCAATTCAGATGTTTTCATTCAACAGGATTTCAAAGTAGACATCACACAACACCTCTAAACTGACTCAACAGCTGTGCAGTGTCTCTTTTAATGGACTGCTCTCTGGCGTCCTTCCACTGATTGGTCCTTGTGAACTTGCAGGCTTCGCGACTGTGACAGAATGAACTAGGTGTAGCTGTGTACAGGACAGTTGGAATGAGGGGCTGGGAGTAATGACTCTGAAAGGCAAGGAAGATAAGATAGAAAAGAAAAAAAAATTACAATCATACACAAAGACATAAACAAGTAAATAAAAGATATAAACAGAAAAACACATCCCCTTCTGACCTTGTTGTCGGAGTCAGCCAAGCCGAAGCAGACAACCTCGTACAGCACGTCAGTGTTGAGAACAAACTTGGCCTCCAGATGGCCTGTCAAGCTGGTGTTGGCCGCCTCAGTGGCTGCGTTCAGGCAAGACTGAAATCAAATGTTGCCATAAATATCATATTTCTCACCACTGAACACACATCAGGCGACAACTCTGACCTACCTTCTGTCTTATTTCTTTACTGCATGAAGAAATTCTGAAGAGAGCTGGGCAGCAGATGGTCTTCAGAGAAGACCCCTCCCCCTCCCTCCTCCCTTAAAATGTTTCAGCTTTGCACTCTTTACACTCCAAGGGGGCTAGACTGCATTCAAGTGATGACTCAAAGATGCCCTTCTGCTGTCTTTCTTTTTTTCTTTCATTTGTACTGCCATGATTCAAACCTGCAACTCCTAGATGGAAGGCATCTCATGCGCAGTCTTACCAACATGAGAAGGGTGGCTATAGGTCACCTGTTGTAAACTGTAACATCTAATTTTTCATGAAATTCATTTTTGTTCCCTCTGACCAAGATCTAGCTCATGCTCGTCTTTGCTCCTTCTGCCTTAATAAAATCTGGTCCTAGCTTCTCACCAGAAATTGAGAGCCATTTCAAGAAATCTTTGGTAGATAAGCCTCCAACCACTCTTTCTCCAGCCTCTCTGGTAAGCATTTAGCTTGATTTGTGGGATGGCTGCACCCAAGAAATATTCAGGAATGCAATCAATGGTGAAGCATGTATAGAGATGACTGTGCCGTTCTTTACTGCTGTCCTGTGTCCCATGTCAATGTCTGTACTGTTATGGTTTTTTTTTTTTTTTTGCTGTCCCAACTTCTGCGCCACCTCAGAGGCAGTGCACCCACACCGCTCATTCCGACACCCCCGTCCACAACCACAGCCTGGTCGGCCCCGCCGCAGCCCAGGCACCGGCAATCCACAAGGGGCAGGCAATGTCGAGTCGTCAAGAGGCATCCCACCGGAGAAGACACTGCACTGCTGCCGAGTCACTTCGGTGGTGTTCAGTGGCACCTGTTCTGATCTAACATACGCAGGACACCACCTACTAAGCCCCCTACTGACGACAATAATTGCTTAGTCGCGGAGCCGGCTCGAGTGAGCTCTCCCTCCGGAGGGCGCCACCACGTCCGTCCAACGACAGCCCCCATGGACTCGCCGATACCGGTGACCCCGACGGAACCAAACCAAGGCCACAGACGTGGAGAGGACATCGAAACTGAGGTCACCATGAGAGCAGGGCACGAAGGGCCACAGAATTTGAGACTTTTTTTTTTATGCTGATCGATGAGAATGAGGATGATTAAGATGATGCTACGGATTTCCATTTCGGTCTGAGACTACATGACAGGGCTGTACTCTACGCTTCCTTTCATAATATATCCCGGCGTCAACCAGGCCCGAGAGATACAGGCACCTGCAGTGTTGGTCAAGAAATTTGAGCAACACTCTCAGAAACGCATCCATTAAGTGGATGAAACTCGACTGTGTGGTCCCAGTCTTCCCAACTGAGTCCGCAGCAAACTCAACTCTGGGTAGGAGCCGGTCGGGGCAGAAAAACCCACATGACTCTGATGGGATTCGAACCCACGACCTCCCAGCCGGGAGTCCGCGACGCTAACCACTTCGCCACGGCGGCTGGTACTGTTATGTTTTTGTGGTGATGTTTTTTCACTTTACACTCAACCGGTAGCAGAGGACAGTATCAAGACTGTCACTGCGATGAGAGGTGAGTGATCGCTCGCGCCGGCCGGACGTGTTTTTTGGAGCTCCCCCGTTTTTTTGTGCCTTCAAAGTTTTACTTCCAACTTTAAAGTGGTGAAAATGTGTATTTGAAGTTTTTTGGTCGGCTGCCGCAGCGAGACGATGGATTTATTTTTTTGATGATTAATAAGTGAGCCTGAAACTAGTGTTTGGATTGTGCGCACTGTTGGAAGTTCGCAGCTGAAATTTGAGCATCCATGTCGACCATCCTTTCGACTTCGGCATGTTAAGTTTTGCCGTGCAGAACATGCCCAACAAGACGAAGAAGCGACAAGGGGAACAGCGACAAACATCAGCACTGATAGGGGACACAAGCCGCGACGCATCAGCGCTTAGCCAACGGCCGACGAGGCGGGGACCGGGTCTGCAAGTAAAAGAATAAGGTGTCGAATTCGAGGTCTCTGTCTCAAACTAGACTTCAGTTTACGGTGAAAAGAACTGCCGGTAGCGCAGTGAAAATGGCCGAAGCTATGCCTTTTGAAATTTTGCAAAACGGTTTGGACGATTTGCGTCAGCGAATTGATACTTGTCAGTCACTTTGTCAGCCAACTTGATGAGTGGATTGAACGACTGGAGGAGCAAATATTTACTCTGCAGAAGGACAATGATAACCTTCGCACCCCTCTTAGAAAAGCTTTGCGCCTCTGTCGTGACAAGGGAGGAAGATATTTGAAACCCTACGCAGTATTGTCCTGGATCAAAAGGAAGCGGGCAACAAAACTGGAGCAGTAAAACCAGACGGGAGTCGGTGAAGTGATTGGATTAAACTGGTGGAGATGGAAGAAACGAGACGGTGGCGGATTGTGAACAGAAGGTCTTGGATCTGTTCCTTTTAAAAACTGTGTGTCAGTGGAATTGACGGTAGTAGGATTTCGGCGTGCACGGGAATTGGTAGTGCCCAATAAGGACATGAACAGCCCTTTTAAATTGTTAAATTTGTGTCAAAAAAGGATGGGTTTTGAGTGGTGAAGAATCGACGCAAACTAAAGAACACTGGTATTGTGATCACTGAGGACATAACGGCACTGAATTTTCAGTGCCTCCCAGAGTCCGTCAGCACGAGAAGGTGGTGGAGGCGTGTCGGCCAATGGTGGCAGACGTTTGCTCGACTGCTGAACGATTCCATTGTGGAGGTGAAGCGGGGTGACACCAGTGTCATTGATGAGAAGCTCATCGGCTACATACCCTCTGCACAGCAGAAGCACAGCAGCAGCTGAAGCAACAGCGCTTTCAGCAGCAACAGAAGCAGGGCAACAGCAGCAGCAGCGTCACCAGCAGCAGCCACAACCTAGGCGACAACGAAAACGGCAGTTGCAGACAGGTGAGGGGCAGGACCGTGGAGGGGGTGGGGCAAACCTGCACACGGACCGGCGCCCCCCAGTGTCTCACTCCACTCCTGTGGTTCCTGACCCCAGTCACCGCCCGCTGCCCTGGAGGGCGCCCCATGGAGGTAGGGGTTCACCCGAGCTGCCACCATGGCTTCTACCTTCCTGTCGACCCTGGCTCCCCCCCTCCTCGTGGTTCTTTTCCCCTCCTGCGGCTCTACCCCCCTCCCCGCGGCTCTCTCAGAGAACCTGACATCCAGCGACGACTGCAGCAGCTGGCTGATGGGGGGACGGCTCAGGGCAGCCAGAGCGATGCCACTTCAACACAACTGTGAGATGCGGATATCCAGACAGGGTTTGTGCAACTGCAGATTGACGATACTTGTGTGTTGGTGTTCATTGGCAAATGTGTGGGCTGTGCACAGAACAGGCACCCAGAATGACACACTTCAACCAACTGTGGGGATGCAGACATCAAGGTGGGGGGTGTGCCGAGTGCAGTTAGCGGTATTTGTGTGTTGGTGGTCATCGGCTATGTGTGGGCTGTGCATTGAACGTGTGTGCAATGTGCAACATATGTGAAAACGCGGTGCAGCAAAGGGCTGACTCATCGACGGTATACTGATCCCTATTTTCAACACCCTGTTTGCTCCTTTGGGGTGAAGGAGCGGGGAGGATGGACTACCTTTCAGCACAGCAGACCAGGTCAGATTTGTTCAATTGCAACAAAACGGACACTGCTTGAAAGCAGCACACAGACACATGTTAAAGTGTGTGTGTATGTATTGGGATGAGTGCGGCGTGTGCGTGTGTGTGTGTGTGTGTGTGTGTGTGTGTGTGTGTGTGTGTGAAAATGGGGGTGTGCGTGTTGTGTGTGTGTCTGTATTTGGGGGGGTGCGTGTGTGTGTGTGTTTTGTGTGTGTTGTGTGTGTGTGTGTGTGTGTGTGTGTGTGTGCATTTCAGCGTGAATGTATGAAAGTGAATATGCTTATATGTCTATGTGAGTGTGTGTGTGTGTGTGTGTGTGTGTGTGTGTGTGTGTGTGTGTGTGTGGGGTGTGTTGTGAAAGGTATTATTTTCCTTGTGAGTTGTTTTGGGTGTGGCTGTGCTGGGATATGGGTTTGGGGTTTTTGTGGGCGCTTTTATGTGGTTCACATGTGTGTGTCTGTTATTTTTGAAGATATCCACATGTAGAGTGACAGGTTGCGGGCAGTGTGCTTGTCGGGAACGAACTGTGCACCATTTGTGTAATGGATATTCACAGACCAAGGATCAGTAGTACTGAACTTGATGACCTGTCGGAGAGCGGGGGGAGGGGGGGAGGAGAGAATGAACCCCGAGTCTCTCTCCTTCTCTCTCGAGCACACACGCACTCTGCCTGACTCGGTGTGTGTGTGTGTGTGTGTGTGTGTGTGTGTTGTGTGTGTGTGTGTGTGTGTAGCTCAATAATGATACTAAAATTGCTGGCAATTCTTTGCATTTATACTTGTTTGCCATGAATGTATCTGTGAATATAATGCTGTTTGTATTACAGATTAAATTTGGGTTAGCTGTTATATTTTCAGTTTAGGTGAAATGCTGGCGGAGGGGAGGGAGGGGGGGGGGAAGGTGGTGGGGATTGCCGGGGCAAAGGTGGGTGGTTGTTTTTTGTTTTTTTCTTCTTTCTTGTGTGTGTGTGGTGTGTTGTGTGTGTGTGTGGGTTGTGGGGTGTGGGTGGTGCTTGGCATCTTTCATCTCAGTGACAACAAAATTATTGGCAATTCTTTACATAGTTATGTGTAGATATGGATGGATGGACCGTTAAAAAATTCCTATTGAATGCGTTATCATGTGTATCATTGATAAAAATGATTAAGTCCAGTTCACTCTTAAAATGATGATGCATTCATGTGCTGTTTATAGACAGATAATGATTTTGTTCCGGCAGATATTTAGTTATAAAAAATGATATTTAAATACTTGGTAGATGTTTCCGGCTTACAATGTTTGAAATGTGCTCAGTAGATGGTGTTTCGTGTCAGTTTACTACTAGATGGCATTAGCAGATGAGGGCCCAGCTTGCCTTGCGCCGCCCCTCCCCCCCCCTTTCTCCCCCCTCATTTTCCCCTTTCCCCCCCCCCGTTCTCTCCCTCTTTCTCCGAGGTTGCACTTCCCCATTTTTTTCTCTCTTTTTTTTCCCCCCAGAAAATGTGGTAATTTATGCGATAGCATTTAACTGTATGCCTTGCGCTTTGCTGTTGCTATACCTGGCACGCTTGTAGTCGTTCTTAAACAAGATTCACGAGCTGAAAAAGCCCCTAGCCGGTACAAGTTAGTTGCACGCGCTATTATATCGCAAGTGTGAACAGCTGGCTGCAGATTTGCGGGACTCGGCCCACAGTCCTATCCCTCCCGTCTTCTTTCCCGCCGTTGTTTTCTTCCGCACTTTTTAAGTACTCATATGAGTTTCCCCCATTATATCCTCAATGCTGTCGGCGCACATACGCATCGTTCCCCAAAATTTAACCAGGGTTTTTTTTATTATAACCTTGACTCTTTGACTTTAGTATTTTTTGCTTTGTCTTATGTTTTTCTTGCTTTTCTTTTATACATTTGGTCTTTTTGTTCAACGGGAGGAAATCCTTTGTTGAATGAGATGCTGTTTTCCTTTTGTGAGAGAGATGGTGAGGTTTGTTGTCACTTAGGGGACTGGGATTTTGTTTATATTTAGCTACCTGTTTTTCAGTTGCATAGTATGTCAATTGCAGGGTATGGGAGTTTCTGCGTACAGTTGTGTATTCCTGCCTCTACTTATAAAGTTATAACATGAGTAACTCGTAAGGTTTTGTTCAATGAACTGCCGAGGCCTAGCGGACAAAAACCGAGGAGGAATGTGTTTCACTATCTAAGAAAAAGGCGTTCTGGGTGTAACTCTTACAGAATACCCATTTTGACCCTAAGCTTGAAGTATGTATCAGAGCAGAATGGGGTTGTGAAGCATATTTTGCATCATATATGCCCAAATTCAAGAGGTGTTGCGATTCTCTTTAACAATAATTTGAATTTTGTGTAAAGAAGGTTACAAAGAACAGGCGGAAACTACATTTTTGCTGTCGTATCCATTTTGGATAAGATATGTTGATTTTTAAACCCCGGGTATGGGCCAAACCATGAGATCCTAAATTTTTTGTTGAGTTAGAAGATCAAATTAAAGGGATGTTGGTGTTGAGAATGTTGTAATTGGAGGGGACTGGAACCTGGTTCAAGATTTTCAAGGGATTATTTTAATTACAAGCATTATAACAATGTTAAAGCACAACAGCAAGTTGAAGACATGATGTTTAATCTAGATCTTACAGAATATGGAAAAATGTTGAACCTGAGTTGAAAAGATACACATGGGCACAGATCCCCCCTCTGCAGCAAAGTAGACTTGATTTTTTTCTAGTTTTAGACTAAGTGTCTACCTTCGTCACAGATGCGATATTAAGGGAGGATACAGGACAGACCATTCAATGATTACTTTAACTTTAACCTTTGCTAGAGAAACTAAACGATACCCTTTCGGAAATTTAAAATTTTTCTTTGTTGAAGGACAAACAGTATATAGTGAAATTAACGAGGAAATTAAAGCTGTGATAGAAGAGTACGCAGTACTGCCCTATTCAACAAACAACTACCATTTATTGAGCGTTTCAGAAATTCAGTTTACTATTACAGATCAACTGTTCCTAACGTTTTATTAAAGAAAATAAGAAGTAAAACTATAACATTCGCAACTGTAAAGAAACGCAGAAATAAAGAAAGCAGAAGCATTTACAAGTGAATATTGAAAAGTTTTGAGAGAAGAAACAGTTTTACTGATGAAGAAAGACATGATTTTGAGCAGGAAAAAAGAGGAACTATTAGACTTAGGGAAGCTAAAATGCAGGGGGTTTTGATTCGATCACAAGCAAAGTTGGAAAGCAGATGGAGAAAAGGTCAGTCCAATAAATTTTTTCTCACTTGAAAAAAGAAAATTCTTAAACAAAAATATGACAAAGTTAATATAAATGATGGTTTAGAAATATCCGATGTCGAAAGGATCCAACATGAAGTGAAGAAATTTTTTGAAGAATTGTACCGGCCAAAGGAAAATTGAGGATTGCGAAATTTTTCTGAAATGGTTAATTTACCTCATGTCCAAAAAGATAACGAAAAGGTACAATTAGAAGGAAAAATTCTATGGATGAGGCTGGGTATGCACTTAAACAGATTGAAAAACAATAAAAAGCCCTGGATCAACGGATTTACTGTTGAGTTCTCAAAATTTTTTGGCCATCACTTGGAAAAATTCGTTGTGCGATTCTTTTAAATGAAGGTTTTGAACTAGACGAGTTGTCCACAACACAAAAGGAAGGAATTTATAGTGGTAATTCCTAAAGGGATAAATCTCGAGATGCCATCAAAACCCGGAGGCCAATTACTCTTTTAAATGTTTTTTATAAGATGGGTCAGCATGTGTTGCGAAAAGACTGAAAATGGTTCTTCCAAGTTTGATCAATGAAGACCAAACAGGGTTTATGGTCAACAGATATATCGGAGATAACATTAGATTAATCTATGACTTAATTAACTACTTGGAAACACACCAACTGCCTGGTTTTCTGTTATGTTTAGATTTTGAGAAAGCCTTCGATTCCCTTGACTGGGATTCATGAAAAAAGTACTTGTAGCATTCGGTTTCGGACCAGATATTCGTAAATGGATAAGTACTTTCATAATGATAATAAGTCAACGGTTCTTGTGAATGGCCAGCTCTGGTTGGTTTCCCGTAGTCGTGGGTGCAGGCAGGGTGACCAGTTTCACCCTACATATTCATTTTTTGTGTGGGAAAACCTTGCCATTATGTTGAGAGATAATAGAATAATAAAAGGGATCCAAATTAACAATACAAAACACAAAATTCACAATACGCAGACGATGCAGAAATTATGCTGAAGGTGACAAGAGTGCTTTTGAGGAAACTCTGATAACAGTTGATAGGTTTGGAAGAAATCAGGGTTTTATATTAAACACAGAAAAAACAAGTGCAATATGGCTCGGCAGTAGGAAAAATTCGACGATTTGCTACATGCAACATTTACATCAGTGGAATCCACCACAGTTTCAAAATTCTGGGTATCGTATTTTCAATGATCTTGCTCATTGTTCAGAAAAAAACATGCAGGCTAGATTTCTTGAAATAAGAATGCATAAAAGGTATGGTTTAAAAAAACAGATTATACTCCATAGGCAGGGTGGCTGTTTTTAAAGTCCTTAATCTGTCCCAAACTAATTCATCTCTGGATTCTACTCCAAATCCCTCCCGATGATGTAAATTAAAAGTATTCAAAACTCAGTATTTCGATTTGTTTGGATAGAAAACGGGGTCATATAAATAGAAAAACCGTGGTTAAAAACGTAATGAATGGAGGACTTGGTGTGCCTAGAAAAAAAAAATATATTTGCATAAAAACTGCATGGGTTAGAAAAAAGACTATCATCTCACAAGTGGAAAAGTATTACTTTGGCAAGTTGTCCAAAAATATTTCATCTGGAAAAGATTGGTTGTAGTCTTCCTCTAGGCCCAAATTTTCCAGAAAATAAATTTTGGGTTGATGTATTTGAGGCAAAAAAAAGAATTTTGGGAAAAGGATTATATCTTTTCATTTCCGAAGAAATTGCTTCCGAAAATATATTTTACAATGAAAATATTAAGAAAAACAAAAACCAATTTTTTATCAAAGTTTGTTCGACAAAAGTATACACAAAATTGGAAAACATACTGAAAAAAGATGGCACGCTTTTGGCATATAGAGTCAATTATAAATATGGATTTTTCATTGACTTTATTTGTACACTGGATTATTAAAGAGAGGTAAACGCATATATTCGGAAAACTGCAGTAACAAAGACAAATAACAAGCATGAAAAAACGCTAAATGTGGAAGCTTATCTGTTCAGTCAGCAAAGGGGCACGTGTTTACTATGATGCCTTTGTGTGTGACAACATAATCCCTACTTTTTGCAACAAGTGGAATGAAAAACTTGACCAGCAATTGGAAAAGGAATATCATTTTAAAAAAGGTACAAAAAATAAAGAAATAAAACTTAAATGGTTTCAGAATAAGAATTCAACACCGTGTATTGGGTACAAATATTGTGGGTTTTCAAAAATGAGAGTTGAACTGAGTGATCATTGTACATTCTGTAATAGAGAAAGGGAACCATGAGCATCTGTTTTGGTTAGTGAACATGCGCCATTTTTGGGAACAACTTCAAGCAAAATGAAAGAGAAGTGCAGCAGCGCTTGTTTGATTTGTCTGTTAATGGTATTATTTGGCATGCAGATCTTGAGAGGGGATGAAACCTTGATTCATTAACTTCTAGGAAAAATTTTTATCTATAAATGCAAATGCGAGAAAAAACTTCCAATTTGATAAGCTTCTACTATTTAAAGCAAGATAAGTTTGACAACAACTTGCGAAAGTGTAAGTCAAGTCAAAACACATGAAAATGGCAAATATACAATCTTTAAAGAAGTGTAACTTTTGGGGCTTGATGTATATGCTAGGGACAGTCTGTCTCTGGTACTTAACATGCAGCCGTTTGGATCCCCTTGGGGGGGTTTGTCGGGTCCTATCCTCTCTCTCCGCTCTCTTTCTCCTGTTGTTTCTGTTCTCTTGTTTTGGCTTTTTTTTCCAAAGTTTTGTTCTGACTTATCAATTTTGAAAAAAATCTCCCGTACAAATAAGTTAAAACCCTGGTGAACTGGGGGGGTTTAAGGGTATGGTCAAAACGGTGTTGAAGCATAAAGGGTGTGATTTGTACCCTGATTTTGAAGTGAAACGCTAATGAATTTGGTTAAATGGCTGTTTTTGCAAGGAAAAAATATAAAAAATTGATTTTAAAAAAAAAAAAAAAAATACTTTCACTTGCATCTCAAGGATAAGTCCACTGGATGGTAATCCTGGTTCACCTATGCTTACCGGGTGGTTAGAGGACCGGAAGTATGTGTGCTGGCGAACGTCTGTCAAGGGGGGAGAGGGAGTTTGAGCAGGTGCCCGTGCAGCGTGAAAGCACACCTTGTCTGTGCTCTGACACTGCTCCTGTGCACATACATGAAACCAACCCTGAGCAAAGCAAGCACCCCAGTGACAATGGGCTCTTATCAGCATTTCTTTATTACCAGGGCAGCTCTTATAATAATGAG
>CM031609.1:55587561-55595061 GCA_018398815.1 Conus ventricosus
GAACCAAGGGCTCTGTGGGCTGGCTCCCCACTTTGCCTTAAACATGTGGCTACTAAAAATAAAAGGAAAGATGCTCCCAGGATTCACCGAAAGGGGGAGAGAATGATGAATCCATCGGTGCTCAACCAATCACGACTGCAAATCCCAAACGGACTATGAACATGGACCAAATGGAATATCCATGTGTCTGTGGAAAGCGTTTCGCTACCACCCGTGGCATGAAGATCCACAGGACAAAGATGGGATGTGTGAAGACTCATCTGAATGAGCAGCAGCGCACTGCATCAGCAATAAGACGTCGGAAGACCAAGGCCAGGATTTAAACCACAGTGCCAAGGACATCCACGCTGTTGGTTCGGATGAGGAATTTGCACAGGCCCTCGATGCAGGCGCCTGAAACTCAACCTGCCACGAGCAAACGAAACTGAAGATTGGGAGAAACTGGATGCAAAAATCGTCCAAAGACTCGATGCACTGATAGGGAAAAGCACCCTGGAACACAAACTAGCCACATATGGGGACATTGTGTATGCCACATGTAGAGACGCCTATGGAGTAAAACTACCCAAAGAGAAAACACCTCCAAAGAAATCCAGACGCCAAGAAAAGATGGACAAGATCAGAGTCCAAAAGAACAACCTCAAGAAGCAAATGAAGACCGCACTGCCAGCTGAAAAACAAGGCTTGGAAAAACTGTGGGAAGACCTGAAAGAAAAACACAGCGCCCTCAGCAAAGCGGAATCTGCGAGGAAGAGGAAGAGCAAAAAGAAGAAGACACAAGAGGCTTCTTCAGAGACCCCTTCCAGTTTGCCAGAACACTGTTTGAGCAGCCAAAATCTGGGACCCTAAGTCTGGACAAAGGAGTTCTTGAGCAGCATCTGAGGAAAACATACTCTGACTCACAGAGCAAAGCACCACTCGACATTCAAGGTCTGGTGTGGCCAACCAACCCTGAGGAACAGTTCAATGGCAAGCCTCCAACATTGGCGGAAATCAAGAAGGTGGTCGACAAAGCCAGAGCCAAATCATCACCAGGGCCAAACGGAATACCTTACCAGCTTTACAAGAAATGTCCCAAGGTGCTGGAGTGGCTCCACAGGCTGCTGCGATCGGCTTGGAGAAACCAGAAGATCAGCGGCCAGTGGATGACGGCAGATGGTGTGTACATCCCAAAGAGCAAAACTCAGTGACATCAGCCAGTTCAGGCCAATATCACTACTGAACGTCGAAGGGAAAATCTTCTTCTCTGTCATGGCAGCAAGGCTGACCAAGTACCTGATGGAAAACAAGTACTTGGATGTGTCAGTCCAGAAAGGTGGCATCCCAGGCGTGGCTGGCTGTGTAGAACACGCCACAATGATCTGGGACGCAATCCAAAAAGCGAAAACAGAAAAGAGAGACCTGGACGTAGTGTGGCTTGATCTGGCAAACGCATATGGATCTGTGCCCCATGAGATGATACAGTTGGCTCTTGAGATGTACCATGTGCCAAAGAACATCCGCGACATGCTCAAGAAGTACTTCAATGGCTTCTCAATGCGGTTCTCTACCAAAGAGTACACAAACTGATGGATCAACTTGGAAGTGGGCATTGCAATGGGCTGTGCAATTTTCCCCGATACTGTTCGTGCTGGCAATGGAACTCATCTTGAAAGCAGCAACAAACAACGCGAGACAAACAGACCTTGGCGATGGATACAAGATGCTCCTCTCAAGGCCTTCATGGATGACACTACAGTGATTTCATCCAGAGAAGACGAGACACGTCATGTGCTGGAGAGGCTGGACGACATAGTTGCCTCATCCAGAATGAAGTTCAAGCCAAAGAAATCACGGAGTCTCTCACTGAGGAAAGGAAAAAGTGGCCGAATCTGTGGTCTTCAGTGTTGCCAACCAGGCCATTCCAACGTCACAGAAGAACCAGTCAAGAGCCTTGGAAGATGGTATGATGATACGCTGAAAGACACACAAAGAGCAAAAGAAAACCAAGCAGATGGCGGAAGAAGGCTTGGAGACCATTGACCAGTGTGGGCTCCCTGGCAAATACAAGGTCTGGTGTCTGCAGTTCATGCTGATACCAAAGCTCCTATGGCCTCTGATGATATACGACATCTGCACCAGCACAGTGGAGGCAATGGAAGCCAAAATCAACAAGTTCACAAGGAAATGGCTTGGTGTCCCACCCTGTCTGACTGACATCGCGCTGTACTGTCGCCAAGCAAAGCTCAAACTACCACTGAAATCCATCCTGGAGGAATACAAAGCAGGGAAGATCAGACTTCAAAGCATGCTGGAGGACTCAGGAGACAAGGTGGTAGAAGCAATCAAGCCCCAGCTGAAGACAGGCAGAAAATGGAAAGTTCAAGAGGCAATGGATTCTGCAAAGAAAGTCTCAAGATCAGAGAAATAACAGGACACACACAGACCAACAGACAAGGACTGGGGGTGACAAAACTGAATGGTGGTCAAAGGCCAACGGAAAAGCCAAAAGAGACATGATGATCAGGAGATGAGAAAAGAAGAAGACCAAAAAAGACCCAAAAAGCAGTCAGCAGAGCCAGCAAGGCAATGGACAACGTGGGAGAATGCACTCCAAAGAAGTCTAACTTGGAATGACATTTGGCACATGGCCCCTCTCAGGATCAGCTTCATTCTCAGATCTGCATATGACCTTCTGCCCTCAAATGCAAACCTGGTGAAGTGGGGGAAAACAGACGATCCTGCATGCCCCCTCTGCCATGAAAAACAAACAGTGGAGCATGTTCTAAACTCATGTAAAGTAGCCCTGGCTCAAGGAAGGTACACATGGAGGCACAACCAAGTGCTCAAAGAGATTGTACAAGTAGTCTGGGCTAGTACCAACACCACAAAAGGGAGAATCAGGACTCCAAAAGCACCCGCAACATTCTTCACGGCAGGAGGCAGCAAATCATGGCCAAGAACAACAGTGCCACTCGAAACATGCAGGCAGAGTCTGCTGGATGGGGCAGATGACTGGGATGCACTGCAGACCTCCCAGAATGGAAGAGTCACCCAGAGATCATCAGCAAGAGTGGCATGAGACCAGACATAGTAGTACACTCTAAGTCAACCAAGCAGCTGATCATGATCGAGCTCACGGTGCCATATGAGAACAGAATGGAGGCAGCTCAAATCTACAAGACTGAAAAGTATGCTGATCTGGCAAACAGCCTGAGGAGAGAAGGCTATCAGAAATTGGAGCTAGGGGATTTGTAGGAACGTCTGCATACAGCCTCATGAAACAGCTCTCAGTTGCAGGGAAGGAAAAACCCAGAGCCTGAAAGCAATGGCAGAAGCGGCAGAGAGGTGTTCAAGCTGGATCTGGTCAAGGAGGAACAAAAGTGAACTTCATAAGGCTTAATTTCCTACAAATATCAGGTGTCCTGTGGCTCAGTGGTTAAAGCGCGAGTCATTAAGTAGAAAATGAGCATGTCCAGAGGGTCATGGGTTTTGAATCCCAGCCATGGCTCGTCCCAAGATGGGGAAAAAAAAAGGGGCAGCAGAGGGACATCCGGAGTCATGAACCGGGTGTGGCCCAACCCCCTAGAGTGTCAGGAGAATAAGGGCCGAAACACTTGCTTGAAGGGGGCTTCTCTTCTGAGGACTCTCTGCTGCCACGCTCTCCACGAGTTTCTTTCTACATTAACCTTTTTTTTAATGTCAGTACAACACTATGTTAATCTGACAGTAAATGGTTTCAGTCAGTCAGTCATTCAGTCAGTGTGTGTGTGTGTGTGTGTGTGTGTGTGTGCGTGTGTGTGTGTGTGTGTGTGTGTGTCCGTCCGTCCGTGGTCAAAATGTGTTCCACTCGCTCCAGACAAAACTACTGGGCCGATCTTTCTGAAAATTTGTAGGTATGTTCATTATGGGTCACGGATGATGCCCGATGTTTTAGTTTACCGTTTTAGCCGTTACTAATGGCTGTAACGGCCTGTAACGGTTTTTTCTTCTTTATGGAATATCTTGGAAAGTACTAGGCCGATCTTTGTGAAAATTAGCAGGTATGTTCATTATGGGTCACGAATGATGCCCGATGTTTAGTTTACCGTTATAGCCGTATAACGGCCCATAACGGCTTTTCTTTTCATGGAATATCTCAGAAACTGCATGGCCGATCTTTCTGAAAATTTGTAGGTATGTTCATTATGGGTCACGGATGATGCCCGATGATTTAGTTTACGTTTATAGCCGTTACTAACGGCTATAACGGCCCTAATGGTTTTCATTCTTTATGGAATATCTTAGAAAGTACTTGGCTGATCTTTCTGAAAATTTGTAGGTATGTTCATTATGGGTCCCGGATGATGCCGATGTTTTAGTTTACCGTTATAGCCGTTACTAACGGCTATAACGGTCCATAACGGTTTTTTTTGGAATATCTTAGAAAGTATGTGGCCGATATTTCTGAAAATTAGTAGGTATGTTCATTATGGGTCATGGATGATGCCCGACGTTTAAGTTTGCCGTTACAGCCGTTACTAACGGCCCATTGGTTTTTTTCTTTATGGAAAATCTTAAAAAAGTACTTGGCCGATCTTTCTAAAAAATTTGAAAAGTTGTTCTTATAGGTCACAGATGTGGCCGATTTTTATCAGATACCCATTAAAAGGGTTTTTACCAGCCAAAACGGTTTTTCTCTTTATGGAATATCTCACGCGTATTCAGGAAAACCCGGGAGTACGTTTTTATGCTTTGCATTTGTTTTTTTTTTTGAAATCACGTGTCGGTGTGTTGTTTGTGTGTGTGGTTGTGTGTGTGTGGTGTTTTTGGTGTGTGTGTGTGTGTGTGTGTTTTGGTGCGGTGTGTGTATGTGTGTGTGTGTGTTTGGTTTGCATTACGGGCACTGTGGGTTCACGAATAGTCACAAACCCTGAAACTTTTTGTTTGTTTATTTTCGTTTTTTTATTCCCCAGTAAAATCACGTTGTTCAGAAAACCCGTCTTCAATTTTCATTTTCCTGTCCCATTTTTTGGTTTTTTTCAGAAATGTTTATCGATATTTTTTGTAGTCCCCTTTACGGTGTATAAAAAATAGTTAAATAAAAATTGATGCTTCAAAATTTTTTCAAAAACAAATCTGGCAACAAAAAAAAAAAAAAGAAAAAAAAAAAAAAATGTGGACCGTTTTTCTTTTGCTTACGGGAAGGTTTTGATCTAAAAATTTTGGTATGTAACTTTTGGGTTTTTCTTCTGTGATGTGATACCCAGATTTAAAAAAAAAAAAAAAGGAGAAAAAAATACATCTGGAAAGTTGGGAAACTATCTGGCTTTTAAACAGGCGTGCGGAGTGGGGTCGCACGGGGTGTTTGCGTTTGTTGTTTGCTTGTTTGCGGCGCGCGGTGTGTGGTGTGTGTGGTGTTTTGGGGGGGTTGGGGTTGGTGTGGTTGAGGAGGGAGAGGGGGAAAGAGAGGAGAGGAGGGGAAGAGTGAGAGGAGAGAGAAGAGAAGAGAAGAGAGAGGAAGGAGAGAGGGAAAAAAATTGGGGCACACACGCTCCTTCTTCCCCCCACGTTTGCCCGTGAAAGACGGGGGATTCAGTGTAGTAGATTTAAAAAAACAAGAGTGTGTAGGGCAGGGCGCAGACCTCGCGTACACTCAAATGATTTTGAGATGTTATTCATCCTTTGTGTGTTTGTTTATGGGGGGAGTGTAGGGGCATGGACGAAAGAGTTATTCCTTGTGTTTTGTTAAAAAGGGGTTTTAGAAAACGAAAAATGTTTTTTTTTTTTTTTTTTTTTTTTTTATAACAAAAAAAGGTTTTTGAAAATTTACAGTTAGCCAGCATGACATGCGTCACAGATGTAAATCAAATTTTTTTTTTTAGAAGTGAAAATATCACGGGGGTTCAAAATTTTTTTTTTAAAAACCTTTTCCCCGCGGGGCACTAAAACCTTGTTTTAGATTACTTGATGTTTTTGAAGAAGCCAAGTGTGTGAAGCCCCAGTGATGAATTGGCCCTGTTTCCCAACTTGGGGGGGAATGCCAATTTAGACATGGCCCTGTCCCCACACTGGGGATTTGAGGGCCCCTATATAGAACATGGCCCCGAAATCCGTTTTGGGGGGGTTTGAGTGCCTTAGATAGAAACTTTGGCCCCCTGTACCCCCATTAAAAGGGTTAATCCTTAAATAGAACAGGGCCCCCCGATACCCAATTGGGGAGTGGGGGGCCCTTTAAAAATAAAAAGGGCCCCGTACCCCACTTTGGGGAGTGGAGTCCCTAAAATAGAACATGGCCCCGAAACCCACTTTGGGGGAGTAAATCCCTATATAGAATTCCCCTGGTCCCCAATTCAAGGGTTGAATCCCTTTTAAATAGGGGGCCCCCGATTCCCCACTGAGGGTTGAGGCCTTAAATAGAACGGGCCCCCCGATCCCCCATTGGGGCGGGGCCTTAAATGAACAGGGCCCCAATATCCCAATTGGGGGTTGAGTCCCAAAATGAACATGGCCAGTATCCCACATTGGGGAGTTGAGTGCCTTAATAGACAGGGCCCCCCGTCCCCCCACATTGGGGAGTGGAGTGCCTTAAAATCGAACTGGCCCAATACCCAATTGGGGAGTTGAGTCCCTTAATAGAAATGGCCCCAGATACCCAAATTTGGGGAGTTGAGTCCCTTTAAAATAGAACATGGCCCCGTCCCAAAACTTGGGGGAGTGGGGGCCCTTAAAAGAAACAGGGCCCCCTAAACCCCCATTGGGGGGTTGAGGCCTTATTTTAGCGGGCCCTGGTCCCCACTTTTGGGTTAAAATGTTAAAAATTAGGCAGGCCCCGTACCCCCACTGGGATTGAGTGCTTAAATAGAAATGGCCCCCGATACCACATGGGGAGTGGAGTCCCTTAAATAGAACAGGCCCAAATCCCAATTGGGGGTTTGATCCCTTTAAAAATAGAACGGGCCCGTATCCCACTTGGGGGGGGGTTGATCCCTTAAAAAAATATGGCCCCGTACCCACTTTGGGGGGGGTCCCTTAAAATAGAAATGGTCCAAATATCCAAATTTGGGATGTTGGTGCCTTTAAATAAAAACAGGGCCCAGATATACTTGGGGGTGAGGCCCTTAAAGAACATGGCCCCCGTTACCCACTTTGGGGGAAAAGGGGGGCCCTTTAAAATAGAACGGGCCCCCTGATACCCCAAAATGGGGATTTGAGTGTTATAAGAACAGGGCCCTGGTCCAAATTCAGGGTTGGAATGCCAAAATAGAACATGGTCCCGAATCCCATTTGGGGAGTGGAGGCCTTTTAGACAGGGCCCAGAACCCGCTTTTGGGGAGTTGAGTCCCTTGATAGACTGGCCCGTACCCCATGGGGGGTTGGTCCCTTAAAAATGAACCCGGCCCCAGATCCCCCACTTTGGGGGAGGGGTGCCTTAAAAAAAACATGGCCCGTATTACTTTGGGGATTTGGGGCCCTTATTAGAAATGGCCCCGAACCCCCTTGGGGGAGTGGGTGTTTTATATAGAACTTGGCCCCCGTCCC
>CM031609.1:55597561-55644113 GCA_018398815.1 Conus ventricosus
CTCTTTATACATCCACAGATCATCCCATCAGCAGGATCCTCAGGTTCAACCGGCATATAGTAGAAGATCACAAACCTGCCTTTGAGACCAAACCGATGATTACTTCCAGGTGCGACAAAAAGATCGAAGACTTTTGTGTGTGCTCAAACTGAACAAAATCACCAGACCTTAGTCACCGGTACTTTTCCCTGCTCAAAACCCCAGCGCAAATTTTGTCCTATCACCAAGCCAGACACCATCGTACATGGCCCCTACGGCTCATTCAAAATTAAACGTACATTATCTTGTCAGACTCACATCATTGTGTATACCATTCACCGTGAACTGTGTGGTGAAATTCATGTGGGTGAGACATCCGTTCACTTGATACACGCATGGCTGAACACCCGGCGGACGTCTGCCGCCATTGACCAAAACCAGTTGTTATCCTCAAAACAAGATCAACCATGTCAAAGTCCTGGCTCTTTGGCTGTCACGGAATGAAAACTTTGAGCACACCATGCAGGAATCCCATCTCATTGCCAGACTAGGGACCCTCTGCCCACTTGGCATCAGCATCCAGAAAATGCCTTGTGGCTTTTTCCTCCAGAACATCAGTTTGCAGTACTTTCCACAGACAAACTACCATACTACGCATTATCTACCTAATGTATGTATACGTTACAGCTATTATCTCTTCTCTCCTTCATTTACTGTCTCCATTTTCTTTATCAATCCATTTTCTTTATCAGTATTCTTTACTCAGTTATCTACCCGCTCGTCTTGTTATTCTGATTTCTCTTTCAGATACATATACTTCCTCTTTTGCCCATATTTTTCTTTATCAATCCATTTTCTTTATCAACATTCTTTACTCACTTATCTACCCGCCCGTCTTGTTACTCTGATTTCTCTTTCAAATATATGTACTTCCTCGTTTGCCATATTTTTCTTCTTTCTTTCCTTTTGTTTGTTTGTTGTCTTCTTCTTCTGTTTCAATAGTACTGTGTACTTTTTATTCACTGACCATTTTCATTCCTTTCCACCTACTCACTGTTATAATTATTATTGTTGTCGTTGTTGTTGTTACATTATTCATTTCATTATTGTCATTAATTGTAGTATTGGCATGAATTTTAGAATTATTATTGTTGTTCTTCTTATTGTTGTTGTTGTTACTATTATCATTATTTTACTGTTGTTGTTGTTACCAATATCATCACTTTCATTATTCATACCGCAAGATGAGCTTTCTTTCATTTGTATTTTCTAAATTCCTATGCATTGTATATTTCTTAGATGCTTTCTTACTGCTTAAAAAATTTTTTTTTTTATCATTATCATTCTTTTAAAGAAAATGGTCATGATAATTGTCATAAATATTTGTCTATTTCTTGGATTCTCTTTTACTATATCTCCAGTTTTGTATACTATCTTTATTAGTAGTAGTAGTGGTAGTAATAGTATCATCATCATCATCATCATCATCATCCATCATCATCATTTATTATAGTTATTGTCATTGCTATCGTAGCTATATTATTGTAACTATTCTTCTCATTTTTCTTCTTCTTGTTCTTCTTCTATTACCATTAACATTACCACAATTTATATTATCATTATTTTAGCATTTTTGTTGTTGTTGCTGCTGTTGTATGGCCATAGTACAACCATCATTAGTGTCATAATCATTATTATTATTTTTGTTATTATTATTATTATCATCATCGTCATCATCATCAACATCATCATTATAATTATTGTACCTTCTCCTTCTTCCCTTCTCATCTTATAATTTTTTTTTGTTCATCTAAGAACAAATTCTTCATCCCGATCAAAGAGACAAGTGATTGTTCTTCCTTTGTTTTCATTGTTTTGAATGTTAATTGTTCTGCCCGGAGAAGACGCGACAGGTCGAAACGAGTTATGTTTGTCTCGTAATTTTTATTATTATTATTATTATTTTTATTGTTATTATTATGAATACTTATATAGCGCCTATCCTCGGGTAGAGACCGAGCTCTAAGCGCTTTACATTCCACACTCGTTTACACAACGGGCTGCCTACCTGGGTAGTGCCGACCGAAGAGCTGCCAGGGTGGCGCTTCATTCAGTCGTTTCCCATGTCATCCAGTCAATATCGTTCAATATCGTTCACTCAATTTCCTTACTTCCTTCATTCTTTCCATTTCTCATGCAGGGCGCATGCTGTATGTAACCTGTCATCTCTTCTCTTCCGAAAGTTGGTGACGGGATTGTACGTGTGTGCGAGATGTTATTGCGTGCGTGCACACACGGAACCTCGGTTTATAGTTTTCATTCGAAGGACTGTTTGGGAAATGGAGTCAAAACCAATGTTAATCCGAAGGAAAAATCCCTCTGTACCGAAACGGCCCGGCGGAGATTCGAACCCGCAACCCCAGGATCACTAAGATTACGAGTCCGGCGCTCTACCACTGAGCTATCCCTGTTCTTCATTTGTTCGGCAGTCCAGTATTGCTTGTCTTACTCTTGTTAAATACCCGCCTGCAGTCACCCACTTTGAAACCAAAAACATTATTATCATCATTATCATTATATTATTATGATAATTGTCATTATATATATTATACTCATTATTATCATTACATTATTAATATCATTCTTATCAGTAGTAGTAGTAGTAGTAGTTAGTTGTAGGGTTAGGCGATGTATGACTAGTAGTTCCCTTGTGCCATCAGACTGATGAATGAATGACGGGGATGGTGTGAGACTCTTGTGTCAAAACATGATTATATTTAGAACCACAGTTGTCAAAATATCTAACACGATTAACGCATCTCCACACGGCTTCCACGGTGATTAGAAAAAATTGCTGTGAACGGTGTGGTTGTGTGGTATGTAGAGCATTATAATTTCACATGAGGAGAGCCACATTAAATATGTTGAATAGCAGGAATAGCACCATAGCAGCAGTGCAGCAGCAGCAGCAGCAGCAGTAGTGAGTTAGTAGTAGTAGTAGTAGTGGCAGAAGTAGTAACTGTAGTAGTAGCAGCAGCAGCAACAGCAGCAGCAACAACAGCAGCGGCAGCAGCAGCAGCAGCAAAAGTAGTAATATAAGTAGTGGCAGCGGCAGCAGCAGCAGCAGTGACATTAGCACTAATAGACTTCAAAACAAACAACCTCAAGAAGTGTCTAAACATATCCAAATAAACCAGCAGCAGCAGCAGCTCTAGCTTTACGAGCACGTCATTGATGCCGATTCGCCCTCCGCTGTCATGCACAGGTATATGGGAGGAGATGCCCAGGATGACTATGGCCGTGCCCTGTCCACCATCAACGCTATCGACGGGTGGCGGAGCGGCGTACCGAAGACTGTCGTGCTGCTTATTGGCAGCGAGGCCACATCCTCCATCAATACGACGGTGTCTGCCGTTCGGACAGCCATAGAACGTGGTGAGTAGGGGAGTAATTAAGGAGAAAGGGAGGGTCGGATGGTAGACGATGCGAGAAGGAGAGGTTAATGAAATGATGAGGCAACTGTGTGAAGATTAGCTATTATGGTCCGATGATCCTGACGATGTTTATCTGATGATGATTGCGTTAGTAGTAGCATGGAACGTTTTAAACGTAACAATATATGTGTGTATATATATACACATATGTATTGTTACATTTAAAATACATGTAAATATATATATATATATATATATATATATATATATATATATATATATATATATATTATATATATATATATATATTGGATGATTATAATGACAATAATAATGATGAGAGGGACAATGGTACTGATGTTGAGGAGGATTTTTGTATGTCTGTAAATTTGGAAGTGTTTATGAATTATAGACATGATGTTGATGATAACCATAGTAATAATGACGATGATACAATGTTCAATGTGAATGCATAGCCTTTGAATTGAACTATTTATAGTGACAATAGTAATGATTTTTGACTCACACGTGTAACACGTAAGCCGATAAAAATCATAGACAACTCTCTCTCTCTCTCTCTCTCTCTCTCTCTCTCTCTCTCTCTCTCTCTCTCTCTCTCTCTCTCTGTGCGTGCGTGCGTGCGTGCGTGCGTTAGTGTGTGTGCGTGCGTGCGTGCGTGCGTGCGTGCGTGCGTGCGTGTGTGTGTGCGTGTGTGTGTGTGTGTGTGTGTGTGTGTGTGTGTGTGTGTGTGTGTGTGTGTGTGTGTGTGTGTTTGGCACCTGAACGATGAAAACAAGCTACAGCTCAACCACGATTAAAAGCAAAGATTTATCTTGTGGGTGTGAAAGGGTCAAACGCGGTGCTTTTTCTGGTCACTGTTTCGCGTCTGCTCAGTCCTTTTGTCAGAAAAGGCCAACAACCTCGGCGCCTTCCATAAATGGTGATCTTTTTGGAACTCAGACGTATCAGTGTCATGTGTCAAGCCTCATTTTTCAACAAATGTAGCTAGTGGTGTACAAAATGTACGGATTTCTGACCTGGGTGAGTGAACAGTTCTTCCGTGATGACTGCACACAGACATATCTCGGCTGATGGAGGGGAGTTACTAAGTATTTCTACAGCCTGCATCAGAGTAGTGCCATGTCCCCGTCAGGTCAGATAAATAGATCTGCTACTGGTAAGCTGAAGCCCAGTACTACCTGTCACAGCTGAGTGCTGAAGCCGGAGGTGTTGGGCCAACATGGCGCACTCTAACAAACCACAACACCACGCACTTCGCCCTATGATGACACGCGGAAACCGATTTAACCGAGATGGTGCTCGCCCTGTGAGGTCCCCCAGGCAGGTGCAGTGCCGGGCTCTTGGCCTCAAAGGAGCCCACCTTCAGCTACTGGAGGTCCCTTCGTCTTGCTCTGTGGAGCCAGGGGACAAGCAAGGAGAGCGACTGGCCAACAACCCAGAAAGAACAGGGAGACCCCCGACATCAACATCATGCAGTGGAATGCAGAAGGGGTCAGCAACAAGAAAGAAGAACTAGAACACTTCCTTCATGAAAACAGCATCAACATCTGCTGTATACAGGAAACACACCTGCAAGAGGGGAAGCCGTTTAAGATCAGGGGCTACCAGGTGTTTCCGAACGGACGAAAAGGGAGAACAAAGGGAGGAGTAATGACACTGGTGAGAAATAACATCAACGCCTCCGAAGTAAAGAAATTCACTGGTGAAGCTGAATACATAGAAGTCAAGGTGGTCACCCAAGACAGCACAATCAACATCGTCAATTATTACTGCCCTGATGACAAGATGCTGTCCCTTGACACAATCCAGGTCCCAGACAGCGGCTTCCTCATCACTGGAGACTTCAACAGCCGGTCCCAGAGTTGGGGATATAACAACATTGACAACAGAGGAGAAGAAGTTGAAGCTTGGCAAGATGAACACCACCTCATTCTTGTCAATGATCCCACTGATACACATACCTTCTACTCCCGCCGCTGGCACACCACCACGACTCCAGACCTGGCTTTCTGCACCGACGACATCCACAGAAAGATCAGAAGAAAGGTTGAAGAACAACTTGGAGGCAGTGACCATCGCCCAGTTGTCCTTACTATGAGTGCTAAAGCACAAGGACAGCCACAACATCCGCGATGGAACTACAAGAAGGCACAGTGGGGCTTGTTCAGCACACGCACCAACGAGCTGACAAGAAGCAAAAGTAGTTGAAGGGAGGAACATCAACAATGTAGTCAAAGAATTCAACACCAGCGTTTCCCAGGCAGCCAAGGAGTGCATACCAAGAGGAGCAAGAAAAGACTACACCCCTACTGGACGAGTGAGCTACAGAAGACACATGACGCTCTCACAGAAGCAAGGATAGAGGCTGAAACCGATCCCAGCCAGGAGAATAACATCAAACTCCAAGAAAGAAAAGCAAAATTCTTGCGGACTAAGTTAGAGAGCAAAAGAAGAAGTTGGGAGAGAGAAAACAGCAAGCCTAAACATGGAGAAAGACACAACAAAGCTTTGGAAATTGACAAAGGCCCTGAATGAAGAAAGCACCAGTGGCCAGAAGATCACCCTAGATGATGAAGGAAACACACTTACAGGAAGGGCCGCAGCCAACAACTTTGCAAGAGCTTACGCTGCAGAGAGTAACATCAACATTAGCCAGCACCAGCAGAAAGAGATACGACAAGAAGAGAGGGAAAGAAGAGCAGGAAAGAAAGAGGTACCAGATGCCATGCATACTAACATCAGCTTGGCGGAAATGAAGAAGGCCATTAAGAAGTTGAAGAAAAAGAAGTCTCCGGGACCTGACACCATAACGAATGAAATGCTTCAACACTTAGGAAACATCGCGCTTCAGAAATTGCTGGACATATTCAATCTCAGCTGGAAGCAAGGCCAGGTTCCACAGTGCTGGCGAGAAGCCATAATGATACCCATCCTCAAACGTGGCAAGAACAAAAGTAAAGCCCAAAGCTACCGTCCCATCAGTCTAACAAGCTGTGTCTGTAAGACCCTGGAACACATTATCAACCAGCGCCTTCAACTTTACCTGGAGACAGAGAGCATCATTGTCCCTGAGCAAGCTGGCTTCAGACAGTATAAAAGTACCGAAGACCAAACCACACACCTCTCACAGGTCATAGAGGATGCTTTCCAGGCCCAGAAGGCAGCCCTGGCGGTCTTTATTGACCTACAGAAAGCGTTTGACAAGGTCTGGAAAGACGGTCTCCTGGTGAAGCTTCTGCGTTGCGGCATCAGTGGCAATATGTATTAGTGGACCAAGTCGTACCTACACAACCGAAGAGCCAGAGTGTCGGTAGACGGCCGCTGTGGCCAAAAGGTGTTGCTGAGACAGGGAGTTCCCCAGGGAGGCGTCCTCTCCCCCTCTTTGTTCATACTCTTTATCAACGACATTGTAGCAGAACTACCAAGGTGTCCACGCGGCGCTATATGCAGACGACCTGGTGCTCTGGTGCTGTGAAGAGTATGCAACAACAGCAACTTATAGGATGCGGATCGCCCTGGAGAATGTTTGCAGCATGGGCTGAAAGCTGGTGCGTAACTATCAACAGGGAGAAGTCAACTGCCCCTCTTTTCACGCTATCCCCAAAAGCCAAGCCTGGAAAACTCACCCTAGGAAACGCCACACTAAGGTATGAAGACCAGCAAACATACCTTGGTGTTACCTTTGACAAGAGAATGACCTGGAAACCTCATATCAACCAGGCAGAGGGGAAAGCCAGAAGGAAGCTGAACATAATGAGGAAACTGGCTGGAACCACATGGGGCGCAACTGACAAGATCCTGAAGTCAGTGTACCAGGGTTCAGTAAGACCACACCTTGAGTACGGGTCCACGTCTTGGATGACAGCTGCCAAGACACACCTGCAGACCCTGGACAAAGTCCAAAACCAGGCACTGCGTATCATTACTGGTGCCATGAAGACCACGCCAATTCAGAAGATGGAAGAAACACAAGCATTCCACCGCTCTCCAGCAGGAGACAGCAAAAGGCAATGACCCAGGCCAACAAGTTCAGGTGCTCACAGAACCACCCAATGAAAGACCGACTCCAAGCACCATCCTCACGCAGGCTAAAAAGATCAAGCTTTGCTGTGGAGTCTAGGGCCCTGACCCAAAAATACCAAGATATCCTCCCAAAACAGGTCATACCCCTCTCCTTCTCCCTTGACGCACCACCCTGGGAAGACAGAGAAAACAACATCACTGTCATCACAACCATTCCCCATATCAACAGTAAGGGTGACCATGATGACCAAGTGCTGAAGACCCTAACACTGGCAATGTTGGAAGAAAGATACCCCGCAGATTCCTGGATCAGGGTATACACAGACGGCTCTGCCACCAATGCCGTTAAAAATGGAGGAGCCGGGGTCTACATCCAATACCCCAGTGGAGAACGGACAGAAGAGGCGCTACAGACAGGCCTTCATTGTACCAACTACAAGGCGGAAGTTGACGCTCTCACACAGGCAGCACACACCATCGCCACAAGAGCAGACCACAACATCCAGGTTGTCTTTCTAATAGACGCTCTGTCTGTCCTTCAAGCCTACAACAGTGACAGGCTACCCTCATTGAAGAAGCACTGAACAACATCAAGAGTCTTCGAACAGTGCTTCAGTGGATCCCCTCACACTGCGGCATTGAGGGAAACGAAAAAGCAGATGAGATGGCCAAACAGGGCGCCGCAAAAGAGCAGGAAGATAACGAGGTAACCCTTGCAGAGCTGAATGCCATTACCAAAGCTCTGTTTCGAACTCCGGCACAGAATGACAGCCTCCACCTGCTTGCAAGACCAGAGCAGGTCACCATCTTCAGGCTGCGAACAGGGCACAACAGACTAAATAAACACCTCCATTCGAAACTCAAGGTTGTGCCATCCCCAATGTGTCCTTGTGGAGAGGCTGAACAGGACACGCCCCACATACTACAGGAATGCGGGAACTTCCGACGGCTGAGAGAAGAGCTGTGGCCAGAGCCTACCACCGTCAAGGACAAGCTGTACGGCACGGTGGCGTCCCTAGAGAAGACCACGGCATTTCTGGAACGAACCGGTCTCCGCGTGTGAATGGCAACGAGAAGAAGAAAGAAGAAGAAGAAGAAGTAGTGGCCATGTCAGGAAGCCGTCCGATTGGTCAAGTATTTACAATGCAGTTCTTTCTTCTGGTGACCAATACTTAGACTGTGCTATTCAGCAATACTTAGACTGTGCTATTCAGACACTGGTCATCAGAGTCACTGAACGTTATGAGAGGCGGGGGAGAGGAGGGGGAGGGGGAGAGAATCAGGGATTCACATGTTGCGGTCCTTCGATGTATTTACGGGTACTAATGTCCGTGTTCTGAAGAACAGTTCTTAAAAGAGTTTTATTCCATTGCAGGTATCCATTTCAGGTCTAATGTTCATTCGGTAAATATCAGTTTATGATGATCAGTGCGTAAACGGTGCCATTTCATTGCTGCTAGGCATGTTTTGGCAAGGAAACCATTTCGGGATCATTAGTGTTTATCTATATTAATCTCTTAAATAATCAATAAACATGCAGGGACTGAACAATGAATAGCAGTGTTTTGGCGATCAGCATTTAAACCATGTGATCCTATTTCAAGTGTAAATTTTATTTATTTTGTTTTTTAACTGCAAATGTACTTTTTCTAGAGAACGGTATTTAATATATTTTAATATGTTGTACGTGAAGTCTTTTTTTCAGGCCAATACACGTTTTTGTGATCAATATTTCAGCCAGTGGTGGTAGATATGAAATTGGAACAGGAAGTACTGTTTGTGTGTTTTACAGGTATTCATGTTATCGCCATTGGTGTAGGAGGGAAAGGACAGAATGGGCTCTACAACATTGAAGAGCCCTTGCATGCTCACTTAGGGCTGAGATCGACCGATTATAAACAGCTCCAGTGTCACACATTTACGCTGGCAGTAACGATTTGTTTACGTGATTTCTTCTCTCTCTCTCTCTCTCTCTCTCTCTCTCTCTCTCTCCTCTCTCTCTCTCTCTCTCTCTCTCTCTCCTCTCTCTCTCTGTTCGACTATGGTGCGTCCCTGCGCGTGCATATGTATGAGAGAGAGAGAGAGAGAGAGAGGAGAGGAGAGAGAGAGAGAGAGAGAGAGAGAGAGAGAGATGTGTGTGTGTGTGTGTGTGTGTTTTCTGAAGAAGCTGTCGCTGTTTGCAGACATTTCATGCCTGTAGATGTTTTGGTTTTCAAAGTGACGTGACTGCAGGCAGAGATTGAAACAAACAAACTTAAACGATTGTCTTGTATTGTTATGTTGTAAGGGCCGCCTTAGATTTTGGGGTACTCTAAGTAATGGTCTGAATGCTCGTAAAACAAAGCGCAGCGTGTTTCATTCTGAGCTATTCTGACAGCTCACACACCACACTGTATGACCGAAATAATCTTTCAGACGACGCATTTTTTTGGGTCGAGAATATGCGCTCAGCCAAAACACCAAAAATCCGTGAATAATGCATGAAGTTTGGCCAGACGCAGATTACACAGCAGTTTTGAATTGAGAAATCGGCACAGTGCACGTGCAAGGCCTGCCTATGTTGAACACTTTTCAATGACAATTTGCCTGCGGTGGGTATAAAAATGACCGGTAATCGGGGCTGCAATAACCATGCCTCCAAGACGAAAACTGTCAACACTAGATCGCGGCCGGGTTCTGGGATGGCTCCAAGATGGCATTTCTGGAAGAGAGGTGGCAAGACGTCTGGAGTGAGCCATTCAGTCATTCAACGCCTTCACCAGCGATACCAAGACACTGGAAGAGCCGAGGAACGACCACGCTCAGGGCGGCCAAGAATCACCAACAGGCAAGACGATCGCTACTTGATGCTGACAGCAGTCCGCAGCAGAACCATCAATGCAACCACTCTGAGACAGTGCTGAGAAGAACGACTAACATCAACGTAAGTCGCCAGACCGTCCGAGGTCGCCTTCACAGTTTCAACCTCCGCTCAAGAAGGCCCGCCGTCCGTCTCCCACTAACACAGCACCATCGACAGGCCAGAAGGGTGGTGGTGTCGACGTCATCAGCGATGGACGAGGCAGCAATGGAGCACCATCCTCTTCACCGATGAGTCAAGATTCTCCCTGTCCGAAATGATGGCCGGGTACGCGTCTGGCGTCGTCCAGGGGAGGCTTGCTGATGGCTGTGTTCGTGAGCCACGATCGCTATGGAGGCGGCTCCCTGATGGTATGGGGAGGCATCCACCTTCATGGCAGGACACCCCTTCACCTTGTGCCAGGCAGACTTACTGCGTAAGGTACAGAGATGAAATCGTGAGGCCGTTGATTATCCCCACTCTGCAAGCCATGGGACCCGGTGCCACCCTCATGGACGACAACGCCACTCCACACCGCGCCCGTGTGGTGGAACGACTACCTGAGGCAGCAGCAGGTTCCACGAATGGACTGGCCATCGCGTTCGCCTGATTTTGAAGCCTATTGAGAACTTTGGGACCATCTGGAACGCCGCGTCCACGACAACCACCCTCCTCCTGTTGACCTCCACCAACTGTTCCAATTTCTGCTGCAGGAGTGGAACGCCATGCCTCAACAGACCCTTGTGACTCTGATCCAGTCCATGAGGCCTGGATGCATGCGTGGAATGTGTGGGTGCAAATGGCGGACATACACACTACTGAAGCTTTTCAATAAACTTTCTTGTGAATTGTCAATTTTGGATTTTCAAAAAGAGGGGTTATGATGTTTGATCCTTGATTTTGTCCAGAAAAATTGAATTGACACAATTGCAATGGCATTGACATGAACGCTAAAGACATGAAATAAAATACGGTATAAGCTGTTTTCCTGTGCGTTATGTCGTTTATTTTGGTGGAGTTTTTCTGTCTGGCCCTTAACTTTTTGTGACTAGTTTATTGTTTGTTTCAATCGTTTGGCAGCATAGTGATTTTTCTTAAAATTTTTAGACATTTTGTTGTATATGCAAACGGTCAGTCTATTGGAAATGTTGCTGTTTGCAGACGTCATTTTGTGGATTCTGTGTTGTCGTTTGTAGACGTTCATTCTGTGGATTCTCTGTTGTTGTTTGTAGGGAAAATTTTTGTGGGGTTTTTCTGGGTTTTTGTTTTTTAGAAATTCATTGTGGGTTTTTTTTGTTGTTGTTTTTTTTGACCCTCATTCGTGGATTCCGTTTGTTTGTAGACGTTCAACTGGATTCTCTTTTTGTTTTCATACGTTCAAGTTTGGATTCTCTGTTGTTTTTAAAAACACAATTTTTGGGTTCTCCCGTTGCTGTTGTAAAAAACATTAAACTTGGTTCTCTGTTTCTGTTTTTAGCCCTTTTCCTTCGGGATTTTGTTGTTTTTTTTGTAAACCATTCTTTTTGTGGATTCTCTGTTTGTGTTCGTACCCTTCATTCGTGGATTTTTCTGTTGTTGTTTGTAACATTAAATTTTGTGGGTTTCCCCTGTTGTTCGTAGACGTTTATTCTGTGGTTCTCTGTTGCGTTTGTAGGGCGTTTATTCTGGGGGATTCCCCTGTTTTTTTAGACATTCATTCGGGGGATTTTTCCCTTTTTTGTTTTTTAGACATTTATTTGGGATTCTCTTTTTTGTTTGTGCATTAATTTTTGGGAATTTTTCTGTTTTTTTTTTAGACGTTCATTCTGTGGATTTTGGTTTTGTTTTTTTGACAGGGCATTCCGTGGATTCTTGTTGTTGTTTTTAGACGTTCATTCTGTGGGGTTCCCCTGTTGTTGTTTTTAGACACCTTCTGTGGGTTTTTTGTTTTGTTTGTAGAAAACATTCTGCGGAAAACTCGGGTTGTTTGTAGGCTTTATTCTGTGGGGTCTCTGTTGTTTTTTGTAGACGTTCATTCTGTGGGTTCTCTGTTGTTGTTTTTAGACGTTCATTTTTGGGGGTTCTCTGTTTTTGTTTGGGAACGTTTATTTTGGGATTCCTGTTTTTGTTTGTAGACAATTTCCCGTGGAAATTTTTCTTTTTTGTTGTTTTTTAGAAAAAGTTTTCGGGGAATCCTGTTTGTTTTTTTAGACCCCTTTAATTTTTGGATTTTTCTGTTGTTTTAGACATTTCTTGTGGAATTTTCGTTGTTGTTTTTTAGACGGGTTTAATTTTTTGGGTTCGTGTTGTTGTTTGTGGGCACATTCTGTTTGGGTTCTGTGTTGTTGTTTGTAGACCCCATTTGTGGATTCTTGTTGTTGTTTGTAGACACATTTTGTGGGGTTCTGTTTGTTTTGGGTTTTTAGCCCCATTTTTGTGGAATTTTGTTTGTTTTTTGTGCACATTCGTGGTTCGTGTTTTTGTTTGTAACGTTCATTCTGTTTGGGTTTTCCTTTTTTTTGTTTGTAGACGTTTTAAAATTTTGGGGTTTATACTTTTGTTGTACGTAGACTTTATTTTTTTTTGATTCTTGTTTTTTGTTCGTAGACGTTCCTTTTTGTGGATCCTCTGTTGTTTTTGAGCGTTCATTCTGTGGATATTTTGTTGTTGTTTTTTTGCCCTTATTCTGTGGATTCCTGTTTTTGTTTTAGACGTTTTTTTGTGGGTTCTTGTTGTTTTTGTAGGGCTTTATTTTTGGGCTTCTTGTTGTTGTTTTAGACGTTTATTCTGTGGAAATTTTTGTTGTTGTTTTGTAGACTTTATTTTGGATTTTTTTTTTGTTGTAGCATTCATTCTGTAAAATTCTCTGTTGTTTTTTGTAAAACCCTTCCTTCGTGGATTCTCCCGTTGTTTGTGACACATTTTTTGGTTTTGGTTTTTGTAGACTTCCTTCTGGGATTCTCTGTTGTTTTTGAACATTTAAATTTTGTGGATTTCTGTTGTTTGTAACCCCTTAATTCGGGGATTCCTGTTGTTGTTTTAGGGCTTATTCTGTGGGGTTTTGTGTTGTTTTTTTTAGACCCCATTCTGTGGTTTTTGTGTTGTTTTTGTAGACCCATTGTGGGTTCGTGGCTTTTGTAGCGTTCCAAACTGTAATTCTCTGTTTTGTTGTAGACTTCAAGTGTGGATTTCCCTGTTGCGGTTTGCAGACACATTCTGGAAAACGCGTTTTTCCTTTTTCAGCCCTTTATTCGTGGGGAAAAAGTTTGGTTGTTAGCAGATATTCCTTTGGAAACTGGGGGTTTGGGTTTTTTCTGTAGGAACTGTGTTGTATTTTTCCCAAATTTTGAACTGTCAAACTTTTTTTGCATTTTTCGGGCTGCGGGGGAATTTTGTTTGGGTGTTTGGTGCCCTGGGGGTTTTGGAAACTGTGTTTGTTAAAATTTGGGGGTTTTTCATTCCCGGGGAAATGTGTTTGTTGGGTTTTTGGCTCCTTCCCTGTGGAAAAAAGTGGAAGGGGCCCCAGACATTCCCTTCTGTGGGGAAAAATTTTGTTTCGGGAGAAAATTCATTCGTGGGGAAATGGGGTTTTTTTTTGGGGATTCCCTTCGAGGGGACGTGTTGTTGGGTTTTCATTAAAAACATTCATTTGGGAAAAGGGAATTTTTTGGCAGACTTTCATCTGTAAAACGTTTTTGTTGTTTGGAGGGGCGTTATCTCCCTTTTTTAAGCCCGTTGTTTGCTAACGTTCATCTGTAGAACTGTGTTATTTTTGGAGGGTCTCAAACCTGGAAACTGGTTGTTTGAGCACATTTGTGTCCTTGTTTGCAGCAGATAAGTGCATAGACTGCGTAGTTGCTTGCAAACGTTTAGCCCGTAGAAACTGTTGCTGTTTGCAGACATTCTGTATGTGGATACTGTGTTGTTGACTGCTGCCGTTCAGCCTATAGAAACTTTGATGTTTGTCGACGTTTCGTCTGAATAAGCTTGGAGTTTGCAGATGTTCAGTCTATAGAAACTTTGTAGTTTACAGACGACGTTCAGTCTCGCCAGAAACGTGTGTGAGTATTACAGAAGTTCACTCTGCAGAAACTTTGTAGTTTACAGGACGCTCAGTGTGCAGAAACTTTTAGTTTGCAGACGCTCAGTCTGCAGAAACTTTGTAGCTTACAGACGCTCAGTCAGCAAAAACTTTGTAGTTTGCGGATAGAAACTTTGGAGTTTGCAGACGTTCAGTCTATAGAATCTTTGTAGTTTGCAGACGGTAAGTCTATAGAAACTTTGCAGTTTGGAGATGTCATTCTATAGAACTTTGTAGTTTGCAGACATACAGTCTATAGAAACTTTGGAGTTTGCAGACGTTCAGTCTATAGAAACTTTGGAATTTGCAGACGCTCTGTCTATAGAAACTTTGCAGTTCGCAGACGTTCAGTCTATAGAAACTTTGTAGTTTGCAGACACTCATTCTATAGAAACTTTGTAGTTTGCAGACGCTCAGTCTGCAGAAACTTTGTAGTTTACAGACGTTCAGTCTACAGAAACTTTGTAGTTTACAGACCCTCAGTCTATAGAAATTTTGTAGTTTACAGACGCCCAGTCTATAGAAACTTTGGAGTTTTCAGACGCTCAATCTATAGAATATTTGCAGTTTTCAGACGCTCAGTCAATAGAAACTTTGTAGTTTGCAGACGCTCAACCTATAGAAACTTTGTAGTTTGCAGACGCTCAGTCTACAGAAACTTTGGAGTTGCAGACGCTCAGTCTATAGAAACTTTGTAGTTTGCAGACGCTCAGTCTATAGAATCTTTGTAGTTTGCCGACGCTCAGTCTAGAGAATCTTTGTAGTTTACAGACGCTCAGTCTATAGAAACTTTGTAGTTGGCAGACATCAGTCTATAGAAACTTTGGAGTTTGCAGACGCTCAGTCTATAGAAACTTTGCAGTTTGCAGTCATTCAGTCTATAGAAACGTTGGAGTTTGCAGACGTTCAGTCTATAGAGACTTTGGACTTTGCAAACGCTTAGTCTATAGAAACGTTGGAGTTTGCAGACGTTCAGTCTGTAGAGACTTTGGAGTTTGCAGACGCTCAGTCTATAGAAACTTTGTAGTTTACAGACGCTCAGTCTGCAGAAACTTTGTAGTTTACAGACGCTCAGTCTGAAGAAACTTTGTAGTTTGCAGACGCTCCGTCAGTAAAAACTTTGTAGTTTTTAGACGCTCAGTCAGTAAAAACTTTGTAGTTTGCAGACATACAGTTTTATAGAAACTTTGGAGTTTGCAGACGTTCAGTCTATAGAAACTGTGTAGTTTGCAGACGCTCAGTCTGTAGAAACTTTGCAGTTTGCAGACGTTCAGTCTATAGAGACTTGGAGTTGCGCGCCAGTTATGGCTGGATTGCAGACGCTCAGTCCTGCAGAAGCTGTATAATCTGTATTGTTGTTTGCAGATGTTGAAACGCCACCTCTTCCGTTCGTAAGTGATTTTGATTTCTCGATCGTTTGTTTCATGGACCTGAGGTTAGGAATGAGTTTTCTGTTTTGGTGGCTGAGCTTGCGTGTACATATGTGTAGGGAGGGGAGGAAGGGATGTGCGTGTGCAGTGTGCGAGTGTGTGTGTGTGTGTGGTGTGTGTGGTGTGTGTGTGTGTGTGTGGGGTGTGTGTGGGGTGTGTGAGAGAGAGAGAGAGAGAGAGAGAGAGAGAGAGAGAGAGAGAGAGAGAGAGAGAGAGAGAGAGAGAGATACGGATACGGATACGGAAAGTTTAATCATGCTTAGGCCATTGCCCCTCATGAAGGGGTGCATTTATATACAAACATGTGTCCAGTCTGGCATTTAGAATCAACGACATGAAGGGGTGCATTTATATACAAACATTGTCCAGTCTGGCATTTAGAATCAACGACATCCTTTTTAATACATTTTGCAATAATTTTAAGGAGAGAGAGAGAGAGAGAGAGGAGGAGAGAGAGAGAGAGAGAGAGACGGAGAGAGGAGAGAGAGAGAGAGAACCATGATCATAGCAGTATGAACAAAAACAGCAACAACGTGATGATGATGATGATGAAGATGATGATGATGATGATGATGATGATGATGATGATGATGACCGACGACAGACGAGATGATGATGATGATGATGATGATAATGCTATTGATAACTTTATAACAACAACAACAACAACAACAATAATAGTAATAATAATAATGATAATAATAATAATAGAATCATAATAATGACAATAATAAAAATATAATGAAAATGATAATAATAATGAATGATAATAATAGAGATGGATAGATAGATAGATAGATAGATAGATAGATAGATAGATAGTTTAAATAGATAGATAGGAGGCATGTTTGTTGTCAATTAAGTGTATCTTTGCAGAGCAACGCATTTCAATCAGCTCCACAAGCTCAGTCTATTTTGATTTATATCAACATTCACTCCACAAAGATCTTCCTGAATCGGCCCCCTACCGGTAGTGTTTTGAAATCTCCATCCTTGCTCATGCTCGCGAATTGTTCTTTCAAAACAACTACCACACCACCACCTCAGACAACAATTCTTACAACACACACACAACACACACACACACACACACACACACACACACACCACCACCACACACACACGCACGCCGCGCTGCGACACGCACCACGCACGCACCACCACACACACACACACACAAACATTTTTGCCACCTCCCTCAGCCAGTGACTACTCATGAAACCATAGATCATGATCTAAAATTGTTCATGTGTGTTATTATATTTTTTACACTTTTCAATCGCATTAGACCGATGGTGTTCTTATTGTAGTCGATTCTTTACGTCTTGTTGCTGTTTCAATCATCAATTTATAGTGGGGTTGTATGTAGCAGGTCAGTATTTCCATTTCGGATGTCTGATTTTGAAACGAAAACGACACGCGCTGTATATAATTAGTTTATTTAACACTACTGGAAAAAGCAAAACATGATAATTGCATTTCTCTCTCTCTCTCTCTCTCTTTCTCTCTTGTGTGTGTGTGTGTTATGAAACACCACCCTTCTCCTATGATTGTAAATTAAATTGGTAAGTGGTAGCTTTTTTTTTCAATATAGCATTTATCTCGTAAACCACACACTTTAACGGTGATGTAGGAAAAAATCGTTTTTTATTACTTTCCTCACTAATTTTCTTCTTTATATTGTTGGTATTCTTCTGTGCTTTAATATTGGTGGAATACTACAATCCAGCCACAAATTAGTATACGTTTTTGAATATTTTTTTTTAATGTACTTTGTTTTGTTCCTGAATTAGGCCCTTAGGTCCGTATGGAAAAAAAAAATCAGTGTGTACTCACTCATCATACACCACTGGAAATAGAAAGTATCATCATTCTTGTCACTTCCTGAGAAATCATCTAGTACATTTAGCTTGCAGCCTTGCGCAAAATCTTCAAGACAGGTTGAAAATCTCAGCATTCTCGAGGCAGTTGTTGGACGGACGTGGGGTGCCCTCGCGGGTGGGGGGCGGGGGGGAGGGAGGGGGGGGGTGGCGGTCGTCCTCTCACCCTGGCGCCGCGACATAGCAAATTAGTCGCCAGTAAGGGACTTGGTAGGTGGTGTCCTGTGTGTATTGGATAAAGATAGGCAGCACTGATTATCGAAGTGATTCAGCAGCAGTGCAGTGTCTCCTCTGGTGGGTTGCCTCATGACGACTTGACACTGACTGCTTCCTGTGGATTGCCGATGCCGGAGCTGCGGGCGGACAAGCCAGGCTGTGGCTGTGGACGGGGAGCCGACAAGGGCGGCATGGGGCCAACGCCACTGAAGTGACACAGAAGACTAGACCAATCCCTCCCCTCCACCCCACCCACACCTCAAATTAAAAAAAGGCACAATCAACCAAGCAACCAAGCGACCAACCAACCAGCCAACCAACCAGCCAACCAACACCACCCAACTAACCAACCAAAGAAACAAACAGAATAATATATGATCGTGTACATATATTTTTTTTCTGTCCCATTATCTATGCCACTTCAGCAGCATTGCATCCATGTTGTTTCATTCTTACCACAGCCACAGCCTGGACCGTCCTGCCGTAACCTCGGCGCCGTCTATCCATGCTGGTACTGAGCATTAATAATTCCTACGGTAGGAGCCTTCGTGCCAGTAATCCGATTCTGGAGTCCAGCTCTGAGCAAGACAAAGTTTATGTGTTTGTTCTGTGTAAGTCAAGCAAGCGTCTCTTCTTTAAACGGTGATTCTTACTAAAGTCGTGCCAGCAACATTCACCATAGCAAAAACAGCAATGTCCACTATAGATTGTTTGTTGTTGTTGTTGTTGTTGCTGTTTTTAGATTTGTTACGTAAATCTAATGCAGTGGCACATAAAGTACTTGCATTTCTTGCGCAACATTCACTATAGCAAAAACAGCAATGTCCATTACAGGTTGTTTGTTGTTGTTGTTGCTGTTGTTGTTGTTGTTATTTTTAGATTTGTTACGTAAATATAATGCAGTGGCACATAAAGTACTTGCATTTCTTGCGTAGCTTCCAAATCAGAAAACACTGTAGAAAACCACAATGAAGCACCCACTGAAACGACACAATGCAGCATCTCTCCTCCCTGTGAATTTTCAGCCTGCAAGGACGAGATGGACATTGTCTTTATGGTGGACATGTCCGGCATGGGACATTCCAACTACAGACTGTTGATCATGTTCATCATCGGGCCTGGTCAGGAACTGGGACGTGGGCGAGTTCAAAGTCCACGTGGGTTTGCAAACCTTCATCTGTCCAGGGACGAAAATCGAGCTGATGGCTTACTTCGAGAAGAGCGCTTTACTGAAAGAGATTTCAGAGATCGAGTATAAGAACGACGGCGCCGCCACGGGGAATGCTGGTGATGAGGTTTCGTTGGAAATATTCACCGATGCAATGTCTGAAAGTAACATCAGTCGTTAGTGAGTGTCTGGTGAATTGTTCACTGGTCTATCATCAGAAGATCATAATTATCAGCTCTGCAAAGTGTCTGGGAAATAGTTCACTGGGCCATTATCAGAAGATCATAATTATCAGGTCTGCAAAAGTGTCTGGGAAATAGTTCACTGGGCCATTATCAGAAGATCATAATTATCGGCTCTGCAAAGTGTCTGGAAATAGTTCACTGGTCCATTATCAGAAGATCATAATTATCAGCTCTGCAAAGTGTCTGGGAAATAGTTCACTGGGCCATTATCAGAAGATCATAATTATCAGCTCTGCAAAGTGTCTGGGAATAGTTCACTGGTCCATTATCAAGAAGATCATAATTATCAGCTCTGCTGAGTGTCTGGAAAATGTTTCACTGGTCATTATCAGAAGATCATAATTATCAGCTTGCAAGTGTCCTGGGAAATAGTCCACTGGTCCATCATCAGAAGATCATATCAGGTCTGCAAAGTGTATGGGAAATAGTTCACTGGTCCATCATCAGAAGATCATATCAGCTCTGCAAAGTGTCTGGGAAATAGTTCACTGTGTCCATTATCAGAAGATCATATCAGGTCTGCAAAGTGTCTGGGAAATAGTTCACTGGTCCATCATCAGAAGATCATAATTATCAGCTCTGCTGAGTGTCTGGAAAATTGTTCACTGGTCCATCGTCCGAAGTTTATATTAACTCTTGAGAGTGTCCAATAGATTGTTCGCTGGAACATCAACAAAAGGAGTACGAATGTGACAGAGTGTCTGGAATGTTATTCACTTGTCCATCACCAGAAAGTAGAATCGAATCCAGTATTTCTAGGGAAATCTCCATTCATCATTTGGAGGGGAGGGAAGGAGGGGGGGGGGGAGGCATCAGAAGGTGATATCAACTAGAATGTCTAGCAGACTGTTCAATGTGACGTCTCGTCAGGTGATAACATAGACTGTAGAGAGTTTGCGATGGAAGACGCCGTGATGAAATGTATGCTGGTGAGCATGGTGGCAAGCTGTCCAGTGGTACCCGCAGTGATGATGTGTACAGTGTTGAAAACTGTGATTAGCTACGGCTAGAACCTGTAGTGGTCAAATACATAGTGATGATTACACAGGTAAGTTGCCCAGTGGTACCTGCAGAAGTGAAATACACAGTGGTGAAGACCGTCACATGTTGTCCAGTGGTACCCGCAGTGGTGAAATGTGTGGTGATGATACAGAGGTAAAGTTTGCCTGTTGGTACCTGCTGTCATGGAATCGAAATGCCGATGCAGGGGCGAGTTCCTTTCTGATACCTGCGGTGGTGAGGTATGTTTTGATGAATACAACTGAAAGTTGGCCCGTGGTACATGCTGCAGTGAAAGGTGTGATGGTGAATATAGTGAAAAGTTAACTGATGGTACCTTCAATGGCGAAATGTATGACGGTGAATACACTGGTAAGTTGGCCCGTGGCACGTGGCCGTAGTGAAAGGTGTGGTTGTGAATGTAGTGAAAAGTTACCTGATGGTACCTGTAGTGGCGAAATGTATGACGGTTGAATACAGTAGTAAGTTGGCCCGTGGTATGTGCTGTGTGTGATGGTGAACATAGTGAAAAGTTACCTAATGGTGTCTTCAGTGGTGAAATGTGAATATAGTGAAAACGTTCTTTGGTGGTACCTTCTGTGGTGAAACATATGGTGGTGAATACTGTTGTAAGTTACTCGGCGGTACCTGCGATAGTGAAATATACAGCGATGAATACAGTCGTCGGCTGCCTGCGCGCGCGCGCGCGCGCGCGCGCGCGCGTGTGCGTGTGTGTGTGTGTGTGTGTGTGTGTCTCTGTGTCTGTGTGTGATAGTCGACACATGTGTAGCTGACACACTCGTTAACGTAGAGCGTGCGCTTTGTGTCCGAGTCTTTTAGTCATATCAGGTTCGCAATGCCAAACTGAAGACAGGATGCGTTCGTTTTCTTTTATGTTCAGTTTTTCTGCTTTTTTTTTTTCCAATCGTCGAGGAACAAATATTAGGATCGGTATAGAGAAAAAATAGGTCAGTCGGGCTACCGTGTGATTTTTTCTGTCTTTCTTGTATGTGGAACAAACTCTTAAAAAAAAGGGGAAAGTACCCTAAACGCAATGACTTTCTTTAAAGAAGCAGACGGCGAGGACTTGCTCCAGTTCATAGGTATTTTCATGTGTTCGTGAACATGGGAAAGCAAGTAAGGCTCGGTGATAATAGAAGAGTTGATGATATTTCTATTTAGTGAAGACTAGCAGAACAGGAACATTGCAAGAGTTTTTTTTAGATCTCAAAGTGCGTTTTGGAAAAGTCTAAAACAATTTCGGGAGACTCGATCAGCGTGAAACGGCGTCCGACCTCAGCTTTGGTCCTAGATCTAAAATAAATGACCTCACTGAACATTATCTAGACTTGTGGCTCGTATGAAGAACTGAAAAAGTATGATCCTGAATACCACTCCAAACCGAGGATGGTCTGAATTCTTCATGGAAATATGTGCGAAGGAAGTTTCATTCTGTGAATTTCAAAAGAATTGTGAAAAAAAATAGTTGTGACAGGAAGCCTTGGTTAACACACACACACACACACACACACACTGTAGTTTAAGGTAATCTCACCGACACTATTTTTGTCTGCCGACCCCCAAACTTTTTTTTTTTTTTTTTACAATTGAAAGAAGAAGAGGAAGAATGAAAAGGAAGAAACTGGAGGTATTGACAGAGAACGAATTGCTACCATCGATCGAATCTTCAGTGAGCCATTGAAACCTGAACACTAAAACAGGGAGGTAATTTTTTAGCGCGATCTCAAGAATTGAAGGCTGAACCGGCGAACACACACAATGTGTAAATACAACCAGTGTGTGTTTTCAGACAAACACTTTCCACGAATTCACGGAAATTATAGACTAAGAAACTTATTTTTTAAAATCATGATCAATAGATAATTTTTTTTTTTAAATCGGCGTGGGGGAAAAGTAACTAAATCCGAGAAACGCCGGTCAGTCTTCGATTCATCTAGCAGACGATATTTAACATTACGAGACATCGTGTAAACTTCTTCACGAGAGAGGGGAGTCGCCATTTTATCTACTCGCTTCGTTAATACGCCGCGAAATAAAAGATATCAACAAAATCCGAACAAAAAAGGCCTGGTCCTGGTTGGGCCGAAAAGTGGACTCAACATCGTTTGATACTCAGATTTTCGTCACATTGATTGCACCATTTCGAAAGAAAGATAAACATTTTCAGGGGCGAGAGAGGGAAGAGGAAGGCAGGTGGGATAGGGAGGGGGAAGTGGGTGAGGGGCATTTTGCTTTTCGTTGGTGTGAGCGCAGGTTTAACAAAGGACACCCGGGCGTAAAAGAAGACACCGTGCATTGGGAGAGTCCGCTACACATGTACCAGTCTCGTTTAAAAGTTCGACCGAAAGACTTTTTTTTGGCCGTGTCACCGTAACCACAACACTTTAGAGAACTATAAAGGCGGCTTCTGACTCACTTGCTCCTCCACCAAGTTTTTGGGCGAAAGTGGCCTAAAAGCCGCCTATTCCTGTTCTCTGACAAGTAACCAAAAAATAACGACCCTACAAACAAATATACTGTGTAGGGTTATCCGTTTTCAATACTAATTTACTAAACTTTTCAGATTTTAATTTTTGCTTAATCCTGTGTTTTTCCTGGTCATTTTCAATAACATCATTTTCGCGCAAACATTCTTCAAATGAGTCTTTGTCTTTCATGTGAATAAAACTACAGTCTTTAACTGTTCTCTAAAGTCTTTTAAAACCGAGTTATATTTCTGGCATAAAATCCACACACTTATCCCAGCATGCCTTCCACTGAAAGCTAGTTTTGACAAAGTGTTTCTCTTTTTAACTATGTCTCTTTCTGCCGAACAGTCATCTATAATAAATAGTGTTTGCGTTCCTTCAAACAGTCTATAAAACTGTTCTAAACACATCACTCAGTTTATTGCTAGGATTAACTAAATATATGTCATCATCTGTCCATATAAACCTTCTATCATGATATGCTTTGTTCCATTTAAGTGTTGGACAGAAAACCCAAATATGATTAAAATTATGCGTTTAAATTTTTGTAATAGGTCGGGATAAATATTGTTTTTCCCACAACCAGTTGCCCAAAAATCAAGGGGAAAGTTTTTGTCTAAATTTAATGCCCCATATTTTTATAAAGAATTTAATTTAAACCCGGTTTTGTTTTTTTTCCCCTCTTTTTAAAAATTGTTTCGTATAAAAAAATCCTATAAGGGTTAAATGTGTAAGATTAATCCAATCATGCTGTAGTTTTGTTTTTTTAGACTAATTGTTTTTGTTGTTTTTTTATGACCTTAAACTCACCATTGTGAAAATGAAAACATAATTTAGACTTAAAGTCTAAGTTTTGCCACTAATTAAAATTTCCTTTTAAAAAAAGGACGTCCTAACCCCCAAAAACCCCCACCCCTCTTACATTTTTAGACGAAATTTTCAAAATCATTGTAAAGGTCTCCTAATTTCATTTGGGGAAATAAAACTGTAATTTTGTAAAGAAAATTTTAAAAAAACCGTTTCTCTTCTGTGGAGGTGTATTTTTTTTTCCCATACGGGGTTTTTTCAATTTTTTTTCCCGACTATTGTCACCGGCATAAGGACATGTAAAGGGCCAGGTTGATGTTTTTGAAATTTTTTTGACGGCCCCAAAAATGTAAAGGGCTTTGAATTCAAATTTTATTTCCATTCAAAATTTTTGGGTTCTAAGTCCCTTTGCTGTCAGGTTTTCGAACTTTTTTTTTCATATGGCCGCTTATTTGCTTCTACTTTGCCATTTGCTTATTTTAGGAAACTTTTTGTTGTCCAACCTTTTTTGCGTTTATAATCCCCATCTTTAGTGTACTCAAACCCATACAAGTGCCTTCTCCCCTTCTGTTCAAGTCCGCAACTCTGCAAGGTTTTAATTCAAAAGTTTTTACACCAAAGGGCCCCTTTGAAACTCCTGATTCTTTGGCCCCGCGCCCCTTTTTTTGTAAAATTTTTTTTATTTTTTAACATGTGCGGGTTATCCTTTCACAACTTTTCCCCGTTTTCTTTATTTTTTTTTAAAATAAACCGCCCCCCCCCAAAAACAATTTTTTAAAAACTGAAAATTGGGAATTGAAATTTTCAAATCGCAATATGCGTTTCCCGAGGAAGAGCTTTTAAAAACAGTTGAGGGCCTCCTCAAAAATTTTTCTCAGTGTCAGCTCCCCAAATGAACATGAGTAATGAAGAAATGAAAAATCGATCGGATTTCCCCTCATAAGTAGTTTTTTGTTTTAACTCAAAAATATAAAATTGTTAGCTTAAACCCCAACTTTTTAGCTAGTCTTTATCAAAATGTAACCTACTTCTTTTCGGCTTAAGGAAAAACATTGTTTTTTGTTTTGCATGTTAAGTTTGAGAGTTATGTCAAGTTATCTTCCCTTTTTTTTTGGACAAAACCCCGAAAAACCTAGGTATGTTTAAGGTAACTAAGTTTCCGCATTTTAATTTTCTGAACCTTTTTTCTTCTTCGTTCACTTATATAAAACCATCGCTTTGTAAATATTCAAAAGTGAACCTTTTCGGCCCCCGCAATTTTATAAATCATGTTCTAAAAACGAAGGACGGTCTTAGTTGTTATTGTTAAAAACTTTTTTTAAAACGAAAATAAAAATGATGATTCAAATTACTGGTGCAAAATTTCTGTTGGGCCGCATACATTTTAAAAAATTAGCAATGTATTTTGACATTGTGTGCCCCGACTGCTTTTTTTCTAAAAGGGTGAGTCCCCCAATAAGAAGATTTTTAAACCCCCCCCTTTTGAAAACGCCACACCAAAAACGGGGTTTTAGTCATCCGATGCATTTTTATGAACCAGTTAAACTTTGTGTGTTTTGCGATCCTGGGTGTGGATGGCGTTCTGATTTTTAAATTTCCCATGTCTTTGGGGTCATGAAATTTCATTTCTTTACACCTTAAGTATTTTGATGAATGCAAGCGCCATTCCAAAAATGCCCCTTTTTAACCCTCAGCAACATAATAGACATGAAGGTTTTGAAAGGATCGAAACGAATTCAATATTAACACCAAACGGCTTTAGACAAAATTTGGTTTAATCTGGCCTGGGGCACCTTTTTTTTTGGGGGAAAACGCCAAAAGTTAACTAGACTGGCATCCCCTTTCAAATCTTTCTTTTTTGGCCCAAAAATGTTGAGCCCGGGTCCCTACACAAGAGCATAAAACAGCTGGACAACATTTATCTTGACACTTCTGGGGCCTAACTAGGGCGGGAATAGAACGAATAACGTCTATTGTATTCGTTTGGTGTTTGTGGGGTCCAAGACAGGCAAGAAAAGTAACGATCCTTTCTACTGTTTTGGCGAAAAAAACAATACTTAGCAAATTTAGGGGACGCCATTTTCTACAGTTGATTTCCTTTAAGCATTAAAAAGGTCCCAAAATTTTTTCTACGCAAGATCGAAAGTAGATTTTCGTTGGCACTGGTTTATAATGTTGCCTTCTACCTCAGTCCAGGTAGGAATAATAAAAAACTATAATATAAAATTCTTTTAGAGGCAAGAACAGGGGTTTGGGGAAAAACAATAAATTTGACCCAGTAATATTACAAGCAAAAACAAACCCCCAGATTAAGTCATCTAATTCCGAAGTCCAAAACCCCCAAAGTTTTAAAAGATCAGCAAAGCTCGCAGACTCGTTCGCGAGGGCCCATGAATATGAAAAGAAAGCGCTTGTTTTTGGATTAACGGCAAGGATTATTCCCCTTTATTTACAAAAATAGTAACCAATATTAAGAGAACTAATGCCAAAAAGGCCGGCCATAAAGCAAATACTTTGCTTACAGTAGAAAAAAGCCGCAAACAACACCCCAAAAATTTCCCTGGAAAAGGGTTTAAGCTTTACCGCAATTTTTTTTAAAAAACTTGCAAGAGATCAAGCTTTTTTTTTACCCATGTTTATCAGGCGGAGATGGAGGTGATGGGGGTGGAGGCACTGGACTTTCCCCTCCCGCCCCTGTAATAGCCATCCCCAGTGTACTTTTGCAAATCCAAGGCCGTTAAAACGCTTGCAAAGTGCCCTGCTTCTAAACAGTGTTCGATTCGTTTGCTAGCGTTGTGTTTTCATATAAAAATTTTTTGGATTGTTTTCTTATTCTACATTTGGTTCGTAATTGGTCTCGGTTAGATCGCATTTTTTCTTGTGATCTTTCTTGTTCAAGATCTTTTAGTTTTTGGGTATTCTTTCTTTAAATATGGGCCCAGTTGGGTCATCACCTCAAGAGTTTTTCTTTTTCTTTTTTATAGCTCCTATTTCCACTATTTTTTGCTAAATTGTTTGTTTAATTCCCCTTATCCTTTCAAAGCATGACAAGGGCCGTATTTTCGCGGGGGGTTGGGGGGAGCGGATAGTTTTAAAGCTGTTCTTCTGAAAAACTGGTTTCTTTCTATTGATTTTTATTTCATCGCCGATTTTTTTAATTCTTTAATTTTCCTGTTTTGTATTTGGTTGCGTTGGGAGTTTTGCAGTGTGTTTTAAAGTTTAGAAACTGCCTCCCCCTTAATTTTGGGCCCTAAAAAGGCCCCAAGGCGTTTTTTGATCTTTACACTGGTCTTTGTAAATTTTTACCGGCAAAAACTTTGATGGGTCGGGTTTAGTTGTAACCCAAACGTTTTCTCCTTGTCCCCCCCTTACAAAAAATAAACATCTTCTAATTAAAAAATTTTTGGGGTTTAAATTGGGGGGTTTTTGGGCCTAAATTTTGTAAAATGCTCCGCCGACTTCTGTTTTACGCCGCTTGAGAGCGCTGAGCGATCCCGTGTAAAAGGGTCATTTCACTCTTTTCGTCTCTGGGCCCCAAAAACATAAATTTTCCCTTTCTTAAATTCCTGCCATTTTTTAAATAATTAACTTTTTTTTTTGTTTAAAAAAAAAAATGGCACAAGATATGGCCGATTTTGCCCCCTTTATAAAGCTGAAGAACCCGGGGCGTGCGGGGAAAAAAAGGGAATTTTATGTTCCAAATAACCCACTACATTGATGCAGATAAAATCCTTTTTTTTTAGATTTTCAGCCTGGAGGGTGATTTGTTTGTGCCGGTCGCACGGTTACTTTAAATAAAAAACTCGCTTCAACAACAGACCCAAAGGACATTTGGCAGAATCTGGGGGGGCAATGTTAAAAAAATTTTCTGTAAAAATTTGGGGGAAAGAAGTATTTTTTTTTTAAAAAAGGGACATATTTTTAACCATTTGTCTATGGTAACCGCGAAGAAAGGAAGATCTGCGTTTCAAGGAATCGGCAATGAAAAAGCACTAAAATTAAAATGGCGCCGAACTCGCCTCAGGTGCAAAAAGCGCAAAAAGGCTTTAGTTTAAAGTATGCGTTTGGTAATCGTTTTTCCTTTCCCCCAGATTTTGATTTGTTAAAACGATGCCCCATATTTCAAGGAGCATTAAAAGACAGATTGTAATGAACAATTTTTAAAAGAATACAAAAGGTTATCAAATCAACAGACACCGAAGAAAAGTCAGCTTTTGACATTTGTTAATTTTGACGTTTTTTAGAACCCTTAAAATTTTGCAGATTTTTGGGGTCAATTTGAGAAAAAAAATTTTATATTACGAAAACGTGCGTCATCTTCAAAAAACCCTAAAGCGGGCAGACGTTTAAATGGAATTTAGTTTTGGTCGCAAAAATCGTTAAAGGTATTTTATTGGGGTGTAAAGGGAAAAAAACCATTCGCAGGAAAGTGAAAATTTTTTTTAATCCAAAAATAACGAAGTAAAGTAAAATTGACGGCGCCAAACCAAATCTATGCTAGCGGGTTTTAGACCTTATCATCTTTTGAAAAATAAGAAAATTTTTTGGGGGTGGGAGGGGTGGCCCAAACAGCGCCTTGGTCTAAAGTTTACACCTTCCGTGTTAGGTTTATGATTATTTAACATCAAAATCGGTTTTGGATTGACCTAAGGTCACAGAGGATAATCATTGTATGAAGGGGAGAGGGTTTAAAGACGTAAACTTCAAATTGAGAAAGAAAAAGAAGTGAAAAAACGCAAAATGTACATTTGTTTTTTTAAATTTGATGCCGCGAATTTGGAGTAGCAATTAAAATATGTATTTTAACTAAATTTTTTTTTTCTTTTATAAAAAAGTCTGTTCAGGTTTATCCAAATGCCCCACACAGGGATGCCAGAGAAGGATGTGAAAACCCCCAACCTTCAGATTAACAACTTACACAAATGCAACAAAAATGAGCAGGCCCTTTCCCAAAATAAGCAAAACCAACGAAGTTTTCTGCTCCCTTTAATGCTGAACATATTTTAAAAAGGACCGACATAAGTGCCTACAGCGGGAACGAGTGTGGGCCCTTAGCAACGGGCTGGTCCCCCCGCATTTTACCTCTAGGCGGTTTGTCTTTAGCCTTGGCCTGTGTTCTTTGCTGTAAGTGGCTGGAAAAAAATTAAAAAAAAACCCCAAAAGCACACGTTTTGGTTCAGCTAATAAACAGCAAAACTTAGTTCGTTTAAACTGACAAAAAAAGATGGACTCAAACATCACGGATGAAGAATTTAATCGTTTACAGGCCGTTTTGTGATAAAAAAAGGGACAAAATTTTGTTTTAAAAGAAAGGCGAGGGCAAGTATTTTCAACACCCCAGGCCGACAGATAAAAAAAAAGGAATGCTTAAAAAAAAAACGAAACTTAAAACTTGCTCTAAACAGCTAATTAAAAACCCCAAAAAGGTGTTTATCTTTAGTTTAGAGCCAAGCCAAAAAGCCCGTGATTTTTGATTTGAAAAGTTTTTTTTTTAAATTTTAAAAAAAAATTTTTTTGAGTTAAAAAAAGGATAAACAGGGCTAAGATTATAAAGGACAAACAAATTTTTTGAACAATGAAAGGGAAAATTTGTCAAGAGGTGAATGAAAATTTGATTTAGAAGTCTTTGATCCGAAAGGTCGGCCAAGCGTTGGTTGATTTCTCAAGTTGGGTAAACCTAACAATAGCCCCAAGTTTAAGTAAGTTATTTTTTTAAAATCGACTATGTAACAATAAATGAAAAAAACCTAAAGTCGGGGTCTCAACTAAACAGCAGATATTTTTCTCTAATGACTTAACCCCGGGTTGGGCAACAAAAGTGCACTTTTGACGTGTGCGAAGAAGCCAAAATGAGAGGCTCTGGTTGGTCAAGGGCGAAGTCTTGAACGTTTAAACGTCAAAGTATGCCCCGATTGTTGGCAAGCTAATTTCCACCCCTCCGCATTGCCCAAAAAAAAGCGTTTAAACAAAAGAATACAGCAAAAAATTTTTTATGTGGTGTTTTTTTGCGGGCTGCATTACCCCCGCAAAAACGCGAGAGGTTTAACTATACCCTTACATCAATGATCTTCTTTAGGGAATACCCTTTTTCCCGTTAGCGGGATTCTATTGATCTTTTTGAAAAACAAACAAACCTAACGTTATGTTACCATGGGATGAGGAAACAATTTGGTCCCAATTAAAGTGCCCAAGAAAGTCCAACGATTGGCGACCAGACAAAATCAGTTGATTACTACTAATTTTTCCCCAGGGGGGGGGGCCCCGCATTAACTTAAACGCCAATGGTAGTTTGGCCCATATTTTCAAAGCAAAAAAAAATAAAAAAGAATTCTGAAAAAAAAGTTTAAAAGAATCCCATCGTTAAAGGCAAGCGAACATAAGAAACATTGTAGGGCCCCATTTGACTGTAATACAAAAATAATTACGCCCCCCCTGGATCTAAAGTTATTTTTAAGAATGGAAAAAACTGAAAAAATTTCCTAGTATTTTTACGCAGACTTCGAATCACCATTGTCCTATAAAGGGGCCCCAGCGCCCAAAAACTTCGAAAAACAGTCTTAATGGTAATCATCAGATTTGTTCTTTTTGCCTTCTTTTATTGTTAGTCGGAGGGGCGTTCACAAAGCCAGAATTTATGGGGGCCCTAATGCTGCAAAAACTTCTTAGAACGCATGCGCAAGGCGTAATGCTTTTCTAAATAATTTTTTTATCGAATCATAAGATCCAAAGTAACAGCAGTATGACTCAGCCACTCATGTTGGATTGCGGTTTGCCCCAGTGAAGAAGAAAAAACCCAACGTAAGAGACCATAATCCATTGGGGAAAGTTCAGAGGAGCTGCGCACAAAAAATGCACTTCAACTAAAGTTTGAACCCAAAAAAAGGGGAAGCTCCCCATCTTTTTTCATAATGCGAGTTAGATTTCCTTTTATATGAAAGCATTAACCCCGCCTTCGGGTAGCTCAGCCAGTCTCAAAAAAAAGTAATGGGGTTCCTTTAAAAAAAAGTCTTTTTATGATCATGCAACACATGAGGGGTTCTTTGAGCGGGGGCTATGCCTTAAAAGTCCTGCCCAAAAACGGAAAAAATATTTTTACCCCAATCTCGTTGAAAGGGTTTTTACCCTTATGAAAAAGAAAGTTGGAAAAGGTTTTCGAAGATTCACTTCCCCCCTAAAGGGCGTTCTTTTTAGTCGAGGAAAGGACATCAGTGATTCAGATTTTCCAGCATGTCAAAATGCGTGGCAAAAGTTTGAGTGTAAAAAAGATGGGAGACTATCTGCTCCCCGATGGCGATGAGTTTTTGGCGGACTCTTTGAAAATTTTAAAAAAAGACCCGCATGAAACTTTAGCCCGTCCCCGGGATTTTCATTTCTCCCCCGGGATGAGGGGGAAAGCTTTCTTAAAGTTTATGGTTACGTTATTTTTTGTTTCCACCAATGATTAGTGATGAAAAGGATTTCGTGGGGAATTAGTTGGCGTCGCATCTTTCTGAAGCAAACAAAAAAAACTTGGCGACTATGACCGGTAAAAGGTCTAACTTCTCAGTATTTAGAGCAAACAATTTTGGATGGGGAATGGCGCAATCATTCCCTTACGTAACTTTAAAAAGTACACGGCGGCGTCCCAATAAAATTTCAAAGGGGTTAAAATGGTTGGGCAGTTTAACGCCCGATCAACAGGTGGTTTTATTCTAGAAATTACTTAGAATATCCCCATGAACTCCATGACCCCGCAAAGATACCTTAGCGCAGAAGGGAAAGATGGGCCCCAAAAGACCGCCAAAAAATTTTGGCTAATCTTGAGGCAAAAAAAAATTTTTTTGTCTTAAGGCTTTACCAATTTTATTTAAAAGGGAGGTTTGAAGTTGACAGAGTTATCGCATAATTGCTTTTTATCAAGAACAGTTCTGAAAACCTACACAGAAGAACATGATTTGGGAACCCAAAAACCCCCGAGCTTCAGAAAAAAATTTTTCAAGCTGAGACAACGTGTTTGGGAAAAAACTATGGGAATCCCCAAGTAAAAAGTAATTAGTCACCCAAAAAGGGAAAGAAGCAATTTAACGACTTCAAAAACAATTTCAGGGGCTTTAGAAATTTCAGATCAGCTTTTTTTGGGAAATGATAAAAAAAAAGAAAATAAATTAGACAAACCCGTATTTTTTGGGTTTACTGTTTTTAGAATTATCAAAAACTTTTGTGTTGAGGTTTTTTTATGTACTTTTAAAAATTGATCCCGAGCCAGAGCTTTACACAGTAAATATTTTTTTTAGATTCCCTATGACGACTCTATAAAAGAATGGAAACCGAAGTAGCTAAAGGGATGGGGAGATGATCACTATTACCCCAAGATTCCCTTTGCATTCAATACAACAAAAAGGTTTTAGGAAAGATGAAGGATGAATTTTTGGAAAAGGGGATCAAGGGTTTTATTGGTTTAAGGTCAAAATGACAGTATTTTGAGGCCAGGAGAAATTTAAGAAAGCAAAGGAAAAATTGCAGTGTTTGCAGTCAAAATTTCAAAGGCAATCAAAGAAAGATTGTTTGGCAATAAGACTTTTCATCATACCAAAGTAAAACTCGATTAATCTCATGAGATTAAACAAAAATTGAACAAAAGAAGTCATTTTGATAGAACAAACACAAAACGGGTGTTTGTTAATCCGGAGTTTTCAATCAAAAGGCACTGGAGGGCCCCATAAAAGGGGGGGTTTATATTTTTCATAATTTTTTTAAGATCGATCATAGTTCATCCAATTCATTTAAATTTTTCTCATGTTTGCTTTTTCGAGTTCGAATTTTTTTATTATTTAAAATATTTTTTCCCCCTTTTTGGGGGGGTTTAGTTTTAGGTGATTGGATGATTTAGCTGATTGATTAATCCCCGAAAAGTTTCCTTAAAAGCTTACAGCATGAAGTTTTCCCCATCATTTTCAAAGGGCCTTCCTTTACCATTTTTTTTCGCTCACTTCCTTTGAGCTTCCATTTTAAAAATCAAATTTTTACGTAAAAAATTAAAAGGGAACTGTGTTGGGGGGATTACGCAGTTTTCCTTCACAAAAAAACTTTGGGGCTGGTTGTTTTTTTTGTGTCAGTTTCTCGTAAAAAATAAAGGGCGGGTTCATCTTTCAATTTTTTATTTCATATGGGTAACCTTTCCCAAACTGGATCGGTTGCCCTGATGGAGTGTCCCTTTGCTTCCCCGGGGAAAAAAAGGTACCCTTTTTTCAATCCAAATGGTAAAGTTTTTCCGGATGAAGACTTCCTTCAGCAACATTTATTGTTTTTCTTTGATTGCTTTTACTGGTTTTAACCCTTTAAATTTTCTTTTTCATTGCCCCAAAACTGAGGGCAGTTTTAACCCCTTTTGTGTTCGAGAATTGTAATCACTTCTGTGATATGGAAAAAAAAAAGTCTTTTTGGCAAATTTTTTTTAAAGTTTTTCAAAATAAGCCCTTTATCTGTGAACTCCCCGGGAAAGCCCCTTTAAAATAAAATCTGGTTTTAACATTTGATTTACTTGACCCTTTAAAATTTTTTTTCCATCATCCCTTGAATCATGCGAGGAAAAGTTTTAAAAGGGCCCCGTTGGTATTATTGTATAGACGCACAGGGAAAACACCTTTTTTGTTAAAGGTTCGATCTTTGTATCTTAAGCTTGCAATGACTGTGAGTGGTATTAAATCTTTTTTTCTTCCTATCAGAGGGTAAATTAGAAGACCATTTGATGGGTGTCGTTTGGAGTTTATTGACAAAGTGTGGTCTGTTTGTCTAGGTGCGGAAATAAATTTTCCAAATCGCTTTTTTAGTAAACCCCTTCCTTGCTGTTTGTCCCTGACCCCCGCGCTTTGGTTAGCTTTGTTTGTGCGATGCCCTTCCAATATCCCTTGGCGAAAATGATTTTGTTTATTTTTTTTCACCATATTTTGTGCAACAAATACACGCAGATACCCCAAAAGGGAAAAAAGGTTTTCTTGCCCTTTTTTTTTCTGAGGGAAAAAGTCCGAATTTTGGTGGGGGCAAGCCCGGACCCGGTTTGCCGTTCAGTTTTAAAATTTTTTTTTGTTGATCAACTCTTTAAATATGTAAGTGCATGCCCCCTTTCTTTCGGTGTCATTAATAAATTAACTGCCAAAAGTCTTGCTTTTTTAGGCGTCTTGTGCAGCGCTAGTTTCTCCATAGTTTGTTATGTCTTTTTTAAATTTGCCGTCATCCCGTAGTTTACTAATGCGAAATTTTTTCCCCAAAAAACAAGGATTCACCCCAGCGCCACCTTTTATCATACGAGTGAAACCATTTTTTAAATCATTTTTTTTTAAAATTTTACTGTCGGAAAATTTTTCCCTTTCGACTAGAAAATTTTCGTGGCAAACGAACTGCAAAAATAGAACAGCTTTGCGATCTTCAAAATTAGTTTGCCCAAATCTGCTGGTTTAATTCTTAACAAATTTTACCCAAACATTTAGTATCCCACACTTAGCCTCCCAAAAACAGCAGAAGGTTTTCAAAGGTTTGGAACAGTTTTTCGGGCTTTTTTTAAAATAAAAAAATTATAATTTTAAAAACAGAAAAAGTGATGACTCCCCAAGCTCCCAAAGGGGCCCAAACCTTCCCAAACTTTTGAATGCCAAAATTGTGATCAATATTATGCCCAAAAGGAAAGGCTGTATTTTTTGGGGCAGTGGGAAAAAAAACGTTCCCCGGAACTGAATTTTGCATTTAAAAAGATCAACAATGTCACCCCAAAACTTATAAAGATTAACAGGGATGAGGCGCAGTTGGGGTCGAGAAAGGTAAAAAGCGTTGGGGGAAAAGGTTTAGTTTGTACACTAAACAGTCAGTGATTTCTCCCCTTGATTCTGAACAAGATCTTACGTAAGATTTAACGCAAGATCCCGTTTTAACAAAGTCATTAGAGTCTCTAGGGTTGATTTATAATGATTTGGAAATTGTTATCGCCAAAAATCATGGGATTAAAAACTTTTTTCATATAGATTTATTTCCCCTTCAAAATGAACGATCTGGAAAATCAGCAGAACCAAAAACACGAATCAGGTGGAGAAAGTAACCAAACCCGAAACAGCAGAAAAAAGTGATTTAGGTGGGGACCCTTAAAAATCCTGGGGGTGTTGAAGCGGGAAAAAAATTTGCAGAGTGGAAAGCAAAAAAAAAATTTAAGTTTAAAATAGACTCATCATGAAAACAAACACCGCCCAAAGGCCAGAAAAGTTGATTCAAAGCCCCTTAAAAAATCCCTGTGTCAAGGGGCCCCCCGTTTCTGGAAATTGAATTAAAATGTTCCTTTTTGGCGCCATTGCTCGTTGGGGGCTTTTTTTGCGGCTTAAAAAATAAACACAAGGCACAAAACGAAAGACCAAAAAAAAACTGCCCCCCCAAAACAGAAAAAAAACCCAGCACGCCAAACCGCAATAACAAAGCTCATTTTGATCCCTTTTAAATGTTAATATTTTTAGAACTTTTAATTTTTTAAAATTTTTTTTAAAAAAATAGATCATGGCGTATTTAAATGATAAAATATAAAAAAAAGACGGGTCTTTAAAAAACATTTCATAGACCGAAATTTTAATCAATGCGGGGTTTTCGGGTTTTAAGGCTTCCCTTTAAGATCTATGCAAAAACGCTGAGCAAGACACCTAACGATGAGCGTTTTTGAGGCGTGTGTGACTATATTAGACATCTATATTTAAGATAAAAACAGATTGTTTTTTTATAATTATAAGAAATTGAAAAAGAAAATTGGTTGACTTAGAGGATGACTTATTATGATCTTGAGGTGACTTAACAAGAACTTAAAAAAAACTTAATCAAGAACTTATTAAGAAAGAAGTTAATTAAAAATTAATTTTAAAATTGGGGGGATTTAAATTTAAAAAATTAATTAAGAACTTGGGGCGACTTGGGGTAGGGGGTGCGTGTGGTGTCCAGGGGGTGGGGGGTGGGGGGACGTGCGTGGGGGGGTGGGGGGGGGGGGAGTGCGGGTGTGGGTTTTCGCGACCTTTAATTTTTTTATCAAAAAGAATGCAGAATTAAAATTTGATTTCAGTAAAAAACAAAAAAAAAACAAAACAGCACCACGCACAAAAAATTTAAAAATAGGGAAGTGCTTTTCATAGGGGAAAAGGGGAATGGGTTTTTTGGTTGGCGCTTAAGCGCCGTAAAATTCAGCGGCTGCCGTCTCTGTCAATGAAGATTTTTCAAAGCGCCCCCAAGTGCATTTTTCAAAAGCTTGATTTAAAACAAACGTTGAATAAAGTAAATTTTTGGCCGCCTGAAAGGGAGCCAAAAAAGTTGAAGCGGACGTTGAAGCGAAGCAGTAAACCGTAATCCAAACAATATATACAAAAATCAGAATGCTTAGTGGAAAAACAAGGCAGTCAACCTAAAAAACCCCCACGCTCCTGCAGGAGCGGGTTTTAAAAAAAGATCTTTTTCGTGGGAGGCCCGCAGGCAGACCGAGGCTGAAGTGATCACTAATTTTGCTTGGACGGCTCGCGCAGACAAGGACCCTCGCACCCTTTTCATGGTCTTACAAAGTTCAGTCGCGCGCACTGTTTCTAAAGCGCCCAAATCTAAACAACCCCCCCGCTCCTCAGGAGCGGTATCTAAAAATAGATTTTCGTCGGGTAGGCCATTCAGTTCATAAGGGCCAATTTAAGGGAAAGATGGTTTAAAAAATTGAAAAAAAACCTTTAATAAGATCAGTTCCCTGAACACTGAATCTGTAGTTAACAAATTTAAACGTTGATACAAATGAGACATTTTACTTGGGAGGACGCAAAAATGTTTTTAAATAAAGTTTTTTGCATACAAAACAGCCGTGTTTACCTCCCCCTTAAAAATGAACGCCTTTTTTTTTAAACATGGGTTTAGCCCTTAAGCCAGTCCCAACAATCAAAGCTTTGGGTTTTTTTTGTTGGCTTTTAACAATGCAGGCCATTTTAAATAAGAAACCCTTCATCAAAAGTCAAACACGTTTAAAAGGTACATCTTGTTTCATTTCCTTTAACCAACAACTTTGATGTCTCTCCGGTTTCAAACATGCTTTGCCCACCTTTTAAGCAACTACCAGTTAAGCGCAATGAAGAAAAGGAAAGAGGCGGCTTCCGTGTTTTTTAGCGGGAACTGTTTGCCCGCCCGCTGTGGGGCAGACATGTGATGTTGGTTCCCTTCACTGACGACTCAACTAATTCTTTCAACATTAGCGCTAGCGGATTCAGAAATTCCGTTTAATTTTGCGAAGAAATACTAAATAGTTCTTCTTCTTTGAAAAAACCTATCACCCGACAAAAAAACCCTTTTTTTCATGAAAAAACACCGGTCTTTCCCCCACCGTCCCCCTTCGGTTTGGTTTGTTTGTTCAGCCCCTTTCAACAATGCAGGCCTTTTTCATCGTTTGCCAAACGTATTTAAAAATAGCGTACTTTGTCAAAAATTTTCTTCAACAAGCCAACAAAAACCTTTAAAAATACACAATTTGTTTTTGGTAAACGGTTACCACACACACAGCGCAGTTATAACACGTGTGATTGTCAGAGTCGTGGAAATGTGTGGGTTACCCTAGTCGTGAGCGGGTGCTGATTGGCCCAAACTGTGAGAGCGCCCCCCGCGGGAAGGGTTGGGTGATCATATGGTGCAATTGGGCTGGGGGAGGGAAAGGGGTGGGGGTGGGGAAAGGGGGCGGCAGTATTGATTTTTTGCACACCTGCAATGAGACAGGAACACGCCCCGAGGGGGGGTATGCCACTGTAAAAGGGACACATTTTTTTAAATGTGTGCGTGTATGTGGAAGAGCGTGCAGGTGTGTGTGTGTGTGTTGGGGTGTGTTGGGTGTGGTGTTGTACGTTTGGGGTGTGAGTGGTGTTTGTGTGCGTGAGTGAGTAGTGAGCTGTGGGGTGTGTCGTGGTGCCGCCTTCTGTCGTTGTTTTGTTCTAAGGGCAATTAACCTTTAAGGGGTTACTGCGAAGTATCGATAGCCTAGGCACCCCCCGGTAAGGGCGCGTTCGTAATGCTTTGTTTTCCACGTTTCTTAGGGGGTGTTCAGTCCCCGGGTACTTTCCCTATGAAAACTTTAGTAAAAATTTGATTAAAAAAGAAAAACCCCCACAGATATTTGTTTTTAGGGTCTTTTTTTTTTGGTTTCTGTCAGAGAAAAGGAATAGGCGGGTTTTAGGCCACTTTCGCCCCCAAAAACTTGGGGGGGAGCAAAGGGGTCAAGCCGCCTTTTTTAGTTTTTACTTTTTCCCCCCCAAAGGGGAAAATGAAAAACCCACCGGAAAACGAAGCTGTAGGGTTTTTTTCCCAGCAAGCTTCCCAGCAGATTTGAAAATCAGAAGTTTGGCTCGTTTCGAAATTAGGCTTTTGGGTGATCTTGATTTTTTTAAGGAAAAATGAACTCAGATTAAAGACTCAAAAAGTCAAGTCCCCCCCTTCCCCCCCCGTTGAGTGATCTTTTCCCTTTTTAAAAAAACAATCGCAAATCCCCCTTTTACAAAATTTCCCAAAAAGAACGGTGGAAAGAGCCCCACTTCATTCCCATCATTTTCCCTTTTCAACACGTTACCCCCATCGGGGAGAATGGAGGTTTTGTAGGTATTTGAAAAAAAAAGTGGTAAAGTTTGATAGTTTAACAGTGACCTTTAGGGGAGTGTTCTCGGGGGGCATTTTCGTAACCGATAATTTTTTATTTTTCTGTGATGTTTGTTTCATCAGGCATGGTCTTGGAAAGTCGTTTTTTTTTTGTTCTTTCCCGTTCTCGGAACACGTCAATTGATATAATCCAGTCCCTCCCTTTTAAACTTGATAGTTTAACTTTACCCCCAAAATTGTAAAAAAAGGATAAAAATGTGTTTTTGAAAGATAAAACAATTTCCATTTTATTTTTAATTTAACATTCTTCTTGTATGTAACATGTATTCTAAAAAGAAACAAAACGGGAAAAGTTTACAGATCCAGTTGATCTGCGTTGTTGGGGTTCGTTTTCATCGTTCGGGGAAACGGAATGGGCCTGTTGTTATTGCCACTTGGAAGAAGACCCCCCAAATTTTTAAAATGTCCTAGGGTTTTTGTCTTGATCTTGTGGCCAAAAGGGGATGGTTTGGAAAACTCCCCTGTTTCGACTGGGCAAAAAGGGGCCCGGTTTGGGGGAACCCGCCTTCGGGTAGCATGCGGGCCCCAGTCATCAAAAAAAGAAATTTGGGGTTTCACTTTAAATAAATGTCTTTTTAGGGGACTCTATCCCAACACATGAGGGTTTTTTTTAAAAGGGCGGGGGCTATGCCCTTTTAAAAGCCCTGCCCAATAACGGAAGTTTTTTTTGACCAACTCTCGTTAGAAAGGGTTTGTTTACCCTTATAAATACTTTGAACAGTTGGAAAGGTTTTGGAAAAGATTCCTTCCGCCTAAAGGGGGCGTTCTTTTCTATTTCTTGGGGAAAAGGGACATCAGTGATTTCAGATTACCAGCATGCTCAAAGCGTGGCAAAATTTTGAGTGTTAAAAGGGATGGGAGACTATCATGACCCCTTTCTTGATGGAAGATGAATGTTTTTTGGGCGGACGTCTTTGGGAAAAATTTAAATAGAAAGACCTGCATAAAAACTTTAGCCTAGCCCCGGCTTTTACTTTTCCCTGCCCCCCGGGATGAGGGGGGAAATGTTTTTCTTAAATTTTACGGGGTTTACGTTTGTTTTTTTGCCCGGGCCTTTCCCAATGATTCAGAGATTGAAAACGGTTTGCGTGGGGAATTATTTTGGGTGAAAATTCTTTACTGTAAGCAAAACAAAAAAAATTCCTTGGCGACTATTTTCCGAGTAAAAAGGTTTTTAACTATCTAAATGTATTTAGATGCAAACAATCTTTTAAGGATGGGCAAGGGGCGCAATCATTTTCCATTAGTAATTTTAAAAATGTCCCCGGCGGCGTTCCAATAATATTAAAAAGGGCCCATTAAGTGGTTGGGGCAGTTTAACGCCTGATAAAACAGCGGGGTTTCATTCTAGAAGTTAAATTTTAGAATATCCCATAAACCCCAATGACCTCCCATAATGACTACCTTTTGCAGCAAAAAGTCAAAAGATGGCCCCAAGAGAGCCCCCAAAAAACTTTCCCTAATCTTGAGGAAAAAAAAAATTTTGTTGTCTTTCAGGCTTTCCCAATTTTTTTTAAAGGCTTTGGTTTTTTGAAGTTGAAAAGCAGTTCATCGAATAATTGCTTTTGTTCAAAAAGTTCATGAAACCAACCCAGGGAAGAACATGATTTGGAAAAAAATTCCACGAGTTCAAAAAAAGACTTTTTAAAGGGCGGGATGATCAACAGGGTTTTTGGGAAAAGGGAACTATGGGGGAACCCCCAAAACGAAAAAGATGTCAGATTAGTCCCCAAAGAAAAAACAAAAGCAATTAAGCTGACTTAAAAACCCTAATTATCAGGGACTTTAGAAGATTTAAAGTCAGTTTTTTTGGCAAAATTGATAAAAAAAAAAGAAAGTAAATTAGAAAAACCCGTATTTTTTTGGGGTTTACTGTTTTAGAATTACCCAAAAGTTTTTGGGTTTTAAAGAGTGTTTTTTTTTGATATTTTAAAACCTTCGTATCCAGATTTCCAGAGTACCCTTTTCACAGTAAGATAGTTTTGTTATAGATTCCCTATGGGCGACATCTATAAAGAATTTGGGAAAAAGAAGTAGCTAAAGGGCATGCGGGATGGTTTTGATACATTGAATTTTCCCCAAGATTCCCTTTTTCCCTTCAATTTTCTAAAAAAAGAAGGTTTTTGGGAAAAATGAAGGATGAAAATTTTTTGGAAAGGGGGATCAAGGAGTTTATTGGTTTAAAGGGCAAAAAAGTTTCAGTATTTCGGGCCAGGAGAAATCATTAAGAAAGCAAAGGGAAAATTTTGCAGGGGTTGTGCCCGTCCAAACATTTCAATGGGAACTTTAAAGAAAAATTGTTTGGGGAATAAGACTTTTCAAACATGACCCAAAGTAAAAAATACGATTAATCTACAGGAAAATCAAACAAAAGTTGTAACAAAAAAGTCATTTAAAGCCCCCCCCCCCCCCCAAAACGGGTGTTGGTTTAAACCCGGGGTTTTCATATGCAAAACGGGGACTGGGGGGGCCGCCCTAAAAAGGGGGGGGTTTTTATTTTTTATAACTTTTTTTTTAAGATCGGGTCATAGCTTCATCCAATTCATTTTTTAAAACTTTTCTCCCTGTTTGCTTGACGAGTTCGAATTTTTTTTATTATTTCCCAAAAATTTTTTCCCCCTTTTTGGGGGGTTTTAGTTGTAGGTGATCTGGATTTATTTTGCTTTCATTGATTAATCCCCGAAAATGTTTCCTTAATTTGCTTTTTCACGCATGAAAAGGGTTTTCCCCTTTCATTTTCAAAAGGGCTCTTCCTTTACCCTTTTTTTTTCGTTTTTGCACTTCCTTTGAGTTCCATTTTAAACTCAAAAATATTTACGTTAAAATTTAATTTTAAAAAGGGGAAATGTGTCTGGGGGGATTATCTGCAGTTCTTCCTTCACAAAAGATCTTTGAGGAGCTGGTTGTTTTGTTGTGTCAGTTTCTCGTAAATAATACACGGGCGGATTCATCTTTACAATTCTTTTTATTTCATATGGTCAACACTCCAAACTGGATCGGTTGCCCTGATGCGAGTGCCCCCTTCTGCTTCCCCGGTAAATAAAGGTACCTTACTTTCAATCCAAATGGTAATAGTTTGCCGGATGAAGACTCTCCTTCAGCAACATTTATTGTTTTTCTTTTGATTGCTTGTACTGGTTTTAACCCTTTAAATTCTTCATTATTCATTGCGCGCAAAACTGAGGGCAGTCTTCTAACCCATTCTGTGTTGCGAGAATTGTCAATCAGCTCTCTGTGATACTGGTAAGAAAAAAGTCTTTCGGCTAACTGTTTGTTAAAGTTTTCAACTAAAGCCTGTGATCTGTGAACTCCCGGAATCCCTCTTCTAATAGTAACTCTGTGTTTTAACAATAATTGATTCACTTGACCTTTAAATTCTTTTCCATCATCAACTTGAATCATGCGAGGATAAGTTAAAGGGCCTCGTTGGTATATCAGTTGTATAGCGACACGCAACAGCAGAAGCACTCTTTTGTGTTAATGGTTCCGCATCTTTGTATCTTGAAGCTATGTCAATGACTGTGAGGCGTACTTAAATCTTTTTCGTCTAATTTCCTATCAGAGGGTAAATATAGAAGATCCATTTGATGGGTGTCGTTTGGAGTTGTATTGACAAAGTGTGGTCTCTGTATTCGTCTAGGGTGCAGGTAAATAAATTTGCCAAATCGCTTGTTTAGATAACCATTCCTTCGCTGTTTGTTCACTGACCCCCCGCTGCTTGGCTTAGCTTTGTATTGCTGCGATGCCCTTCCAATATCCTTTGGGCGAATAATAGATTTTGTTCATTTTTTATTCAGCCAATATTATGTGCAACAAAATACACGACAGTCATACCAAAGGCAATAAACGCGATTTCTTGCATCTTTTGTTTTTCTGATGGTTGATAAAAGTCACTGAATTTTGGTGGGGGCAATGTCTGGACCGGTTTGCCTGTTACTAGATAATATTGTTTTATTGCTTGATCAACATCTTTAAATATGTAAGCTGCATGCCCCTGTTCTTTCAGTGTGTCATTAATAAAATCTAACTGCTCAAGTCTCTGCTTTTCATAGGCGTCTTGTGCAGCTGCTAGTTGCTCCATAGCTTTGTTATGTCTTTTTATCTCGCCGTCATCCCGTAGTTTACTAAATGCGAAATTACTTCCGCTAAAAGCAAGCGCATTCACCACAGCGCCACCTATCATCATTACGAGTGAAGCCATTTTTATAAATCTATTTTTTATTTACATATTTATACTGTCTGGAATATCCTTGCTTGACTAGAAAATCTTTCGTGGCAAACGAAGCTGCAATAATAGCAATCAGCTTTGCTGAGTCTTCAAAGTCTAGTTTGCCAAGATCTGCTGGTTTAATTCTTAACAAGCTTTTACCAAGCATTGAGTATCCTACACTTAGACCTCCAATAACAGCAGAATGGTATACAAGGTTGGTAACAGTTTTTTCGGTGCTCATTTTTATAAAATAAAATAATATAATTATTAAAAAACATGAACAGTGATGATCTCCTACAGCTACAAGGCGGCCTAAACCTTCCCCAAACTTATGAATGACCAAGTTGATGATCAAGCTATTATGCCCAAAAAGGAAAGGCTGTATTCTTTGCAGCATGTGGGAAAACAAAACAGTTCCTCGGAACTGAATTCAGCATTGAACAGATTCAACAGATGTCACCGCAAGACATTATAAAGTATCATAACAGGTATGAGGCGCAGTTGGGGTCGAGAATGGTAAAAAGCGTTGGGCAAACGGTTCTTAGTTTGTACACTAAACTAGTCAGTAGATTTGCTCCCATTGATTCTGAACAAGATCTTACGTATGATTTAACGCAAGATCCAGTTTTAACAAAGTCATTAGAGTCTCTAGGGTGTGATTTATACTATAGATTTGGAACATGTTATCGCCATTAATCATGGGATTAATAACTTTTAATCATATAGATTTTATTTCCCTTCAAAATGAACGATCTGGAAAATCAGCAGAACCAGAAAACACTGAATCAGGTGGAGAAAGTAACCAAGCCAGAAAATCAGCAGAAAAACGCTGAATCAGGTGGGGACCATTAAAAATCCTGGGCGTGTTGAAGCAGGAAAAAATTAGCAGAGTGGAACAGCAAAAAAAATTAATGTTACAGAATATGACTCATCATGAAAACATAACACCGCCAACGCCAGAACAAGTTGATTCAATGCCAGCTATAAAAAACTCCATGTGATACAAGGGCCCCAAAGTCTTCATGGAATATTGAACTTAAAACTGTTGCCATTTTTGGCGCCCATTGCTGCTGTTGGGGGCAGTTATTGCGGCTATAAAATATATACACAATGGCAACAGAAACGAAAGCAACCAAAAAAATCTGAACCACTAAATGCAGAAAAAGACACCAGCACGCCAAAACCGCCAATAACAAAGCATCATTTTGATCCATTTGAAATGTAATAATATTTTAAGAACTTAATTTAAATTTTTTTAATAAAAATAGATCATGGCGTATTATAAAATGATAAAGTCAATAAATAAAGACATGGAGTCTATAAAAGACATTTCCATAGACCAGAATTGTAATCAATGCGGTTGCTTCGGTTGTAAGGCCTTCCTTAAGATCTATGCAGAGAACGCTGAGCAAGACATCCTCAACGATGAGCGTTTTTTTGAGGCGTGTGTGTACTATATTAGACATCTACTATTTAAGATAAAAACATGAGTTGTATTTTTTGATAATTATAAGAACTTGAATAAGAACTTGGTTGTACTTAGAGATGACTTAGTTTATGATCTTGAGGTGACTTAATCAAGAACTTATTAAAAACTTAATCAAGAACTTATTAAGAACTTGAAGTATTAATTAAAAACTTAATTAAGAACTTGGGGTGACTTAATTAAAAACTTAATTAAGAACTTGGGGCGACTTGGGGTAGGAGTGCGTGTGGTGTACACAGGGGGTGGGGGTGGGGGGACGTGCGTGCAGGGGGTGGGGGTGGGGGGACGTGCGTGCGTGTGTTGCGCGCACCTTTAATTATTTATACAAAACGAATGTTCAGAATATAATATAGTTATTATCAGTAAACAACAAAACAACAACAATAACAGCACACCAACGCACAAACATTTAAAAATAGGGAAGTGCTTGCATAGGGAAATGGGAATGGGTTTTATGGTTGGCGCTTAAGCGCCGTAATTCAAGACGGCTGCCAGTCTCTGTCAACTGAAGATTATTCAAAGCAGCCGCCAAGTGCATTTATCAAAAGCTTGATTTAATAAACAAGACAGTTGAATAAAGTACATTCTGTGGCCGCCTGAAGGCAGCCAAAAAAGTTGAAGCAGGACGTTGAAGCGAAGCAGTGAAGCCAGTAATCACAGCAATATATACAAAGTCATGAAGTGCTTAGTGGAAATTCAAGGCAGTCAACTCTAAACAACCCCGACCGCTCCTGCAGGAGCGGTATCTAAAAATAGATCTTACGTCCAGTGGTAGGCCTGACAGGCAGACACGAGGCTGAAACGTGATCACTTAATTTATGCTATGGCACGGCTCGCGCAGACAAGCGACCCTCGCACACAGTGCAGTGGTCTTACAAAGTTACAGTCGCGCGCACTGTTGCTAAAGCAGCCAACTCAAACAACCCCGACCGCTCCTGCAGGAGCGGTATCTAAAAATAGATCTTACGTCAGTGGTAGGCCATTCAGTTGCATAAGGGCACACTTGAAGCAAATGAACTGGTTAAAATTAGAAAAGTATACACATCTTAATACAGATCAGCTTGCCACATGAACACTGATCTGTAGTTAACAATTAATCAAGTCTGATACAAACTGAGAACATTTTACTTGGAGGAACAGCAAACATGTTTCAAATATAAGTTTTTTAGCATACAAATCAGCCGTGTTTACCTCCGCCTTAAGAAATGAACGCCATGTTTTTTAAACATTGGCTTTAGCCGTCTCAAGCCAGCTCCCAACAATCAACGCGTGATGGTTTGTTTTGCTTCGGAAACTTTCAACAATGCAGCGCCATTTATTAAATAAGAAACCATCTCATCAATAGTCAAAACACGTATTAAAACTGGCTACATCTTGTTTCATTTCCTGAAACCAACAAACCTTAGATAGTCTCTCCGGTTTCACAACATGCTTCGCCTACCTTCAAGACAACTACCAGTTAAGCGCAATGAAGAACAGAGAAAGAGGCGGCTCTCGCTGTATTAGCGAGGAAACGTGTTAGCACACGCCCGCTGTGCGGGCAGACATGTGAATAGTTGGCTTGCCTTCACTGACTGACTCAACTAATTCTTTCAACATTAGCTGCTAGCGATTCAGAATTTCCTGATTTAATTCTTGCGAAGAAGTACTAAATAGTTCTTCTTTCTGAAGAAACACTATCACCCGACATAAAACACCTTTTTTCACTGAAAAACACCGCGTCTTTCCACCACAGTCCCAGTATCGCGTGATGGTTTGTTTTGCTTCAGCCGACTTTCAACAATGCAGCGCCATTTTTCTCATCGATAGCCAAACACGTATTAAAACTAGCTGTATCTTTGTCAACAATATTGTCTTCAACAAGCCAACAAACCTTAAGATACACAATTCTGTTCTTCGGTAAACCGGTTACACACACACACAGCGCAGTAAAACACGTCGTGATTGCTCAGCAGTCAGTGGAAGAATGTGTGGGTTACCCTAGTCGTGAGCGGCTGCTGATTGGCCAAGCTGTGAGAGCGCCCCACGCGGGCAATGTTGGCTGACGTCATATGGTGCAATTGGGCTGGCAGGAAGGAGTGGGGGTGGGGAAGAAGTGCGGCAGTATTGATTTTTTTGCACACCTGCAATGTAGACAGGAAGCACGCCACCGTAGTGAGGGGTATGCCACTGTAAACCAGGGACACATTTTTTAAATAGTGTGCGTGTATGTGGAGAGAGCGTGACAGTGTGTGTGTGTGTGTGTGTGTGTGTGTGTGTGTGTGTGTGTGTGTTGTACGTGTGAGTGTGAGTGTGTGTTTGTGTGCGTGAGTGAGTGAGTGAGCGTGTGTGTGTGTTCGTGCGTGCCCGCCTCTCTGTCTGTCTGTCTGTTCTAAGGGCAACTTAACCTTAACGGCTTACTGCGAAGTAATCGATAGCCTAGTGCACCCACCGTGTATATGGGCGCGTTCAGTAACTGCTTAGTTTTCCTACGTTACTCTATGGGGATGTGTTCAGTCCCGGATACTTTCCTCTATGAAAACTTTAGTAAATTAGTATTAAAAACGAATAACCCTACACAGTATATTTGTTTGTAGGGTCGTTATTTTTTGGTTACTGT
>CM031609.1:55645372-55647872 GCA_018398815.1 Conus ventricosus
AGCGTTCTACAGCAAGTATTCTGAAAGTCATGAAGTTTGGCTCTGTTTCGTACTTAGGCTTGGATGATCTTGATTTTGTGAAGGAAACAATGAACTCAGATTAACGCACTCAAATGCTACAAGTCCACTTCCACCCACCTGTTGAGTGATCATTTTCCTTCTTTCAAGAAGACAATCGCAATATCTCCTTTCACAATTCCCGTAACAGAACGGTGGAAGCAGCCGCACTTCATTCCGATCATACCGTTGTCAAACACAGTTACCCAGTATCGGCAGAACTGGAGGTGTGTAGGCTATTTTGAAAAAACAGTGGTAAAGTTTGCATTAGTTATAACAGATGACCTTTAGGGCAGTGTTCTCGGGCGCATTTTTCGTATACACTGTATAATCTATTTATTTTGCTGTGATGTTCTGTTTGCATCATGGTACATGGTCGTTGGAATGATCGTTGTTTTAGTTTCTTCCAGTTCTCGAGAATCATCGATCAATTGATATAATCCAGTACCCTCCCTTTAAATCTTGATATGTTCTAACTTTTACCCCAATTGTAAAGAAAGGATAATAAATGTGTTTTGAATGATAATCAATTTCACATTTTGATTTTAATTGAACATTCATATCTGTGTAATGGTAACAATGTATTCTGAAAGAGAAAACAAAACGGTCAAAAGTTCACAGATCCAGTTGATCTGCAGTTGTTGGATTCGTCTTCATCGTTCGAGAATCAGGAATGGGCCTGTTGTATATTGCCACATTGGAAGAAGACGCACCAAGCTTGGAAGATGTCCTAGGTTTTTGTCTTGATCTTGTGCAGCACGAGTTGGAGACTCCCTGTTCGACTGCAGTGGTTTGCGAAGAGGTGGCATAGCTGTCAGTGAACCAGAAGTAGTTGCTGACAATGGTGTTTCAAGAAAAGTAGGGGCACCTAAAGGAAATTGTTGTGGAACGACAGCGACAGATGAAGAGAACAGTGTGAAGCGCCAAAAAAAAAAAAAAAGAAAAGAAAGAAAGAAAAAAAAAAAGTCACCGCCTCAGTGCTCCATTGAACCAATAGTTGATGCCACTTAAAAAAAGAAGCAGGCTTTTTACAGAGAAGTTTGGAATCAGTCATCATGGGATATGAAATGTTTCCACTCATTACTTCTATCAGCCCAACGTTTCGATCAATGTGCGTCTCAGGATATGACTGTCTTCTAAGCAAACTTTGAAAGAGAGAGACCCGGTGATATCCATTTCGATCCATGGAACCAAGACTTGCCTAACCCAAATTGCGTGCATACACTTTGTCGCCTGCAATAAAATCCTTATTGTTTGCACTGCACTGATGGTGTATTCATGGTGGCGTTACCGAACTTCTTCAACGTTGCTTAAAGGGTTGGTTGAATAAAATCAAGGAGTGTGTGTATTCTGTCATGCCCGAGGAACATCGAATATTCCAATGAGGTGAGATACGCTGCTTAAGGAGAAACATGCGCTGCCATCCCATGACGCCAGTGACCGATGATGCTCACTTTGACGATCAGTTGATCGAGTTATTGTCAGGTTTTGGAACAAAGGTTTTCTATTTTTGCGTGGGTGCTTCCGATACAGCTGGTATCACTGAAGGTCATATTTTTTCATGAGATCAATTTGACAATTGAAAGGTCCATTCATCTTAGGTTATACACTCTTCTCTTCGCTTCGTTGGAAAGAATTAAATCGATGTATACCACGTCTGTTGCACATGTGGGCCTAAACCGAATTAAAGGTACAGTTCACTTGAACTCCGTTCTTTCTCCGATACTCGTCTTTTCCAAACTCCGAATGTTCGTACTAAAACGTTTTGTCAGCATTCCCTTGCTAGTCAAGCCCCTTTCGTTGAAAATGTTTCTTTCCCTTCTGACTAATATATGCAAAATATGTAATATTGTTGTTTTGGGAGTATCACATATCGTTGGCTACCCGTCTTTATTCATCTATTGATAACTCTTTTTGTTTGAAAGTTGGAGTGGAGTTGCATGTAGAGGAGGTGTGAATGGATAATGCTGGGTTTTGCTGGGCTTGGATGTGGAGCAGGCGTTTGATTCTGGAAGGGGTTTTGGATCTTGCTGATTGTCTTTGTGTATGTGTTGTTTTATTGTAACCTTCTAGGGCATTCAGTTGATTAGGCGTATAAACAGTCTTAATGATAGTAGTTAAAAAGGAAATAAACACATTGTTCGATTTGGGCGTTTCATCCTTTTAGAAAACTCCGAAGAGACACCCATTTCGTCAGACAAAGTTGGTGGATGTTGTTAGCATGAATGAAATTGACCGTGACGTTTGACAGCCAGAACATATGTGTCTTTTTTAAACGCAAGACTCACATACCCACACCAATGGCTACTAGACCAGGTCACGGATTTTGACGATAGTAAAACAGAATTTCATCCGATAAACAAATTCTCCATAACTTTTATTTCAGGGGAAGCCCTCAAACACATGTGGATTACCATGTTCGCCAGAGGGATCGACCGTCCTG
>CM031609.1:55652872-55663550 GCA_018398815.1 Conus ventricosus
ACGACCCAGTTACAAAAACAAACCCCCAAAAACATGAAGAACGTGGAGGGGTGATGAGGGAGGACGCTCCACGGGCGGCTCACATATGCTAAGAATAGAAGAGTAGGGAAACACACACAGACACGCACACACACACACACACACAGAACTCGGGGTTGCAAAAAGCACGGCTTCGCACTCTAAAAGACGGGGCTCCCAAAGGAAGGAAAAAGTTAGTGAAATCAACGATAAACCACTATAGAGACCTGATCCTTTGGAATGAAAAGGAATATGAAGGAGCACGGAAAGTATAGAACGTAGCCAAAAGTAACTAAGGAACTATAAAACCATAACAGAAGCGAACTCTAGTTTCCCCACGCTGAACTATCAAGAAAGAGTTCAAAAGCTGAGCCGTCCGCGACAATCGTGTACTTTCACCCCATTTTAACCCACCACCCATCATTGTGTACTGTCACCTTGTTTTAACCCACCACCCACCATCGTGTACTTTCACCTTGTTTAACCCACCATGCTTCATTCTCCATTCCATTCCATCAGCTCCTTCTCACCATATTCTTTTTGTGTGGCGAACCTGTGTATTTCCTCCAACTGTCTCTCACCATCTCTTTACCAAAATTCCCACCCATCATGTGACTCACACTAACCTTCGCTCACCGTGTTTTTCATCATTTACACCACACCGTATCTTTCCACCAACCAAACCTTACCGTGTCTGTCCATCAGTAGCCCTTTACCATGACTTTCTATCGACTTCCTCTCGCCATGATTTTCCGTCGACTGCCTCTCACCATGACTTTCCGTCGACTGCCTCTCACCATGACTTTCCATCGACTGCCTCTCACCATGGCTTTCCATCGACACCGTGACTTTCCGTCGACTGCCTCTCACCATGACTTTCCATCGACTGCCTCTCACATGACTTTCCGTCGACTGCCTCTCACATGACTTTCCGTCGACTGCCTCACACCATGACTTTCCATCGACTGCCTCTCACCATGACTTTCCGTCGACTGCCTCTCACCATGACTTTCCGTCGACTGCCTCTCACCATGACTTTCCTCGACTACCTCTCACATGACTTTCCGTCGACTGCCTTCACCATGACTTTCCGTCGACTGCCTCTCACCATGACTTTCCGTCGACTGCCTCTCACCATGACTTTCCGTCGACTGCCTCTACCATGACTTTCCGTCGACTGCCTCTCACCATGACTTTCCGTCGACTATCTCTCAGCATGTCTTTTAAGCAACCCACTCCTCTCCATGTTTAAAAAAAAACAAAAAAAAAACCTTTCCGTGTGTTTCCATCAATTGCCTCTCACCAGTCTTTCTATTCACTATCCCAGCCGAAACAGCTGGCTTTCACCATATCTGAGAGAGAGGAGAGAGAGAGAGAGAGGAGAGGAGAGAGAGAGAGAGAGGAGAGAGAGAGAGAGAGAGAGAGAGAGAGGGAGGAGGGGGGGGGGGATAGGAGTAGAGAGGTGAGATGGGAGTAGAGATCAACAAGGAACAGAAAAAACAGGAGGTAGAATGAAAGTCTCCAGCACTTGCAGTAGTGTTATATTCTATGACCATAAGCTGTTGATGTGTTTAGCGCAGCAGTCGTGTTATTCCATGATATGCGCTTTTTCCGTCGCTCGCACGGTCAGGAGTGTTATATTCCATGATATGAGATCTCTTGCACCAGCAGCACAGTCAGATTCCATTCAATGAATTAATTCTGTCTCTAGCACTAGCAGTATTATTATCCTCCTTGATAGGAGCTATTTTGACTCTAGCACCAGCAGATCATGATAAGAGCTATTACTGTCTCTTGCACTAGCAGTAGTGTAGGATTCCATGCTATTAGCTATTTCTGTCTCTAGCACCAGCAGTTGTATTATATGATATGTGTTTCAGCTGTCCCACCATCTTCTTCAAGTGAAATCACCACGACCATTGGTAAGAGTGCATAGAATGTCTGTCGCTGCTTTCCGTCTTGCTAGTCTCTTTCTTCTCTCCGACACTCTGTCTATCTGTCTGTCTGTGACACTCTCTCTCTCTCACACTCTCTCTCTGTCCCTTCTCTATACCTCCACCCACCCAACCCGCTCTGTCTCTCTGTCTGTCTCTATCTGTAGTGTGTGTGCGTGTGTGTGTGTGCGGCGCGTGCGTGTGTATCTCCCTTTTATTTGGCAGAAACAGCCGTTTGTCTACCTTGTGTTACGATTTTATAATTAAACGAGTCTTACCTGGAAAATAATTGAAAATTTGCACCATATCTAGTACGTTCTTGGTAAAGGTACTTACACCAGAGACGTTGTCTCTCATTACTTAGCAGTGATTAGCCCTGAGTGTCTTCTAAGAAACTTCATACGTGGCTGGATAATGAATGGTTTAAAGAAATGACTGGCAGGCGTGTAAGTATCGCTGCCAACATCAACGTCAAAGTAAATGGTATAAACCTGATCTTCCCACTTAAAACCGTTATAGTCTTATGTTGGTGCGGTGCTAATTACGTAAGACTCAGAAGTCGGAGAATATGAGTAGTTTCAATACGAATAGAATTAGTCCTGTTCAGTTACTTATCTTTCCTAACAACATTTCCAAGGCAGGATGCAACTTTATTTTTTCACTCGTTTAAACTACAACCGACTGCATTATACAGAGCTTGCTAACTGCAAGTCCAGTAACTCAATGTGTCTCCGATATACGCTTGTGCAGTTTGAAATAAGAGGAAGAAATTCTTCGGTATTTTGAAAAAAAAAGTTAGTTTACGGATTTAGTACCTCAGATGAATAAAAACACACAAACCACTTTTGTTCTTCAGAACTTTCTTATTGAAGTAGCGGAGTTTCCCGGTTCTTGTTCAATTTATTGCTGCACTGCATATATCAGATAAGTGTTCTTATTCCATTTGACTTCATCTTTAAAAAAAAGCATGCAACGAGTACACACTGACCTGATGCTTAAGACCACACACACACACACACACACACACACACCACACACACACACACACACACACACACACACACAATTTAGATTTTTAAAGAATGCTGGAAGTTTTCTTTTCTGACACTACATCTCCTGCCATCCCCCGCACTCTTTTCCTTCCCTGTAATAATCTATCCCCCATACCTATCTACTATTTGATTTGTTGAATTGTCCCTATTCCTTGCCTTGCCTTGCGCCCTTAACTCCTTATGGAGTCGTAGGGGCGCCGCCTTGATGCGCTGTACACCACTTTCCTCCATCTGTCCCGGTCATGAGCGAGAGCCTGGGTTTCAGCAAAAGATTTGCCTGTCCACTCTGCGATATTGTCGCCATTTTTTCTTCTGTCTGCCTCTCCTGCTCCCCTCCACGGTTCCCTGAAGGATTATTTTCGATAGGCCACTGGATCTTGTTGTGTGACCATACCATCTCAGCTTCGGTTTCTTCACTGTAGTGAGCAGATCTTCATAGGGGCCTAAGTGTTTCTGGATGGTCTGTCGGATTTGTTCGTTGGTTATGTGATCCAAGTAGGAGATGCCCAGGATGTTTCGATAGCATCTCATCTCCATTGTTTCTATCTTCTTTTGCAGCTCTGCTGTGAGGGTCCATGTCTCACAAGCGTACGGAAGATCGACAATACCAGCGTACGCACGAGTCGAATTTTGTGCTTCATGGTGATGTTTCTGTCCCTCCATATTGGTTTTAACTTGGCGAGTGCAGACATTGATTGTGCAGTTCTTGATAGCACTTCCGGTCGTGATCCATTGTCAGAAATGATTGCCCATAAGTACTTGAATTGGTTGACAGTTTCAAGTTTATGGCCTTTGACAGCGATTTCAGTTGTTAGGTGCCAAATTTGTTAGTCATCAGTTGGTTTTCTCTGCGCTGATTTCCATCCCATATCTTGTTGAGGTGTTGTCAAGGTGGCTGACTAGTCTGGCCAATTCTTCTTCATTTCCGGCAAGCCCATCGATGTCGTCTGCAAATCTGAGGTTCGTGATGGTTCTGCCTCCAACGCTGACGTGCCTTCATGATCTTCAAGGGCATCGATCATTAGCCTTTTAGGAACACGTTGAAAAGGAAAGGAGATAGGAGACAGCCTTGGCGAACTCCAACAGTTGTGTGGAACCAGTCTCCCATCATGTTGTTGGCGAGTACTGCACTTGTGGCATTGGCGTATAGCTGCTGGATGATATGGGTCAGTTTCTTCCCATGTTGAACTTCCTCATGGTGGCCACAGTGCACTGTGCCAGACTCTGTCAAAGGCTTTTTTAAAGTCAATGAACACGTGGTACAGTTCTCTTTGGTGCTGGAAGTGTTTCTCACAGAGGACTCGTAGGTTGAAAATTTGCTCCGTAGTGCTCCTGCCTTTGCGAAATCCGGCTTGTTCTTCGGCGATGAGTTCTTCTACCTGAGGTTTTAAACGGTTTAGGATAACTCTGAGCATGATCTTGCTTGCGTGGCTGATTAAGCTGATGGTTCTATAGTTCTGGCATAGTTGGAGATTGCCTTTTTTGGGAAGAACTGTGATCAGCGATTGTGTCCATGTTGTAGGCCATTCACCTGTCTGCCAGATTTAGTTGGAGATGGTGGTCAAGATGTCTATGTTGCTCTCCTCCATGTTTTATTAATTCAGCGGGTATGTTGTCTACTCCTGCTGATTTTCCCACTTTTAGTTTTTGTATTGCGGCCCTCACTTCCTCGGCATTACTGGGTGATCATCGTCAACTATGGGTTTTTGAACGTCCAGAAGCTTTTGATCTCTTTAATTGGGTTGGTTGTACAACTCGGAACAATACTCGTCCTCTCTCTGTGATGTCTTTGTCTTCCTGAGAGTGTTTTCCCTTTTTTGTCCTGTATGGTGTTTCACTTTCGCTGTCTTCGTTTTAGTTAGGTCTTTCACCACTTGGAAGGCTTCCTCGTGTTGTTTCTTGAAAGATTCTCTTCGATGTGGGTGCATTGATCAGCGATCCATTGTTGTTTTGCCTCCTTCATGCTCTTCGTATGGTTTTGTTGATCTTTCTATACTCTGATCTGCCCTTAGGTGTGGACTTGCCTTTCTTCAGTTCCCTTCTTCTGTCGCATAGGTCTAGAATGTCACTAGTGATCCACGGTTTTTTACTTTGCGACGGCTCTTTCCTAAAATTTCTTTTGCTGTATCCACCATGATGGAGTTGAATTTGTTGGTTATTGTCTCTGGTCTTCGGTGAGGAGGAGGAGTGGTGCAAACTTCCCACCAATTACTGCTGGAATTCCTCAGAGATAGCTGGGTCTTTCAATTTGTCAATGTCAAATCGCAGCCTCGTGTTCACGCCTTTGTGTATTGCCTTAGACGGGCTCTAATGTCTTCATGACAAGGTTGTGGTCGCTGCCGACATCTGCACCTGGGAAGGCTTTGTTTGCTGTCTGTTTATTCCAGTATGTAATCGATCTGGTTATGGCACTGTCCGTTCGGATGGTGCCATGTTGCTATACGGGATGCTTTGTGTTGGCCAAGCGTATTTGAGAGGGACCATATTGTTGAAGCCAGCAAATTCCAGCAAGCATAGCCCCCTCTCGTTGGTACTATCATTACAAGAGGGGCCGATGAAATCCTTCCAGTCTTCTACTGAGTCTCTTCCCACCTTGGCATTCCAGTCACCCTGTACGATCAAGATCTCTTTCTTGTCTACTTTGTCATGACGTCTTGCAGCTGTTGGTAGAACTCCTCAATCACCTCATCATCATATTCTGTTGTTGGGGCGTATGCCTGTATCACCGTGATGTTGAACGGCTTGGAACGTAGGCGGATTGTCATTAGCCGCTTGATATTGGTTTGAATGCCATGACTGCATTCTTGATGGTCTTGTTAACTAAGAATTTAGCACCGTTAGTGTGCGTGTTCTCTTCGCCACTGTAGTAGAGTTTGTGTACGTCGTCAGTGTCAACCTCGCCAGCGTTCGTCCATCTAGCTTCACATAGTCCAAGGAGATGCCAGTTGTATCTTTCCATTTCATGCTCGAGCTCGTTTACTTTTCTGATTTGATGTAGTGTTTCGGACATTCCATGTGGCTATAATGACGTTCTCTCTGCCACGGAGAGTTTCACCAGTAGCATACTTTCACGTCCGCCCTGGTGGGAGACGGATGGCGCGGTCCTTGAAGCCCGGGCGACGACCTAGCCAGTATGATTTTCTGTTGCGGAGTACTCATCATGCGGCGTGTCTTGGGCATTGAAGATCTGGCGGTGCCCATCCCTCTCCAGATCAGACCACAGCCGATATCCTCCAATATTCGGTGGCTCGCCTTGGTCTCGAACACATGGCCGTTGAACTCGTCGTGGATCCCATCCGCCCTGGCGGTGACTTGCATCGAGGGAGTCTTTCGCCCAGTGATGCAGTGTTAACATCACCCTCTCACGTGGTTTAGCACGCCAGCTGAGGCGAGGTCCCGGGGTATGGCGCTAGGAGCCATCACGTGAAAGTTGGGGGATGGATGAGGACTAGTGATGCCCGTCCACCTACCAGTGTAGATGCAGCTGCCAGACATCAAAGGTACTACCTGTGATCCAGAACCCCCTATACCCCTACTATATGTCCCTACTACAATGGCATAAAAAAGAGATCGTGCTGGATATTGTTTCAATTTAACCCATGCAGTCACGCATTTTTCTTTATAAGAGACGTCGATGGGTGAGGGCTATGGATGGTGTCGATGGATGATGTCTTGTTAACCTTGATATAAAATGTTGAAGGGTGATATCGACGTATGATGTTGATAGATGCTGTTTAAGGGAGATACTGATGGACGATGGAATAGGTTTGGTGATTTTTGCTATTCTTTTGTAGGAAATACAGTTGAAGGAGAGAGAGATGTGTGTGTGTGTGTGTGTGTGCTACAAATTATTTAGAAATGACTCTAATTCAAATATTTGACCCATCTACTTAACTTTTAACGTTTTGCATGCTCAAGATGAATGGGGAGAGATTAGTAACATCTTTGGATCATGGAAACCACGAAAGAAGAAACAACTTTGGTTGCCTAAGATAAGCCCCTGTTGTCAGTGTGCACATCTTCAAAGGGCAATTATTACTTCTTCATCTTAATGTAAGATCATCCTTAAAGAGCCGTCTTTTTTTTCTTTCAAGCAAAACTGTACGTAGGACCTGCTGGGATGATAATGGCGTAGAGAAATAATCGGTTAAGCAGGTAGCTGAGCTGATATGTATTACTGTAGGGTCTGTTTTCATGTGTCAGTATAATAACTCATACCCTCATTGTCAGATTATATTCTCTCTTTTTTCACAATTTGAAGAATCTCAGAGTGTGGAGAAGTCCCTCTTCACGCTTTCTAAAATTGCTGCCGTCTGAATAGTTCAAATTGCAGGGCATTTCCCCCCCAGTGTTAGAATGATAACGGGTAAGGAGGACATAAACTGATTCATTTCCTCAGTATTGAATTCTACTTATGACAGGATGCATTTCTAAGCTGAATGTTGTGTTTACTCTGTCTCTATATTTTGAAGGATCGGAGTTTTTTGGTTGTTGTTGTTTCCGTATCAATGACCTTTTTCCCCTTGATGGGTGCCTCGTCCATCATGATCAGCAGACATGCTGGAACTTAGCGTACCAGTTGTGTCATGTCTTTCAGTATGCAGACAGGTTGTCTCTAAACTGATATGGTGTGGCTGGTACCTGGTAATGTTTGGCCCACATGCAAGCCACGGGTTTGTGTACATGCGGTTTGCGCGCGCTTTCTGTCCGGACAGATTTTTTTTTCTGACAGGCGTGCCATAGCAACAAATTGATGTGTGCAAATTAGTTGCACAAGTGAGGCGACTGCAGGCGGAAATGTACACAAATTTTAAATATTAGTGTTAGCGCACCGCCAAAAAAAAAAAAAAAAATAAACGTGGACAAACGAATGCAAGACAAAACACGACGCGTTTCGACCTCTTAGGTCTTCTTCAGGCAAGATACAAAACAATCAGGACAACGAAAATGAACGAGCAATCACTTATCTTCATCCACTTATCTTGATTCAACGCCACTCTTGCGCTGAAGTGGAGGAAGATAAGTGCACGCGTCGTGTTTTTGTCTTGTGATTCGTTTGTCCACTTTTTTTTCTTCTTTTTTTTTTCTTGGCGGTGCGCTAACACTAATATTTAAAATAATGTGTCAGTCAAACGTCGCACTTTTCTTCGGTCTGGCTCGAGTCAATGTTCATTTACGGCTTCAGTGACTGCAATCGTGGCTTTTGTTAGCAAGTGGTGTGTGTGTGTGTGTGTGTGTGTGTGTTGTTGTGTGTGTGTGTGTTATGTGTGTGGTGTGTGCGTGTGTGTGTGTGTGTGTGTGGTGTGTGTGTGTTCGAGCTTCAAGTGTAGCCTGTATGTGACTGGACTGGTATTCCCAGCATTCTTTGACACACCAGACCTGGGTGATTAGCGAACTGTTTCCTAGCCTAACTGACCTATGTTTTTAATGCTCGTGCTCCTTGTGTCTACTGCCCCTCACTCTACTGTGCCTAGAAGTGCTGTGATTTTCTGTGCTGGGTGTTTCAGCCACCACATCGTATCCTCCTCCGGTCACCACGACAGGTAAGAGCTCTTTGCTATGTCTGCTGTCTTCTCCGTCCTTCTTCCCCCCACCTCCCAGCCGTTCTCTCTTGTACTCCTCTGTCCCCGTGCACTGTCTGTATCTGTCTGTCAGTCAGTCTCTTTGTCTGTTTGTCCGTCTATCAGTCTCTTCGACTGTCTGTCTGTCTGTCTGTCTCTCACACTGTGTCTATCTCTGTATGTTTTTCTGTGTTTCTGTCTTGTCTTGTCTCTCTCTCTCTCCTCTCTCTCTCTCTCTCTCTCTCTCTCTCTCTCTCTCTCTCTCTCTCTCTCTCTCTCTCTCTCTCTCCTCTCTCTCTCTCTCTCCTCTCTCCTCCTCCCTCCCTCCCTCCCTCTTTGTCTCTGTCTGTTTGTCTGTCTGTCTGTCTGTTCCCCCACTTCCCTACCTGTCTCTGTGTGTCCTGTTCGTGATCCCTGTATATCTCTGTTTACTCTGCTTCTTGAATATTTTCTCTCGAAATAAAGACTGTTCACTCAGGTAAAATTTTGTATATACCCCTCTCTCTCTGCCCAGCCCCCCCTCCCCCCATTCTCTCTCTCTTCTTCTTCTTCTTCTTCTTCTTCTTCCTCCTCCTCCTCCTCCTCCTCCTCCTCCTCCTCCTCCTCCTCCTCTTCTTCTTCTTCTTCTTCTTCTTCTTCTTCTTCTTCTTCTTCTTCTTCTTCTTCATATTGACTTCCTCTTCCCCTTTTTCACTCTCTAGGTGCTTTTTACTCTTACTCCGCCTGCTACTACGATTGTTACCACTATGTCACTCTTGCTGATGTTCATGCTCCCACAATACGGCTTGATTAGTAGTATTTGTTTGGATAGTAAGACTTAAGCAATAGCGGCTGCTGCTGTTGTTCCTATATTGTCTCTTTGTGCTGTTGCCCCTACTTTACACTTATTGGTGTTCTTGCTGCAAGAGTTGCGCTGCTACTGTGACAGGAACTGTCGTTCTAGTTGATTATTTGTTCATTGCTGTCTCTTCGATGTCATCTTCGATGAGCATAACGGGCAAGTGCCTCTTGCGTTGTGCAGATCTGCCAGTCCTCCCACCCCCACCCTCTCTCTCTCTCTCTCCTCTCTCTCTCTCTCTCTCTCTCTCTCTCCTCTCTCCCCCCCCCCCCCCCCCCCCCCGTTAAGTTTCTCTATATCTAAATTTGTCTGTCCTTTCTCAATCTCTTTCTCCACGTATTCTCTCCCTCCCTCCCCCTCCCTCTCTCTCTCTCTCCTCTCTCTCTCTCTCTCTCCCTCCTCTCTCTCTCTCTCTCTCTCTCCTCTCTCTCTCTCATCTTCTCTTCCTCCTCATCTCTCTCTCTCTCTCTCCCTGTCTCATCTCGCTTTCCTCTCGCTAGTTCTTTTATTGAACAAAAAGCAGACAATTCATTGATCTAAGAATGTTTTTGGATATGTCTGTCTGACTATCTGCTCCCACTTCCCTTCATTCCCACCCCTGTTCCCGCCCTCCGTCTTGTTTTCTCTATCGTATCTAGTTCGGGGCCTTATTTGCTCGCAAGTCCATTAGTACCATCCTTGTTTTTTCTTTAAACTTTTCAGTGGCCTCGGTTTCCGTCTGTCATGTGCATCCTTTACCTTCCTCCCCCCATCTCCCCTCCCCCCCCAGCCCCTGCCTCGTCCTATTACCAACGTTTTCTGGTTCTTTCATACCCCCCCCCCCCCGTCTTCTTTTTCTTTCTCCAGTGGCTATGTCGACTCATTGACGCAAACAGTAATGATTTCTACTGCTTGATTTTAGTGTCTGGCCTTGTAGTTGCTCCTGTTCTAGGTGGATTACCTTTCTGTCGTTATAGACGTCTGTGTTTTTGTCGTGCTCTTTGGTTTTGAGGTTTTAGAATCATCCGGATTTTTTGGGGTTGTTATTTTCTCTAATATTTATGAATGTTTCATTGCATGTACTTACATTTGGTTCGGGTTTGTTGCGCTGTTCAAATTCGTTGCGAGTTACGTAGGAGAGCAATACAAGTGAATGAAGGGACTTGTGCATAACAATGAAAGAGAGAGAGAGAGAGAGAGAGAGGAGAGAAGAGAGAGAGAGAGAGAGATTGAGGGAGAGAGAGTGAGAGAGAAAAGATTTGTGTGCTTACGTGCGATGTTGAACTAGATTTTGCC
>CM031609.1:55676150-55678650 GCA_018398815.1 Conus ventricosus
CACACACACACACACACACACACACGCACGCACGCACGCACGCACGCACGCACGCATACACACACACACACACACACACACACACACACACACACACACACACACACACTGCACACAGAGAGAGAGAGAGAAAAGAGAGAGAGAGAGAGAGAGAGAGAGAGAGAGAGAGAGAGAGAGAGAGGGAGAGAGGTGGGTGGTGGGTGCAGGGGATAGGGGGTAGGCGAATGGCGCAGAGAGATGCGTTCAGGTGACTCAAGGGCTGGGTGGGCAGAATGAAGAAAAGTGGAGAAGTCATCGTACATCATTATGCTCTCAGTAGTGAGACTGCTGATTGTGTGGCTGTGCCGTCTGTCACACGTTCTGTGCTGGTTGGCTGTATACTGCTTTGGTTGCCAAATGGGGGCCGGAATAGCTCAGTTGGTAGAGCACCGGATTCGTAATCCAAGGGTTGCGGGTTCGAATCTCCGCCGGCCGTTTCGGTACAGGGGGATTTTTTCCCTCGGAGTTAACATCAGTTCTGACTCCATTTCCCATACAGTCCTTCGAATGAGACTATAAACCGAGGTTCCGTGTGTGAACGCACGCGTAACATCTTGCACACACGTAAAATCCCATCACCAACTTTCGGAAGAGAAGGCCAGTTTGGCCGTTGGCATGGATAACACGTTTACACATAGCATGCACCTTCCCCGAAGATAGAGTATGGCTGCCTTATGGCGGGATAAAAAAAAAAACAAACGATCATACACACAAAACTCCACTCCCTTTGTTGTGTAGATGGGATTAATACTTGTCTGTCCATATAGTGAGTGTCCGCAGGAGTATCAGCCTGCGTACGCAGAAGAAGAAGAAGGTTGCCAAATACAGCAACTGTCGCACGTTTTGTGCTGGTTTGCTGTATACTGCGTTGGTTGCCAAATACAGCAACTGTCACACAGTCTGCGCTGGTTGGCTGATGCATCGACTGACTGTCACACATTCTGTGCTGGCTGGATGTAAACTGCTTTGGTTGTCAGGTACATGAACTGTCACACTGTCTGTGTTGGTATGCTGTGTACTGACTTCTATGGTAGTTGGATGTACCAACTGACTGTCATGCATTTTGCGTTGGAAGGCTTATAGACTGCTATGGCAGCTGAATAAACCAACGGACTGTCACAAACTCTGTGATGGAAGGCTATAGACTGCTATGGCATGGCATGCTATGGCATCTACTGTTACACATGCTGTACAGTGATGATTGTTGGTAGGCTATGTCCTGCAATGGTAGGCAGATACAGCAATTGACTGTCATACATTCTGTACAGTGCTGCGAGTTGATATGCTGTATTCTGCTACGGTAGCCAGATACATCTAGGCAGATACTTAATCATGTAGACGAGTTCTTTTGATATTGGTCACCAAGCAGGAAATAGAAGAGAAGAAGCTAGTTTTGATGAGGTAGATGTGTGGAGGATAAGGGAAGACGGGACGGGTGCTTTTGGTGGTGACGTCTTCGTCAGTCACATGAGTCAAGTTTGAATATGCCTCACTTTGTGATTTTCTAAACGTCATTTATGCATTTTACAGTGCCATCAGAGAGACACTGAAGATAATAAAATGAGCTGAGAAGTCAGTAACATTTGTTCGATGTTTCCGAAATAATTAGCGTTTGATCGTGCAAACATACCTGCATGCGACCATACAAACATACCCGTATGTCCCACCCACTCTTCGCCCGTGTTCTCCCTGTGGTGTTTTACATTCAACACATGTGAATCATGTCACTATAACTGGACAAATTAGCAGTCACCTTGAAGCAGTGGTCAGCGTCGAGAATTTATGGGTTGGGGATCGTGGGTTTGACTCCAATCAGAGCTATCTATTTGTGAGATTTTTCTGCCCGTCCGGCTCCTACCCAGAGCTGAGTTTGCAATGGGTAGAAATGGGAAGGGGGAAATCACACGGTCGAATTTCATCCACTTAATGGATGCGTCTTTGAGAGTTTCTCAGATTTCCTGATTAGCACCACAAGTATCTGTATCTCTCTGGCTGACGCTGGGATATATTATGAACGCAGGCTTAGTGTTCAGCTCTGTCTTATAGTCTCTAACCAAAATGGAAATCTAAAACATGATTTTCATCATCCTCATTCTCATCCACCAGCCAAAAAAAAAAAAAAAATTACAATTCTTCTCTACGTCTATGCCTTAAGTTAATTCATGTTGAGTTCGTCAGAATCGGCAAGTGCATAGGGTCTATTGGTGGCGCCCTCCGAAAAGGGAAGCTCAGTTACGCTGGCTCCCCCCCCCCTCCCCATATGCAGTTATTGTCGCCAATAAGGGGCCTAGAAGGTGGTGTCCGACATATGGCAGATCAGCAGAACAAGCACCGCTGAACACGACCAAGGTGATCGGCAGCAGTGTAGTGTCTCTTCTGACGGGTTGCCTCAAGACGACCTGCTGATTGACTGCTCCCTGTGGACTGCCATTGCCAGTGTTTCAACGGGACAGATCAGGGT
>CM031609.1:55699259-55704259 GCA_018398815.1 Conus ventricosus
CAACAACAATAGTGAAGATGATTAAAAATATAAAAAATGATAATACAGAGAGGATTACCACCACTTTTAGTAATGATATGTTGATAGTAGTTGTGGTGTTTGTAGTAGTTATACGGAAAAAAGGGGGATAAAGGAGAGGGGTTAGAGGATAGTCCAACAGCATGATTGTAGTGGCGATAATGATGATGTGATGATATGGTAACAATAACAATAATAACAGTAATGATGATGATAATAATCATGATACCGATAATGATAATGATAAACAGTACTAATAATGACAATATTGTGATCATGGGCGTTATAACTGTTTTCCTATTTTCCTGTTTTGCTGAAGATAAAATCTTGAACAGTTGTGATTCCCAGGGATAACACGGATGACGACTTTCCACGGGGAACACACACACACACACACACACACACACACCACACACACACACACACCACACACACACCACACACACACACACACACACACACACACACACACACACACACACACACACACACACACACACACACACACACACACACACACACGACATTTAAGAAAAAACAGGAAAATAGCTATTATTTTAAGGAAAACAGTTGTAGTCAGGAATAACAGCTTAACCCCATTTTCCTTCAGGGTAGTAGCCATTTTCTGGAGACAACTGCTATTGTCTGCTAATGAAGCGAGTTATCTTTCCATACCTTCTCTTCCCTCTGCTCCCTGTTCCACCTTCTCCTCCCTTCACTCCTCCTCCATTCCTCCACCTACCCTTTTCCACTTACTCGTTCCACTTCCCCTTTAATTAAAAAAAAATCCCATACTTGTTATCAACCTCCTTCCCCATCCCCCAAAATCTCTCTCTCTTCCCCCCCACCTCTCTCAAACACAAATTTACACACACACACACACACACACACACACACACACACACACACACACACACACACACACACACACACACACACACACTTCTGCAGTGTGTGTTATTCCTCAGGACTACAACTTTTTTCTCCCCCCCCCCCCCCTCCTCCCCTTCCTCATGCCTCGCCGCCCGCCCACGTCCACAACAGAACACTGGTATGGTGAAGCCAGCAATCACAGAATGATAACCCCGTCCTGTATTTCCAGCATTAAAAAAGAATGCCCCCTCGTCATCTTAAAACCCACAGTCCTCCCACTCCCTCACGTACCTCCCCCCCCCCCCACACACACACACGCGAACCACTCCCCTCCTCAACCTAAGACCGTAGTATTCTTTACGGTCTTTGCCTCAACCGAACAGTGGTGAAACTAGCCACGAAAGGGAGACAAATCCTCTAATAACTACAGCAACGGTAATGGTATTAATACTACTCCAATACCACTGTTAACCTTTCACTCTTTGATCATCCCTGTAACCTTTTCACCTACCGTTTGATATTACTAGCATTGCAATATTTATTCTCACGACCTTCTCCCTGCCCCAGTGCACTGTTAACTTATACTCATTGACCATCTCCATGCCTTTCAGTGTATACATATCGTGATTATTGATATAAACCTTTTAAATTCCATCCTTCCGATACTTTGTACCTTCCTTCTCCTCTTGCTCTTCCTGTCCTCCCCCCCCCTCCTCCTTTTTTTCTCTCTTCCCTTCCCATAGTATTAGTATTAGTACTATTATTATCATTGCTATCATCAATATTGTTATCAAAATTTTCTTTTTCTTTTCTCTCTCTTTTTATTTTTAATAAAAAAAATGTATTTCTGTGTCATGCTTTTATTATTGATACTATTATTGCCATTACGTTGCTATAGTTGTTAGCATTATCATCATTATTATCAATACGATCGTTATTATTGATATTACACGTCACTACCATTAACATCAGAATCGCCATCACCACAAAGACCGTTGCCACGGCAACCATGCTGTTTAGGAATCCCCTAACCCACTCTTCTTTCTCCCATACTACAACTGTTATTGCCACATTATCACTAAAAGTGATAGTAATCCTGTCTTTATTTATCTTTTTTAATATTTTGATCATCATCATCATTACCATTATTATTATTCCAATCAGTAATATAATCATCATCATTACTACCTCGACTCACACATTGCCTCCTTCTTGACAGCCTCGTTTTCATTCAACGCCCACCTTGAGCTGAAGTGAATGAAGATAAGTCTTTGCTCGTTCATCTTCGTTGTCCTGAGTGTTTTGTATCTTGCCTGAAGAAGACCTAAGAAGTCGAAACGCGTCGCGTTTTGTCTTGTGATTCGTTTGTCTACGTTTTCTTGGCGGTTCGTTATTACTTACATTTAAAATTTACTTTAAGTACAGCATGAACAATCCAAGTAAACGCGCTCATGTTCCCCCCCCCCCCCCCCCCCCCCCCCCCCCCCCCCCCCCCCCCCCCCCCCCCCCCCCCGGGACGTCTGTAACAAGGCATTTTGGGGTTGCCAAATCTCGACGTGAACATGAGAGTGTTAAGAAGCATAGAACCCTGACCTATCTTTTGTTTAGCGTATGTCACAGGCACTGTCCTCAATACGAATCCTTAGCTATCTTTTGTTCAACATATCTCGCTACACATCTTGCTGGCACTGTCCTCAATACCGATTTTCTTCGTGTGAGCTCTGGGACCGAAAAGGCTGTATACAGCGAGCCCGCCATTCGCACTGTGACCATCAGGGAAGAAAAGCACTCTGCAAGTATTAGAGCAACACTGATTCTCCTGCATCAACAGCAGAGCCTCCTCCTCCTGCCCCCCCCCCCCCTCACCCAACCAAGGTTTTCTGGAACAGGTCTAATGGGGCTCTGTCAACTTCATGAAACATAATGAGGCCCACCCCCAAATATCACGAATCGCGTGCGTGCGAGTGTGTGTGTGTGTGTGTGTGTGTGTGTGTGTGTGTGTGCGTGTGCGTGTGTGTGTGTGAGTGTGTGTGCTCACGCGCGAATGCGTGTGTGCGCACGCGCCAGTGCGTGCGTGCGTTCACCGAACTGACGTCAGAACTGCACTAAAGAAAGATCAATATTAATTTCATGAGGGTAGTACTAACAGCTATGTAAGAAGTGTCCAATTAAAAAAACCGTATTCACTTTATTTGGTGTGGAGGTGATGGCTTTCCATTGATGATCCAACTGAAAGTCCCGCTACTTCGATCAGAGGTCTAGGCCAGACTGATCCAATAGGCAGGTGCTGGTCTGCCAAGGGAGGAACTGGACTCATTATTGCGTCCCTCCCCCACCCCCTCTCCCAGCCCCGCCAGACATAATGAGTACCAATAGGGACGAAAAGGGAAGAGCGAACTTTCGGGTTTTCTACCCTAGGCAGAAAAAATGTCTCTCAGACAGAACTGGATGGTGGGAACGATGCCCCCCCCCCCCTCCGCCCCCCCATCCTCCCCCTCCCCGCGTGGTGTTTTTCTGCCTTTCTAGTCCATCCAGTCTTCACACTTTTTCCTCTTTTCTCTCTCTCCCCTCCCCTCTTTTAACTGCTGTTTGAGTGAGAAATGGGACGGATCCGCGAAATGGTGTGTGCTTGGGAAGGAGGTGGAGATGGGTTAAAAACGGATGTGCTTGTGTTGTTTTGGTAGATTGGGGGCCGGGGTGAGGGGGTGGGGGGGTGGGGAGTGGGCAGGGAGGGAGGCAGAGATGAGGAACGTGAGGTTAGGATGGGTAAGTGCGCGGGATATGGTGGGAGGGTAAGGTGTTATCTGTATCAATTTCATGTTCTCCTTTTGAAATGTTTTTCGTGGCTAGGATATGATGTGGTGATATCTTTATTGATATTTGACAATGGCTAGTGCATGTTGCTGCCAGATCTTTGCATGGGGTGTATTAGTGGCACGCTATTTCAAACATTCCTCGTCCAAACTTTGCTGTGGCCTACCCTTGTTACGCTACTGCAAACATTTTGCCAACATACCTTGTTTTCAATGGCTGATAACCAGAATTTGATATGTACGTGTGTGTACTTTGACTTTTTTTCAACATCTATTTTAACAAAACTGTAATTGTGAATGAGAAATTTCCAGATACTGCCTATTCATATCCTGAAAACTGGAAATGTCATATATCTGTTACTGACTTTGTGCATTAGCTTCAAAGTTTTTAATTGTACTTTGGTGTATTTGTCTTTTTTATGTTTCAAGATTACCCACTTTTGTATTTCACTCAGTGAAATTATATAGAAAACCAACAAGATCATGCAATTTATGTTGTTAGAACTGCGTATAGTTTTTCTGGTATTCTGTGTTCTATTTTTTTGACATAATACTAGACAATATTTTTTTTAAAATCAAAAATCAAAACAAATGAGTCTTTCTGCTGTCAAATCTTTGCTGTGGCCTTCTTTAAATATGCTGCTGCCAACATTGCAGCGAAATTACCATATTTTAAAGGATGCCTGATTAACAGACCTTTTCACACACACACACACACACACACACACACACACACACACACACACACACACACACACACACACACACACACACACACACAGAGTTAGATATTATCTCGCTTCTTGGCTTTCCTCAGGTTTCCCTTGCAGACTCCCTTTTCTGTATAAGGGCAGCATCTTTGGGGCCCAATTTCCGAGATCATAGGTGAGTGACTCTCGTCTATATCTCCTGTATACATTTGTGTCATCTTTCCTAGGGTCGTCCTTGCATTGTTTATTCGCCTTTTTCTTCAAGGATGATTACTAGGAATGTTTAGATCTTCAGGAGCGACAGCGATGTGTGTGGAAACTTACATTCTTTTATTAAGGTCATAACTACATCCCTCATTCACCACACTTCTGTACGTTTAATTTATATTTCTGAAACCACTATAAGCCGTTCTTCCTTTAAAAAAAAATATCTTTATTCATTTGTTTACAAGTTCATGTATGTAAAATATTGCATTTGTCATATATACTGAGTATACAAACAGGACGAAAGTGTCAGTGCACAAAACATTACAACAGAAATAAACCCAGACACTGTGTATCATACGCCAGAACATTAAACTTCGCA
>CM031609.1:55709259-55710933 GCA_018398815.1 Conus ventricosus
GCCAGATACAGGGACAAAGTGTAGATGTGAGTGTATGTGTGTGTGAGTGTGTGTGTGTGTGTGTGTGTGTGTGTGTGTGTGTGTGTGTGTGTGTGTGTGTGTGTGTGTGTGTGTGTGTGTGTGTGTGTGTGTGTGCGTGTGTGTGCGTGCGCGGGTGTGTGTGTGTGTGTGTGTGTGTGTGTGTGTGTGTGTGTGTGTGTGTGTGTGTGTGTGTGTGTGTGTGTGTGTGTGTGTGTGTGTGTGTGTGTGTGAGTGGTGTGGTGTGTGTGTGTGTGTGTGTGTGTGTGTGTGTGTGTGTGTGTGTGTGTGTGTGTGTGTGTGTGTGTGTGTGTGTGTGTGTGTGTGTGTGTGTGCGCGTGCACGTGCGCGCTTGCTTGTATGTAAATGTGTCATTTTCCGGAATTAGGCAAGTACGCTTCAAACTGAGTGTAACATAGCAGCAAGAGTACTGTGAGTAATGCTAAGTAATTAACAATCTAATATTAAAGGATAGAATATCAAAGGTAAATGCCACTGGACTGTGTAACAAACATTTACAAACTGAAGAAAGAAAAGAGTAGTCATTCAAAATCTTGGGCACAGATGACGGACTTGATCCGTCAGATAAACTACAAACGCCCGACTTACGATATAATTCCCTTGCACTTGGACAATTGATTAATAGATGTCCTACTCCGAGTGTTTCTCCACACATGCATCTAATGTTTTTACAGAACTTTGTACGAAGGGAATTTAACCGCATTCTGTGCAGTAAACTTCTAATCTCTCTAGACAGAGAAGCAAGATGTGTGTGTGTCTATGATTCTAGATTGCCCAGTTTTGTATTTCACTTAATGAAATTTTGAAGAAAGCCAACAAGAAAGCCAACAAGATAAAGCAGTTTATGTCGTAAGAACTGCATAGTTCTACTGACATTGTGTGTTCTATTTTTCGACATAATACTAGATGATGGATTGATTTTTATCAAAACAAACGCGTCCTGCTGATGTCCAGTCTTTGCTGTGGTCTGCTTTAAAGGTATGCTGCTGCAAAACTATTGTAGTGAAATATCATTTCCAAGGGCGCATAATTAACTGATCTTTTCTATTTGTTTGTGACTGAAAACATGTGCCCCATGTGTCTTTCTGTTTTGAATGGCTGATAGGTAGATTTTTATATGTACGTGTGTGTGCTCTAACGTGTAACGTATATGCCATGTGTTTTATATCATGATCAGAAAGAGGACGAATGAGTGTTTTATATCATGATCAGAAAGAGGACGAATAAGTGTTATACATCATGATCAGAAAGAGGACGAATGGGTGTTTTATATCATGATCAGAAAGAGGACGAATGAGTGTTTTCTATCATGATTAGAAAGAGGACGAATGAGTGTTTTATATCATGATCAGAAAGAGGACGAATGGGTGTTTTATATCATGATCAGAAAGAGGACGAATGAGTGTTTTACATCATGATCAGAAAGAGGACGAATGAGTGTTTTATATCATGATCAGAAAGAGGACGAATGAGTGTTTTACATCATGATCAGAAAGAGGACGAATGAGTGTTTTACATCATGATCAGAAAGAGGACGAATGAGTGTTTTATATCATGATCAGAAGAGGACGATGAGAATTACGGTAAAAGATTTCTAAAAAAAATGGTGCTATTTTTGTTTTTCTAAGTTTGCGT
>CM031609.1:55726933-55736933 GCA_018398815.1 Conus ventricosus
ATAAACCCAGAGACTGTGTATCATACGCCAGAACATAAAACTTCGCATTCGAATGTCCATCGGTAAATAGAACACACAGATCTGCATGGTGGGCAAGTGCCGACGGGGAAAAAAGGGGAAAAAAAAAAGAAAAAAAAAGAGATGGGGAAATAATAGGCGGATGGAGGCCCCACTTAGAAATAAAAGAGAAAAAAAAAACCCTGCAGCAAAATAAGAGGTTGGAGGCCAAAAAAACAACAATACCCTCCCCCCCCTCCCCGCCATATCTTTTCAGTTTGTGCGTAACTGAAAACATGTGCCCCACTGTGCGTGTGTCCTGAGGGAAAAAAAAAATCAATACGGCTTAATCGATGTGAATATCATTGACATTGTGTGTTTCGGTTTTCTTTTAGTTGTAATGCTAACTGCTGCTTTACTCTTTATGCAAACTGTTGGGTCGTTTCACCGTCAAAGTATTTGCAAGGGTGCGGGTGGGATGGGTGGGGGGAACGGAGACAGGAAGAGGTGAGGGGCGAGAGTTGAGCATGCTGACCGTGCGCATGTGCTTTCCTGTCTGTGTGAGCCATTGCAAATATCACAGCAAAATAGTGTTTTGTTCCTGTCTGTGTGCGCCATTGCAAATGTCACAACAAAATAGTGTTTTGTTCCTGTCTGTGTGCGCCACTGCAAATATCACAGCATAATAGTGTTTTTTCCTGTCTGTGTGCGCCATTGCAAAAATATCACAGCAAAATAGAGTTCTGTGAAAGATGCTTGATCAGGAAGGGTGTGTGCCTGGGGAGGTGATTGAGAGGAGAGGGGGGTAAGCTGGATGTGTATGTGCGTTTGTGTTTGTGTATTTGTTAAGGCACAGATTGAAGATGTGTGTGTGTGTGGGTGGGGTGGGGTGGGGTGGGGGGTGGGGGGGGGTGGAGGGAGGAACGCGATAATAAGAGAGTTGAGTGCACGTGAATGGGGGCGAGGAATTGGATATCATGAGCGTTTTTAAAAAAAATCAAGAAATGGATAATGTTGCTGCAAAATCTTTGCAAGGGCATATCATGGATACGCCATGGCAGACATTACTTGTCCAATGGCGGCTGTGGTCTATCCTCGATATGCCGTTGCAAAACCTAGAGCAACATACAGTATTATGAGGGATGAATAATATGCAGGTTGTAATATGCATATGCGTGTACACCCACGTACATGTGCTTGCTGACATGTGTAGACATACTTCTTTCATGCAATGGTTAGCGCATATTGTACGAGTTAGCTCAGTTGCACACATAGTATGTGTGTGTGTGTGTGTGTGTGTGCGTGCGTGCGTGCGTGCGTGCGTGCGTGCGTGTGCGCGCGCGTGTGCGTGCGTGCGTGCGTGTGCGTGTGTAACAATAACAATAATAACAATAACAATGGTTTATTCAGTTTTTGCAGGCCTTCTGGCCCATATGAACAGGAGAAATGATTAGCACATAATTAGCAAGATGTAGGTGAGTTTGAAGGAGTACAATGACAAGCAAACAAGAAATGCACGGCAAGTTCATGAGCAACACAAGTAAAGGATTACGTTACAGATCAGTTATAGACAGGGGCTTTACTTCCTTAACTTTAAGGATTCTGTAATGTACACTGCAACTTTGAATAACAATTCATTTGACATGTTTCTACTAATAACTGTATCTTAAATTCAGACGGAAAACGATGTAATACAAGGGTATAAATTTTTCTGCGAAGTGTGGCATATTTAGGACAGATTAACATGAAATGACATAAATCTTCAATACAATGACCATCACACTGTTTACAAATTGGGTCAATGATTTGTTGAGTCGAGTAACACAAACTATTCAGAGGTAACCGATTGCATCTAAACAGACACAAAACACGACGATGTTCGCGAGCAGACAACTGACTCACGTAACTGGCCATTACTATCTCTGGGTGATACATACAATAGTCCAGGGTATGATGAAAGTGAAGAATGCCAGTCTTGAGAATACGAATCCTTCAAACGTTGTTTGAGCAGATCTATAAAACAATGAACATTTCCTACATTCTGCATCTGCCATACATATCCAAAGCCGTAAGTGCACAATAGCTGTCTTACACGTGTAACCCAGTTTTTTCTACAGAATGATCGTGCATTTGCATCATTTCATAGCATTGTTTTGGATATCTGTTGTCAGTTATACACATAAGCTTGCACCAATATTTCACAAGACGTAGGTATGTATCAATTATAGATGGGATATCTACCACACTCCCCAAGGGCAATGTTGTTTTTGACATCCCTTCCAACCCCTAAAACCATCTTGCAAAATTTAATCTGTACTTTTTCAATAGCATCATATCTTTGAAACCCCATATTTCAGAACCATACAATAGAATTGGCTTTACTTTTGTGTCAAAAATTTTGAATAACGTAGCTGCTGGAATTCTTGAAGTTTAACATGCAGTCTTTTAATTCCTGCCACCGCTCTCAGAGCCTTACCTGACAGATTTTCTGTACACCTGGACCCGTTTAATGTGGCTGAGAATATAACGCCAAGATAATTGTATGTGGGATCAACCTGGATCTGCTTACCATCATACCACCATTTCTCAGTTGATTTAATGAAACCACCATTCTTGAACACAACCACTCTGGTTTTATCCATATTCACAGTCTAGACCCCATTTATGGCAGTATTTTTCCAGACAAACTATCTTCTTCTGCAGGTCTGCCACAGAGTCGGAAACTAAAGCAATATCATCTGCATACATCAACAGAAAAATACCAAGTGGGTCTGCAAAAATGTCGATACCTCTTGCACCACAGTGCAATAAGTCAGCTTGCAACTCAGACAAAATATATAGAGAACAACAATGGACTTAAAACACAGCCCTGTCTTACACCAGTCGCAGAGTCAAAATACTCAGTTATACTGGTCCCCACTTTGACAGCAGCTTTCACATTACTATACATGGCCTTCAATGTTTTGAACATTTTTCCGTGAATAACTGTTTTCTGTAATATGAAGTACAGCAGTTTTTGTCTGTGTATACTGTCGAATGCTTTAGAGAAATCCACAAAGAGTGTATAAAACCGACCACCCTGTTTTGTGAGGTATTTCTGAACCAGTGATTGAAGAGAAAAAATGTTATCAGTGGTACTGTACCTTTGCGAAAACCTGCTTGCGCTTCAGGAATAGTATCATTTGCATCACAAAAGTCCTTTAGTCTGTTATTAACTACTGCACTGTATAATTTGCTGATTATGTTCAGCATGAAATCCCCCTATAATTGTCTGTTTTACTTGAATACCTTTTTTGTGTAAGGGGAATATGACAGCTTTCGTCCAGCTTTGAGGGTACTCCCCACTTTCAAAAATTCTGTTGAACAACGGGTGCAGAAATTTAACAAGAACATCTTCAGCGTGAATGAAAAAATCAGAGGACAGACCATCTGGACCAGCTGCTTTTCCATGTTTTAATGCATGAATAGCACTACGGATTTCAACTTCTGAAAAGTCCTCATCTCCTTGGGCATTTAAACAGTCACTGCAGTTTCCAGGTACATGATCATTTAGACACCTTCAACCTCCCGGCTGAAATCAGAGTCATCCGCTGATTGCTCTACATTGAACAGATTTTTAAAGTAATCATACCACGCACGAGGTGAAATCAATTTGGAACAGTTCGGTTTAGTTGATGTCAATGATTTAACTTTTTGCCAAACGCTCTGGAATTAATATCAGAACACGCCGCATTTAGTTCATTTAAGACGCGTCATTTTGTACTGCTTTTTACTTTCACACAATTCTTTAAAATTGCTGCTTCTGATTCAGATACTGTATTAAATCTCCCTTAGATTAGACCGTCTGAATACACCCAAATATTGATATTTCCTTTCCTTCGCACGCTCACACTCTTCGTCCCACCAAGGAGGCTGTTCACGGGATACTTGCATTTTCCGCTTTGACTTCATTTGGCAAGCAGCGTTCTGAAGGAATGTGACAAGACAGGTCGACCCCGCCTCAACGTCACATTCAAGTGCTGTCATAAAATTTTGAAATTCTCTTTCTTTGTTGCAGAAATATAATCTGCGAATGACTCTGCATGTTCTTCCTTCCAAACAAATCGAAACTCCTCTTCCAATATAATTTGTTCAGCATTATCCACAGTCTCCATGTTATCAGATAAGTAAAGGAAGCAACTATAGGAAAATGATCAGATTCACACCTGTTTGCCACGTACATGTCAACAACAGTATCAAATAGTAATTGTGAACAAATAAAATAATCTACTACACTTTTACCCTGGTTAGCTATGCATGTAATTTCCCCCTCACTATCCCCTTCTGTTCTTCATTACAATTAACAGATCATATTCTGTACATAATTCAATAAGTCTTCTACCATAATTATTGACACCACTGTCTTTAGATTTACGAACAGTTTGTGGCACATTCTGCATTAATATTTCTACATCCTCTAGTAGTTGTGCATGTCTGTTTTCACCGGCGTTATCCACATCAGAGAGCTCAGACGTTCGGCATTAAAATCGCCACACAGTAACCAAGGTAAGTCAGGATATCGGTCCATCACCTCTGACATACAGTTTTCTAATAATTCAATGCCGTTATAACTGTTCTTTCCATAGATCACCGAACGTTCAGGAGCGATGTATACAAAGCTACGAGAATGTCAAACGGAGAATTCAAAACACTCTTACCAACCTTCAGAAAAACACAATCCTCAGTTGATTGAAGTAGGTGTTCCACATGGCACAAAACAGATTTGTGTACACAGACAACAACACCTCCTTTCAGCTTTGTCGTGCGTGGAGAGTAAAACACATGAAAATCCGGGAAAGCATTTTCAATATCACTTTTTTACACAGCCACACTTCGGAAAATGAAAATATTTTAAACTTTCACAGAAACGTCGGAACGAAAAACTCTTTAACTTGTAGAATAAACCTCGAACATTCCACGCCATTATTGAAACACAGAAAACACTTCACGGGATAAAGGTGTGGGTGTATGAGTGGATGAAATGGGTTGGTGTGTGTGTATGCTGTCAGCCGATGACCGAGGGGTGAAGACAGGAGCGCTGGAAGATCGTCTTCTCCTGCTGTCCGCATTCCGATGACACCGGCCTGCCCGTCATCCCCGCCTCTGTCGCTCCACCAGGCCGCTGGTTGTGGGGTCGTAGGCGAAGGACCTGCCTTCGATGACCAGGGTGTCGAAGCGGAGGAAGGCTTTCTTGTTGGCCGCCTTCGCTTCCTTCAGGAAAGGCAGCAGCTGACGACGCTGGTCCCTCACCCGCGGAGTGAAGTCCTCGGAAACAAACACAGTGGACCGTTGTTCTTCAGTACCCGACGCCGGCCAGAATTCTCTCCTTGTCTTTGAAGCTGCTGAAGCAGACGATGATGGGATGTGGCCCCTTTCCTGACTTCAGACGGTGAGCGCGCTCAATCTCGACCGTCGTCCTCAATCCCCAACTCTTCTCTCAACACTGACTTGACAGACTTTTCACAATCTGCCCATGACTCAGACTGTCCTTGGGGGTGGGGAATGCCATGAAAGATGAGATTGTTCCGTCTGCTTCTGCCTCCAGATCGTCGACTTTGGACTCAAGCTTGTCGATTTTTTCTTTCAGTTCTTTGTTTTCTTTCGCCACGCTATCAAAGTCGCTCTGCAATCTGTCCATTTGTTCTTTCATTGAGGAATGAATACTGTCCATTTTCCTGTCCATTGTAGTCATCTTCTGGTCCAGAGAACTGAGCATTCGGACAACGTCAGCGATGGTCGGTTGATCAGAACTATGCTCCCCTCCTGCGCCTGGCCCTGCGTTTGCCCAGTCAGCGTGGATTGTTTCTGGTGGGGCCGGGGTTCGCTTCGACATCTCCGCACCGAAGTAAGAAGCAGAACAGGAACACGAGTACGACAGCCACCGGCGCACGGACTGACACTGAGCGGACACGCATGGCTGCTTTCTCCCGAGCGCGTTTTCCCCATAAAAGCCAGGAAAGTCCAGTTAAAAAGAGCCACACACAGCTCGAAAAACATACCGAATTAACCGGCATGTTGCAGGAACTGATGTGTGTAACGTTAATCACAAGTTGGTAGAAACTTTTGCTGTTAATTAACAAAAAAACAACAACAACAAGACGGAGCTCTGAAATAAGCGTCCACGACCGGCCGTAACAACAGCTCACTCCCGTGTGCGTGTGTGTGTGTGTGTGTGTGTGTGTTTGATAAGTATTGTAGTAATTAATTGCTCTTTTGTTTTTTTGTTCCTTTCGGTGTGAGTGGCAATGCAACAGAGCGAAAGTGTCAGCACACTGAACATTAGAACATAGGTAAACGCAGACACCTTGCATCAAACGCGAAGAAACTAATACAGCAAGGGAATGTCCATCGTAATGAAACACACAGACTATGCATGGTGTGTGAGGCTTTGAAGAAAAAAAGTGAAAAAGCAGGAAAAAAGAGGGGGTGGAGGCTCCACTAACTGAAAAGAAAAAAGAAAAAGAGAGACAGAAAGGAAAAGAAAAAAAAGTAATGTGCGAAAAAATTGGAGGTTGGAGGGCCCACATAAAAAAACCATAAAAAAGGAGAGAAATGAACATGTGGGCAGTCGATGAAGAGAATGAGGACGAATGAGAAAGTTAATAATAATGGCTTCTATGAAAGTGGCCATTATAAATACGTTCATGAAGAACGAGTGCTTTTTTTTTTCTATAAATGCGATGTTTTTCTTTTCTTTCTCTCTCTCTAAGAAGAAAAGGGGAAAAAAGGGGAGAAAAGGAGGGTTGAGACTCCCTCCCCGGAAGAAAAACGGAAAGAGAGAGAGAGAGAGAGAGAGAGAGAGAGAGAGAGAGGAGAGAGAGAGGAGAGAGGAGAAGAGAGAGAGAGAGAGAGAGAGAGAGAGAGAGACGGAAGGAAAAGGTTTGACAAAAGTGAGGAAGGAAAACAGTTCAAAGAACATTCGTATACATTTGAACTTCTCCGTTGTTTGTCTGCCTCTTTGTGCATGGATCAGTGAATTGTTTATAAGTGTAAATGTTTGGGGGGGGGGGGGGGGGGGGGGGGGGGGGGGAGGCGGTTACTCTTTTTAAAAAAAATGTATTTTAACAAAAATGTAATTGCGAAGTAGAGATCGCCAAATACTGCCAATTCATTACCTGGAGACTGGAAATGTCATCTATGTGTCACTGACTTTGCGCTTTAGCTTCAAAGTTTTTAGTTTTGCTTTGGTGTGTGTGTGTGTGTGTGTGTGTGTGGTGTGTGTGTGTGTGTGTGTGTGTGTGTGTGTGTGTTTCTATGATTCTAGATTGCCCAGTTTTGTATTTCACTTAATGAAATTTTGAAGAAAGCCAACATTTAACAAGAAAGCCAACAAGATAAAGCAGTTTATGTCGTAAGAACTGCATAGTTCCACTGACATTGTGTGTTCTATTTTTCGACATAATACTAGATGATGGATTGATTTTTAACAAAACAAACGCGTCCTGCTGATGTCCAGTCTTTGCTGTGGTCTGCTTTAAAGGTATGCTGCTGCAAAACTATTGAAGTGAAATATCATTTCCAAAGGCGCATAATTAACTGATCTTTTCTATTTGTGACTGAAAACATGTGTCTTTCTGTTTTGAATGGCTGATAGGTAGATTTTTATATGTACGTGTGTGTGCTCTGACGTGTAACGTATATGCCATGTGCTTTGTATCATGATCAGAAAGGGGATGAATGAGTGTTTTATATCATGATCAGAAAGGGGATGAATGAGTGTTTTATATCATGATCAAAAAGAGGAAGAATAAGTGTTTTACATCATGATCAGAAAGAGAACGAATGAGTGTTTTATATCATGATCAGAAAGAGGACGAATGGGTGTTTTATAGCGTTATCAGAAAGAGGACGAATGAGTGTTTTATATCATGATCAGAAAGAGGACGAATGAGTGTTTTATACCATGATGAGAAACAGGACAAACGAGAAAGGTAACAGTAACGGCTTTCTGTGAAAATGTCCATTCCTAAAAAAAATGAGTGCGAATTTTTGCTTCATCTATGTTTGCAAGTTGTGTGTGTGTGTGTGTGTGTGTGTGTGTGTGTGTGTGTGTGGTGTGTGTGTGTGTGTGTGTGTGTGTGTGTGTGCATTATTGTGTCCGTGCGTGCGTGCGTGCGTGCGTGCGTGCTTGCGTGCGTGCGTGCGTGCTTGCGTGCGTGTCTCTGTGTGTGTGTGTGTGTGTGTGTGTGTGTGTGTGTGTGTGTGTGTGTGTGTGTGTGTGTGTGTGTGTGTGTGTGTGTGCGTGTGTGTTATAAGTAATGTAGTAATTGCTCTTTTGTTTTTTTTGTTCCTTTCGGTGTGAGTGGCAAATGCAACAGAGCGAAAGTGTCAGCACACTGAACATTAGAACATAAATAAACGCAGACACCTTGCATCAAACGCGAAGAAGAACTAAAGCAGCAAGCGAATGTCCATCGGTAATGAAACACGCAGGCTATACATGGTGTGTGAGGCTTTGAAGAAAAAAAGTGAAAAAGTGGGAAAAAGAGGGGGGGTGGAGGCTCCACTAACTGAAAAAGAAAAAGAAAAAGAAAGACAGAAAGGAAAAAGAAAAAAAAAGTAATGTGGGAAAAAAATTGGAGGTTGGAGGGCCCACATAAAAAAAACATAAAAAAGGAGCGAAATGAACATGTGGGCAGTACGATGAAGAGAATGAGGACGAATGAGAAAGTTAATAATAATGGCTTCTATGAAAATGAAAATGGCCATTTATAAAATACGTTCATGAAGAACGAGTGCTTTTTTTTCTATAAATGCGATGTTTTCTTTTCTTTCTCTCTCTGTAAGAAGAAAAGGGGAATAAGGGAGAAAAGGAGGGTTGAGACTCCCTCCCCAGAAGAAAAACGGAAAAGAGAGAGAGAGAGAGAGAGAGAGAGAGAGAGAGAGAGAGAGAGAGAGAGAGAGAGAGAGAGAGAGAGAGAGAGAGAGAGAGAGAGAGAGAGAGAGAGAGAGAGAAAACGGAAGGAAAAGGTTTGACAAAAGTGAGGAAGGAAAACAGTTCAAAAGAACATTCGTATACATTTGCACTTCTCCGTTGTGTGTCTGCCTATTTGTGCATGGATCAGTGAATTGTTTATAAGTGTAAATGTTTGGGGGGGGGGGGTGGGGGGGGGGGGGGGGGGGGGGGGAGGGCCGGTTACTGTTTTTAAAAAAATTATTTAAACAAAAATGTAATTGCGAAGAAGAAATCTCCAAATACTACCAATTCATTATTTGGAGACTGGAAATGTCATCGATCTGTTACTGACTTTGCGCATTAGCTTCAAAGATTTTAGTTTTGCTTCGGTATGTGTGTGTGTGTGTGTGTGTGTGTGTGTGTGTGTGTTGTGTGTGTGTGTGTGTGTGTGTGTGTGTGGTGTGTCTATGATTCTAGATTGCCCAGTTTTGTATTTCACTTAATTAAATTTTGAAGAAAGCCAACAAGAAAGCCAACAAGATAAAGCAGTTTATGTCGTAAGAACTGCATAGTTCTACTAACATTTTGTGTTCTATTTTTCGACATAATACTAAATGATGGATTGATTTTTATCAAAACACACGCGCCATGCTGTTGTCCAGTCTTTGCTGTGGTCTACTTTAGGAATGCTGCTGCAAAACTATTGTAGTGAAATATCATTTCCAAGGGCGCATAATTAACTGATCTTTTCTATTTGTTTGTGACTGAAAACATGTTCCCCCATGTGTCTTTCTGTTTTGAATGGCTGATAGGTAGATTTTTATATGTACGTGTGTGTGCTCTAACGTGTAACGTATATGCCATGTGCTTTGTATCATGATCAGAAAGGGGATGAATGAGTGTTTTATATCATGATCAGAAAGGGGACGAATGAGTGTTTTATATCATGATCAGAAAGAGGACGAATAAGTGTTTTCTATCATGATCAGAAAGAGGACGAATGAGTGTTTTATATCATGATCAGAAAGAGGACGAATGAGTGTTTTCTATCATGATCAGAAAGAGGAC
>CM031609.1:55739192-55764192 GCA_018398815.1 Conus ventricosus
GCAAACCCCCCTTTTTTTTTTAATTTTTTTCCCAAAACCGGGGCCCCAAAGGAAAAGAGCCCCCGAAACCCCCGATTTTGGGGGGGGGGGGGGTTTTACCAAAGGAGTCATTCATCATTGTCTCAGATTAAATAAAATCTCACTTCAATCCTGCCATTTTTAAAAATTAATTTTTTATTTTGTTTTAAAAAAAAAAGTCACAAGCAATGGTTAAATTTTGACCCGCAAAGAAGACTGAAAACCCCTTGGGTAAAGGGGAAATAACGGAATTTACTGTTAAAAAATAATTTTTACTTTGAGCAGATCAAATTCTTTACGTAAATTTTTCCAGACCTGGGGGGATGAATGATTGTGCCAGGCTTGCGCAACTACTTCAAAAAGAACTCAAATCAACAAAAACCCCAAACAGGACAGTTTTTCCAGAATTTGGGGGGGGAATCGTTAAAAAATTTCTATAAAACTTGGGGACAAAAAATATTTTTTTTACACATGCGACTTTTTTTAACCTTTTTTTGATCTGGAAAGGGGAAACAAAGGGGGTATTTTGCGTTTCAGGAACGAAATGAAGATGCCTAAACATAAATGGCGTGAAGTGCTAAAGACGGCAAAGGTATTAGCTGTAATTTATGCGTATGGTAATCGTTTTTCCCCTACCCTTAGATTTTTTTTGTTAAAAGCGCATCCCCCATACTTTCAAGGAGCGTTAAAGACAGATTGTCATATGAACAAACTTTTAATGACTAAAATTTATTATACTAAGACCCCCGAAGCAAAGTACAGCATTTCTGACATCTCGTTAAGTTTGACGTTGTTAGAAAACCCTGACTTAGCGGTGTCCACAACAATATAACAAAATTACAATATATTACAAAGAGTGATTAAAATTTCAAAATATCCAAAAAGCGGGGCAACCATTGGAATTTTTTTTTTCCCCACAGCAAGATCGCAAAAAGGGGTATTTTTTTGCTGTTAAAAGAGAACTTTCAAAAGACAAACTGAAAATTTTTTTAAATCCAAAAATAAAAAAGTGCAATTACAATTGGGGAGTCCAAACCCAAAATTTACGCTAGGGGGGCTTAACTTATCAGCTTTTTGATGAAATAAGAAAACTTTGGGGGGGGGGGAGGTGTAAAAACCAACAGTTGACCTTGTGTCTAAAGTCTACATTTTCCAGTGTTAGTTTGTCATTTTAACACGAATACGGTTTAGGATTGACCAAGGTCAAGGGGAGGAAAAATCAGTTACGGAAGGGGGAGAGCTGTTAGAGACTATAAACATTCAATTGATAAAAAAAAAAGGGGCCGATAAACCGCTTAATGTGTATTTTTTTTTAAATATAGAGGGTGTTCAAAAATTTTCCAAAAAATCCTACAACGTCAGAGTCGCCGAAAAAGGGGATAGTAAAAACCCAAACAAAAAACCTTCAGTTTAAACCCAAAAATTAAAACAAATGCAAAAAAAACTAAGCGGCCCTTTTTCAAAATAGAAAACCCAAAACGAAGGTATTCTGCTGCCTTTAATGTTTTACTATTTTAAATACTGAGCATGACAAAGTGCTCTATCGCGGGAAACGAGTTTTGGTTTTTTAGCAAGGGGGGGAAAGGGCCCACCCCAGCTTTACCCTAGGGGGTTTTTGTCTTTAACTCTTGGCCTGTGTTATTGCATAATGCGCTAGCAAAAATTAAAAAACTAAACCCAAAAGCACAAGCAGGGTTCAACTAAAAACCTAAACTTAGTTCCCTTCAAACGACAATAAATAAACACTGGCTGACTAAACATCAAGATGAAGAATTATCTTTTTAAAGGCCGTTTTTTGATAAATATAAAAGACAAAAGTTTGATCTTCAAAAAAGGAAAGGGGACAATTTTTTTCTAAACAGCCAACACCGACAGAAAAAAAAGGAATTTTTAAAAAAAAGTAAACGAAAAAAAAACTCGTTTTCAAAAACAGTCCATTACAACCCCAAGGGGGTGTTTATATTTTATTTTTTGAGGCCAACAAAAAAAGACCGTTAAATTTTTGTTTCTGTTTTAAGACGACCCGGAGCTTTGTTTTTTTTAAATTTTAAAAAATTTTGTTGGCTTAAAAAAAGAAAGACCAGGGAAAATTTTATAAAAGGGCCAATGAATTTGTTTGAAAGGAATTTTTTAAGGATGAGGTTTGTCAAAAGTTTTTAAATGATATCAGTTAAAGTCTTGATCCAGCAAAGTACGGGCATTGTTGTAATGCTTTTTTCCAAATTCCAAGTAAACTAACAATTGACCCGCCATTAAGTAATGTTTGCTTTTAATCGCAATAACAATAAATGAAGAAAACTGAGTTGGTCTCAACTAAACAGCAAAATTCTTTTTCCCCTATGACTTAACACCCCCTTGGCAGACCAAAGCTTACACGTTTGTGAACCGCTGGGAAGCAAAAAAGGCCTGGTTGGCAAGGGGAAGTCCAAGATAGTTTAAAAAAGGGAAGTATGCACCGATTGTTTTTCAAGGGGCTTACTTCCCCTGCCCCAGCATTGGTCGAAAAGAGCAGTTCAAAAACAAAATACAGCAACAATGTTTCATGTGGGGGTGTTCTTGCAAGGTTGCATTCTCCGCAAAACCAAGAGAGTGACTAATATTGGGGTTCATCAAAAACTCAACTTTTTTGAAAATCCTTTCCTGTTTGCGTGGGCAAATTGATCACTTTGAAGAACAAAACAAAACCCAAAAACTGTTAATATTTCACATGGGATGAGGAAAAAAAAATCTACGCCCCTTAAAATGTCTAAGAAAAGCCCAAAGTTTGGGGAACCAGACAAAAACATGTGGACTTACTATGTGCTTTTCCCGCGGGGTACCACATTACAATTGATACGAAAAATGAAAACTAATGCCAAAACTTCAAAAAATCAGGCAAAAGAATTCTTTAAAAAGTTTAAAAAGAATTCCTCTGTTCAAGCTGCAAACGACATAGAAACATTGTACGGCCCCCCTTACGAATACAGAAAAAAATTAAAAACCCCCACCCGGGTCTAAGTTAGTTTTAAGAACTGAAACGGCTCAAAATTCTCCCTATGTTTTTTTACGCAACTTCGAATTACCATTTTCTTATAGGGCCACCCCAAGAGACTTCCAAAACATTTTTTGGTAATCACGATTGTTCAAAATTTGCCTTCAACGTTGTCAGGTCGGGGGGCGCCCCTTTAAAACCCGAATTGTATAGAGACCAAAAGGCAGAATACTTCTTAGAACGCTGCAGCAAGTGCGTAATGACGTTTTTAAAAATCTAAACTTTTTGAAACAAATGACCCCGAAGACCAAAAACAGTAAAAATCGCCACACATGTTTGGGTTGTGGTTTAGAAAAAAGTCTAAAAGGGGGGAAGCCAAACCGACAGTAAGAACCATGATAATTAGCGGGAAAATTCAGGGGCAGGCAAAACAACGCAACTTTAACTAAAGTTTGCCCAGCAAAATGGGAAGGGGGGGCCCATCTTCTTTCACAACTTTCAGGTTACGACCCTTATAATGCAAGCGTAGAGAGCCTTCAATTTAAAATGCATTGCACAGTCATCAGAAAAGTACATGGTTTGCTTTAAAAAACATGCTTTTATGCTCATGCAGCACAGTGGGTTTTATTAGAGCCTGGGTATTCCTTAAAATCCGCCCCAAAAACAGAAAATATTTTGACCCAACACTGTTGAAAGGGCGTTTACCCTTATGAACATAACATTGGGGAAAGGGTTTTACGAAAACACACTTCCTCCTAAATGTGGTTCTTTTAGCTTAAAGGGGGAAAGGGAAACAGGGTCCGATTACCGCTGCTCAAGAAGCGTGGCAGAAGTCAGGTTAAAACAATGGAGACTTCAATTCATATTGGGCTTTTGTATTTTGTTGGCGGACGTCTTTTAAAACAGAAGACCTCATAAACATTACAGTTTTGGGTCTGCCCATTATTTCGCGCCTGGGGGAGCTGGGACGTTTTCTTAAAGTTTACTGGAGTAAAGATTGATTTATTGTCTGACCAAACCAATGATTCAGATGATTGAAAACGGATTGCGCGGAGGAATTAGTATGGCGTCGCATCATTACTGTAAAGCAAAAAACAAATACTTGGATGACTATGATCCAAGTAAAAGGTCTAACTATCTCATGTATTTAGATGCAAACAATCTGTATGGTTGGGCTATGGCGCAATCACTTCCATTACGCAACTTTAAAATGTACACTGGCGTATTAAAACATTCAAGAATTTGTAGAACAACTGCTTACTCTTACAGCTAATCGTAAAGAGGGCTTATTCTAGAAGTTGACTTAGAATATCCTCATGAACTCCATGACCTACATAATGACTACCCATTAGCAGCAGAAAGTCTAAAGATGAATCCAACAGAGCCACCTAAACTTGTGCCTAATCTTCGAGGTAAAAAAAATTATGTCTGTCATTACAGACTTCTACAATTTTATCTAAGACATGGTTTGAAGTTGACGGCAGTTCATCGTATAATTGCTTTTGATCAAGAACAGTTCATGAAGCCATACATCATGAAGAACACTGATCTCAGAACTAAATCCACAGATGCTTCAGAAAAGACTTTTTCAAGCTGATGAACAACAGCTGTTTTGGAAAGACTATGGAGAATCCGCACAAGCGCAAAGATGTCAGATTGGTCACCAGAGAGAACGACGCAATTAAGCTGACTTCTAAACCTAATTATCAGGACTTTAGAAGATTTCATGATCACTTTTTGGCATAATGTTGAAAAAAAAGAAAGTCAAATTGGACAAACCTGTATTTATTGGGTTACTGTTTTAGAATTACAAAGCTTTTGATGTTAGAATTTCTTTATGACTACTTTAAGCCCTCGTATCCTGAGTCCAGAGTGCTTTACACAGATACAGACAGTTTTTTTTATAGATATCCCTACTGAAGACATCTATAAAGACATGGAAATAGAAGTAGCTAAAGGGCATGCGGGATGGTATGACACATCCGATTACCCTAAAGATTCGCCTTTGCATTCACCGTTAATAAGAAGGTTTTAGGAAAGATGAAGGATGAATTATCTGGAGGGGTGATTAAGGAGTTTATTGGTTTAAGGTCGAAAAGGGACAGTATTCATGTCAAGAAAAACCATTAAGAAAGCAAAAGGAATATCTCGCAGTGTTGTGCAGTCAAACATATCACATGACAACTACAAAGAAGCGTTGTTCAATAAACATACTTTTCATCATGACAACGTAAAACTCGATCTAATCTACATGAGATCAACACAACTGTTGTAACAAAGAAGTCATTAGATAGAACAAACACAAAACGAGTATTGTTAATCCGGAGTTTTCATATGCAATTGGGCACTGGAGAACAGCATAAAATTAATATTTTTTCTTCAGGTTTATATTCGGGTTCATATTTTTCCTCAAATTTATCTAGAAAATCAATCATATTTTCTTCCAATTCATCCAAAATTTTTTCTCATGTTTGCTTATGTGCTCGAATTTTTTTTTATTTCAAGATATTCTTTATTCCATATTTGATAGTCAAAATTTGGGATTTTGGGCTGTAGGTGATCTGGATGGTTTTGCAGTGTTGGAACCCCACAATTGTTTCTTTTTAAGCGAATTGTATCAATTTCCGTTTTTTTAACCTTTGCAACATTAAATGAAGATGAGGTTGTCTGCTTTCATGATGGTGATGTCCTTACCAGTGGAGTAAAAACCTTAGATGACATGTGTTTGCTGGATTGACTTTTCTCGAGGGGGGATAACTCTTCTTTTTTGTTTTGGGTAAACAGATATGGAGACTTAAATAATCCATGTCTCGTGAGGTTCTGTCACGCATACTTTTCCAGAAGAATATAATACCTGCAAAAGCATGTGCAGGAATAAATAACGGGAGGAGAGAAGAGAGCAGGAGAAGAAAAAAAGCGAAAACTATATCATCGTCTGTTGCCGTCTTCGTAAACAAAAGACGACGAATAGATTGAGGGGTGGTGGTGATTTCATTCAAGATGATATTGCTTACCCGTAATCCGGCAGATTTATACTCGCCGACAGGTGGCGCCCATTTCGGTTCTCATTCTTTTGAGGGGCAAGGCATGACGCATGTTTTTAACATCACGCTGGGAGCATCAGGGAAGACGCACTGGAAACGGACCGTTCATACGCCCCAAAGCAAACGAATTTAAATCATCCTCACACACAGAGACAAGTGACCGTCCGCTGTTGGTTTTTGGTTTGTTTTTGTGTTGTCAACCACTTGGGGGACGGTGGTAAATAAAAATATATAAACAACCAAACAAACAAAAAGACACCTATTAACCCCAAATCTCATTCTTTCTTTACTTGTAATGAACCGGTCTCTAAGGAGTCAGTTCATGCTCAGTTGTAAGGTTCAGTAGGTACAAGTTCGGGCAATTTCAAAGGATACTGACTGCCTTGTTCATCATGTGTTGTCATCCTTTGGAGGACGGTCTAACCCAACTAGGTCGCTCTATACACTGTCTGTCATTTTTTGTTTGTTTACATTTTTCTTTAAATCTGATTGCTTCAAGCAATTGCAAATATCGCCGTGGGTCTATCCATTAGGGACGTCACACCAGATCTCGCGTTGTCATCACGTGCATCTCGGTCAGGTGTAATTTTGTAGCACTAACGCGTGAACGTATCATATCTGCACACTGCTCACCTGCTCGGTTGCTTTAGGGGGGTAGAGTAGTCAACCTCACCTTACTACTGGATTATGTTACCTGGAAATTTATTTTTTATAAAATGTTGTGATTGCTTGTCGCCCCGACGAGTGACTTTTAAACTCCCTGTAAGAATATTATGTGCTTCTATTGTACCACCGCATGTGTGTCGGGGTGGCTGTATTTATTGATTTGTGTAAAACACTGTAATATCAATACAGGAAGAGAAGCTTATATTTGTTTTAGATCAATGGTACGTCGAATCGAAGTTTTTTGGTGTTCTATGGGGACTTTGCTGGAACTTGTGTTCTCGGGATTCAAATTGATTGCTCAGTTGCCTGTGAATACTGCAGAGTTCTTCTATGGTTTACTGTGCTTATGAATCTGCGGTTTTTTCGTCATTCAGTGGATTGCTGTGCTTTGTGAATCTGCATGTTCTTCTATGGTTTATTGTGACTTTATGAATCTGCGGTTCTTCTTCGTGGATTGCCGTGCTTTGTGAATCTGCGGTTCTTCTGTTATGGATTACTGTGGCCTTGTGAATTTGCTGTTCTTCTTTCTGACAGTTCCGAACGTGATTTATTGTGCTTGTTGTGTTAGAGACCCTGTTTCTTCTTCTTCATCGCTTGTGTTTTCTGAACGGCTCGTGCTTATCTTGTGGGGACCTTGGTTATCCTCGTCTTAGTTTCAGTGCTGTAGACTGTGGCTTGGCGTACTGTGGAACCGAGTGCGTTGATTGATTGTATATGTGTGATCCACTGAGGACAGCGCCGGCGACGATCTGTGAGTTTATAGCAAGATACGTAGTATGATACGCTGTTATATGATGATGGAAGTGGCTTTGTATTGATGTCTTAATTGAAGTGACATTGTTCTGTATTCATGTAGTGGCAGGTATTGATTTTGTAACTGTGCATATGGATGGGTCAGGCAGCTTTAAAAGTTCTGGCAGGCATATAAAAAGATGTAGAAAAATCTAATACGTGTTGTGCCTGGATTTCATAGTTCGTTATGCGTGTGGGTGTGTGTAGGGGGAAATAGTGTTACACGCATCCAAACTTTTGAGAGCGTAGAGTCAGACAACATATACACGCTAACGCACCATCCTAAACATCTATGAACCCAGAATCCGCCTCCAAATGGGGTACTAATTTTGTCAAATCTTTGTATCTGACACTGCATAGAAGGATGTTATTAGCCTTAGGTCCCAAATTTGTCCTACCCCTCGAACGACTGCGCCCCCCCCTGGAACAGCAACTTTTAAAATGACGTAAGATCGGAAGGGTTGCGGGAAAGTAGACTAAGAGAGCTCTTTGCAGATGAAGAAGACAGTCCTGTACCCATATTTTTTAAGATGACGGATACCAGCTACCTGTCGGAAGAGGGACAGTGACAGTGACTATGGATAACATACTGTGCCAACATAGAAAACTGGAATGATGACAACCATACCGCAGTTCTGGAACAGGAGGGGACCAACATGATGGCCAAATCTACGAGCTAGCCCTACATCAGCTACGGCAGCTAGTCCTACTGCTACGGAACATCAGAATCTGCAGAGCTGACAAGGTGGGTGCTGTGTTCCAGGACACCGAAAACTACATCATCGAGGCCATAAGATACTAAACAACTAGTTGCATTTTAATATGCAGCTCAAAAATGTTCCGTCCAATTCCTAACAGCAGAGTTTCAATACGCGTTGGTAGACATCTCCACAGTCGCTGACTACACCTAAGCAATGGGCGCTAGTGGAGCTAAAGGCATGAAGGACTCATCAGTTCTACCACTTGCCATAAAATACACAAGACCTAGCAGAATCTCCAGGTCGCCCAATCGTGTGGGAGTAAACGGCCCAACTGAATAATCTCTCAAAACTGTCGTGACTTCTGGCTTCTGGGATATCGTAACCAACCCTCCAGTCACGTCAAAGACACAACTAATATGTTACAAATCGCTACAGTGACCGGAATTACGGTCACATGGGCCTTTTCAACAGTGGCCACCTTGCTCTTTTTACCATGAAGTTGATTGGCCTCCTATACGAACATCCCACCATGGAAACCGCCATCAGGTGTACTTTTTACAGTCCCATCTGCAGACAACAGACACCCCCAATTGAGAGAGTCCTTGAAGTGGGTGAGAGCACATTGTACAAAACAACGTGTTCCACTTTGAGGAATCATCGTCTTTAAACTAAGATTCGGGACGGCAATTGGGAACCCTATGGTCCCCTCGTGGCAAACATCTTTCATGGGATGGTTAGTGGACAGCTGCTCACTCAGAGCCCCATCATCGTCGACAGCTGCTTATGGAAAACGGTTTCATAGATGACATTTTTTCTATTGTGGACCAAAACTAATGGAGGAGGAAATTGTTCCAGTAGAGAACTGTAATATGTTCATTCTGGCCCAACCACCTCAACCAGTTTTCGGAGTGGTTAAGCCAGATTGAACATATTACAGTTCTCTGACAAAGTAGGAATGACTTCAACATGAATTAAAAATAATTAATCCATCACACATTCTCTTTCAATAACCAAAAAAATAAGTATTATTTTACAAACATACATACTGTGTAGGATTATCCGTTTTCTAATACTAATTACTAAACTTTTCGATTTTTGTTTTTGTTTATTCCTGCGGGTTTCCTGATCATTTTACAATAACGTCATTTTCACGCAGACTTCATCAAATGAGTTTCTTGTCTTTTCCATGTGAATAAACTACAGTCTTTAACTGCTCTACATAAAGTCTTGTAAACTGTGTCTATATTTCTGAATAAAATCCACGCCATCACACTTATTCCAGCATGTCTTCAGCTGAAGGTTGTTTTGCCAAAGTGTTTCTTTTTTTTACTATGTCTCTTTTGCCGAATCAGTCAATCTATACTAAATAGTGTCTGCGTTCCTTTTAACTGTCTGTAAAATGAGTTCTAAACACTCACTCAGTTTATTGCTAGGAAATCAACTTAAATTTTCGTCGTCTTCCGTACACTTAATTATACCTTCATTTCATGATTTGTTTTGTTCCATTCAAGGTTGGACATGAAAATTACACTTTAATCAATAAATTATAGCAGATAAACTGTTTGTAATAGGTCGGAGGACAAATATTTTGTTTTTCCACAACCAGTGTTGATGCACAAATCAATGAACAATGAGGAGTTTTTGTCATATAGTTTTAACTGCTCCCATAGTGTTATAACAGGATTTAAGTTATATCAGTTTTTATATTTTCTTACTTTCGGTCAAAACCTGTTCAGTATAAGAAACCTATGAGGCCTAAATGTGTAAGATTCATATCCATTTCAGTTATGTAAGATTGTTTTTTTTTAGATTATATTGATTTTGCTGCTTGTTGTTATGTGACCTTATACCTCTCCATTGTGAAGAATGACGCTTGTGGTAACTTTAAGTTTTTCAAACATCTAGTTTTGCCAGTATTAGAATTCCTTTTAAAAGGGACATACACACATGACGCCCACAGCTCCATTCTCTCCTCATTCTTTTTAGACTGAAATTTCAATTTTCTTTGATGGTGGGAAGCGTATCCTAATTTCATGCGCGGAATGAACTGTAATTTTGTAAGAAGAAGATTCCTTTAAAACCGATTCTCTTTCTGCGGAGGAGGTTGTAACTGTTTATTTTCCAATTCGGTTTGTTATTTCAAATCTCTTTCCGTCTATTGTCCTTGGCATAAGACATAATGTAATGGACCAGAGTTGGATTGCTTTTTCTGAATCTGTTTTGACGGCTTAAAAAAATGTTGTTTAATGGGCTTATGAATTAAAATTTTTTGTCCCTATTTATAAAATTTTGGTTCTAAGTGCAATTTTGAGGTCAGGTTTTTCGAACTATTTTGTATTACATACTGGCCAGCTTATTGCTTCTAAATTGCGTAGTTGTTTAGTTTGGAAACCTTTGCTGTCGACAACGTCTTTGCGTTATAATCACATCTTTAGTGTACCTCAAAATCCATACACAGAGGCCTATTTCACGGTTCTGTTCAAAGTCCGCATACGTCTGCAAGGTCTTTATTTCTAGGTTTTACACTTACAGGTGCCAATGTAAACTCCTGATTCTTCTGGCCACGCGACATTAGTTTTTGTTACAGTTATTAATTTTATTTCCAAAACATATGTGCAGGTTATTCATCCATTTTACGACATTCCTGTTTTGTCTGCGATTTTATATTTAATGTTCCGACCCTTCCACACAAACTAATCTTTTAAACTGTTATATTAGGGATTCCCTGATTGTATATTTTCAAATCGCATTTTGCAGCTGTACCTGATGGATGAGCTCGTAAAAAACAGTTGTGGGCCTTCCTTCATATAAGTTGTCATCAGTGCTTAGCTTACATCCAAATGACATAAAGTATGAATGTATATGCAAGAGCGAGCGGATTTTCCCCCTCATAAGTAGTTTTGTTTGGTGTGTAACTTATATTATGATTGTCAGCTGCTAAGCTAACTTTTAGCTAGCTCTTTATCTAATAGTAACTGCTTCTTCTTCAGGTTTGTAATGTTAACATTGTTTTTAGATTCGCTTTTGTTAAGTTTGAGAGTAAGGTCGAGTTATCATTGCTTTGTTAGTGAGCAATACCCGTAATTATACCATCAGTTATTGTTTAACTGGCTAACTTTGGACCTGTTTTGTCAAACTTTTAGAATATATTTATGCTTCGTTGGTTTTATTTTATTAAAACCTTGACGTATTTTGTAAAAATATTTCATGGTGTGCGGGACCAATTTGGTTCCGCAATTGTTATCAATAGGCTTGTTCTATAAACGAAGGACGGTCTTGAGTTGTTTTTGTTACTCTAACTTGTTTGTAAACAAATATATAGTATGAGTGCCTTTCAATATACTAATGCAATATATTCTGTTGGGCCCGCACTACAATCTTTAAAAATATAACAACCGGATCACCTCGACATTCTGTGATCAGTCTGACGCCTTTAAAGGTAAAGGTGAGTTACTCCTTTTTTAAACAGATATCTTAACCCCCCTATTAAATAATGACTACATCGCGAAAGTGCTGGTTCAGTCATCCGATGCAGTTGTTCAGAACCTGTTAAACTTTGCTGTGTTCTTGGTGCTTTCAACTGGGTGTGGAGTGTCGTATGGACGATCATTTATTAATCCTTGATACCTTTGGTGAGGTCAGTGTATAGATTTCATTTTTATTTACACCTTCAGACGTATTGTTGTCTGACTGCAAGCTCCATTTACCAAATGACAAACGTTTAATCATTCAGCAACAGAATAGACATGTAGGCTTTTGAAAGGATCTGTATCGAATTCGTATATTAAGGCCAAGACAGACTTTAGCACACATAAAAGTCGGTCTCTAATAATGGTCTAGGTCACCCTTATTTTTGGGGCGTGCACAGGACAAGTATAAGTATGTCTGGAATCCTCCTTACACTCTTTCTATTCAGGCACGGCTGTTCACTCGGGTCATTGAGCAAGAAGCATAAAAAAGCATGGACAATCATTTATCTTAGACACTTTCTAAGGGCCCTAACTAAAGCAGGAATTGAACGAATTTAAAACGACTCTATTCAGTTACTTACGTTGGGTGTTTGCAGGTTCGAAAGCACAAACGAGATCGAGAATTACTGATACTTCGACTGGCTTTGACATCGCAAAAAAAATCAATACTTAGCAAATTTAGAGGAACGCCATTAATATCTACAGTTGGATTTACCTTCGCTGTATAAAAAGGTACCAAAATGTTTTACAATACGCAAGAATCAAAAGTAGGACTTGCTGTTAGGCACTGGTTTATACATGCTGCCTTCTGACCTCAGACTCCAGATAGGTACAATAATAATCTTCAATAATGATATCCTGGTGGCAGGCAATGAACAGAATGGTCGGAAAAAACGACGTAATTTCTGAGCCTGTAATATTACAAACAATAAAAAAATCAAGATGTCCCCACCAAGATTTAGTCATCCAATCCCAGCGGTCCACAAAGCCCCAAACGGCATGAAGACGCGGGACTCTGTCGACGATGACTGAAAAAAATAATGACCATGAATATGAAAAGCAGCGCTTGTTTTTGGGTTATAACTGGCCCTTTGGATCTAATCCTTCTTTATTTTACTCAAAGAGTAATCCATCTATAAGAGAACAGTATGCCCATTATGTGATCAGCCATAAAGCCAACTACTTTGCTTGCAGTAGACAAAAGCCAGCTTAACAATACTCCCCTAATATAAAGGTAAAGAGTCTATAGCTTGACCCGGTAATTTTTTTAACAAAACTGCAAGATATCTAGCTGTTTTTTACCCATGATTTTTCTGGAGGTGTGGAAGGCGTTGGCGGTGGAAGGAACTGGACTTTGTCCACCGCCGCTACGCCTGTAATAGCCAACACCAGTGTACTTATTGGCAAATCCTAAGGCTGTTATAACGCTTGCTTAGTAATGGACGCCTTGCACTCTATAATACAGTGTTCGTATTCGTTTGATTAGCGTTGTGTTTTAATCATAATTTTCTTTGGGATGTTTTCTCTTACTTACGCTCAACTTGAGTTTGATATATTCTTTTCGTTATTTAGAACACATCACTTCTACTCTGCTATTCTTTCTTCTTAAGAACTTTTTGTATTTGGTTTTATTCTTTCTTTAACACACAGGCCCTTAAGTTGGAGTCATCAGCATAAACGCGTTTTTTTTTTTTTTCTTTTTCTCTTTTTATCCCTCTATCTTTTTCACTCCTGTTTAGTTTGGCGAAATTGTTTATTAATTCGCATCGGGTATGGTTCTTATAAAGCACGATAAAGGGCTTGTATTTCTCTGATAACGCTTAGTTCTTGCATGGGCAGCGGTGGTTTAATCTATAGTTTCTATGATGTTTCTTCTTCTTCAAGTGGTTTCTGCTTATATTGGCATGTGATATTCGCCAGCTGTATTGACTTAAAACTTTTAAGTTCCATGTTTTGCATTTGGTTATCGGCTGGATTTCTTGTTGTCATGTTTTGAACGTTTTGCAACTGATTCCCTATTGAATTTTTGGTGTAGAAAATCGCCAGGCGATTCGTTCGCTCACCACTGAGCCTTTGTCTAATTGTATTCATGCTCCTATCAAAATTTGATGGGTCTCGCTTTGTTGTAAGCTGATCATGTTCTACTTTGTTCGTTTTTCACATACAAAGGTTTTTTTTAGTCTCAAAATTCTAAGGGTTTATAGTTCTGGAGGTTCTAGTCCTATAATGTGGTATAATGATTGACCTTAACTTTCTACTGTTAATTCACCGCCTTTGCACCACTTCTAATTCACGCCGTCAATGAGAGCCCCGAGAGAGGTTGTACAAAGGAGCATTTCGCATTGTCGTCTCCAGGATTAAAATAATTAATCTTCTTCGTCAATAGCCTGCCTCTGTTTATTAAGTAACTTAACTTTTTATTTTGTTTTTATAAAAAAATGTTCACACGCATAGGGTTCTATTCTTGACCACGCATTAGAAGATGTAAGAGCCCTTAGGCGTTGAAGGGAAAATTAAACGGTTTTATTACTGTTCCAATTAATCCTTCTTCTATTGATGCAGATTCAAATTTCTTACTGTCAAATAATTTTCCAGACCTAGGAGGCGGAATGAAGTGATTGTGCCAGGCTTCCTGCGCAACTTACTTTCATAATTGATCTCGAATCAATCAACGACCCAAACAGGACAGTTGTCCAGAATTAGGGGCGGGCAATCGTTAGATAATTTCTATAAAACTTGAGGGGAAAGAAATATTTTTTTACACATGACAGACCATTATTTTTAACATGTTTTGATCTATGGCTAACCGGGGAACGGAGAAAGGGCTGATCTTGCGTTTCAAGAATCGAAAATGAAGAGCGCACTAATACATAGAATAGGGCTGAAGTCTGATGATTGACTTAAAGACGGCCAAAAGTATGTAGATGTATGTTTTGCGTTTGGTAATCGCTTTTCCTTACCCTATAGATTTTGAGTTGTTAATAAGCGCCATGCCCATCCATACTTTCAAGGTGACGTTTTTAAAAGACAGATTGTCATATGAACCAAAACTTTTAATTGGTCTACATAATTTATGGTTATGATATCTGAAAGAAACGAAGCATAGTACTGCATTTATGATCATCTCGTTTGAGTTTTGACGTTGTTAAGCAACCCTGACTTAGGCAGAGGCTGATCCAGCAACTAATATAAGTCAAAATTATGCAATATATTACGTATGAGTGATTTCATCATTCTAAATGTCCTAAAAAGCAGGGTCAGACACTTATGGAATTTTAGTTTTAGTGCCACAGCAAAGATCGCTTAAAGGTATTTTATTGCTGTTTGAAAATGAGTACCATTCAAAAAGACAAACTGAAAATTTTATTAATTCCTAAAATATCAAAGTGCAATGTACATTGAGGTCTGTCCTAACCATATTACGCTAGCGGGGCTTACTTTTCTTATAACATTATCAGCTTTTTGATGAAATAAGGAAAAACTGTTTGGAGGGGGAGGGGTAGTAATCCAACGGTGGACCTTGTGTCTATAAAGATCTAAATCTTCACAGTTGTTTGTCTTGACTTTATTTAACAACGAAATACTGTTTGTGGATTGACCTAAGGTCAACGAGAGATAATCAGTTACATGAAAGCGGGGAAGCTGTTAGATCATAATAAACTTCAAATTGATAAAGAAAAAGAGGCGATTAAACCGAATTCTTATTGTGTATTTGTTTTTATTTTATGTGGGTATGTTCTATTTATCCTAAAAAATCCTTACATCGTCAGCAGTCGCCAGTGAAGAAAGGAGATAGGTAGGAAAAACCCTATACATAAAAAATCCTTCAGATTAACCACATACACAAAATGCATCAAAACTAGAGCAGTCACTTTCATAAATATAGCAAACGACCAACCCAAGAAGGTATCGCTGCTGACTGTTAACTTGCTTGTTACATATGTTATTACTGGGAGCTCGACTATAAGTGCTCTATCAGCAGGAACGAGTGTTGGTCTCTTAGCACTCGGGCATAGGGCGCACCCGCGCAGGTTACCTCTAGGCGGTTTGTCTTTAACTCTTGGCCTGTGTTCATTAGCTATTAGTGCTGCTAGCAAAAAATCTAAAATCTAAAATCCAAAAGCACACAGCTATGGTTCAAAATAATAATCAGCTAAACTTAGTTCATTCATACTGACCATTAAATAAAGCACTGTCTGAATCACTCCAAACATCACAGATGAAGGAATTTAGTCGTTTACAGCCGATTTTGATGACTATAAAATGACAAAAAAGTTTGAATCTGCAAGACAAAAGGCAAGGAAAACTTTTTCTCTCTACCAGCCAGGACACCGAGCAGATAAAAAAAAGGAAATGTTTTAAAAAAAGTAAAACGAAACATTAAACTATGTTTCTAAAAACTGCCTCACATTAACAACGCCAATGGGTGTTTTTATACTTTAGTTTATAGGCCAATGCACATAAAAGGACCGTTGATATACTTGATTTGATTAAGCGGACTGGAAGTCGTTGTATTTTTTTAATTTAAATAAATATGTTGGCTTAGAAAAGAATGACTGCATGGCTAAGATATATGAAGGACCAGATGTATTGTTTTGAAAGGTATGCTTAAGGGATGAGCGTTTGTCAAAAGCTTTAAAGGATATCTAGTAATAAGAAGTACATTGATCCAGCAAACGTAGGGCAAGTGTGTGTACATGAAATTTCTCAAGTTTCCAAGGGAAACTAACATTGACCCCGCCACCAGTTAAAGTAATGTTAGCTGTGTTATCGACTATATAACAATAAATGTAGAAAATTCTAGAAGTCTGGGTCTCAACCTAATAACAAGAAGACTATTCTTCCTCTATGACTTAAAACCCGGGTGGGCAAGAACAACTGCTAACACAGTTTGATGAAGCCGCTTTTTGAGGATGCTAAAATGTGTGTCTGGTTGGTCAGTGGCGGTGAAGCCTAGCAGATCAAGATTTAAAACAGGCTTAAGTATGCACCGATTTTGGCAAGGACAACATTCCGGCTGCCCCACAGCATTGGTAGCGATAAGAGCGTTCTTAACATTCAAAATTCAGTCTACAAATGTTTCATGTGGTGTGTTCTTGCAAGGTTGCATTACCGTCCGAAAAACAGCAGTGAGAAGTGACGAATATTGGGCATTACATCAAATGAACTCAACTTTTGTGGAATATCCCTTTCCTGTTAGCGTCGGACAAAATTGATCACTTTGAAGAACCCCCCCCCCCACCCAAAACAAACCAATAACGGTTAATATCTACACATGGGATGAGGAAAAAAATCTACAGCCCATTAAAGGTTCTATGAACAGCCCAAACGATTGGCGATTCCAGACAAAAATCAGGTGGACTTACTACTGATGCTTTTCACCAGCAGGGCTACCATCATTACACATTGATCGAACAATGAGTAGCTAATGCGGCTACTTCAAAAAAACAGTGGCATTTCATGTCATTCTGTAGGAAATTGTTAAAAAGTATTCCTCTGTTCAAGATAACTGCAAAGCGAACATATGAACACATTGTATCGGCACAGTTGACTGTAATCACAGAATCTAATTACACCCCCACCCGGATCTAAAGTTAGTTTAAGAAACTGGAAACGGCTGCAAAATTCTCAATATGTTGTTTACAGCAGTATTCGATTTACTCATTGTACCTTATGAAGGGCCAACCCCCACAGAGACTTCCTTAAACAGTCTTATTGAGTAATCATAGATTTGTTCATTTGCATTCAGCGTTGTCAGGTCGGTCGGATGGCGCACTTTCAAAGCCAGGAATTGTTATAGAGGACCAAATGCTGCAGAATACTTCTTAGACCCGCTTGCTGCAAGTGCGTTATTGACTGTTCTAATTAATCTTAAACTTATCTGAAATCATTACATGTCGCCCGAGAGACCAAAAAGTATAAATCAGCCAACACATTGTTGGATTTGTGGTTTTAGAAACTAATGCTAACAGTGGAGGAAGCCAATCCGACAGTAAGAGACCATGATCACATTAGCGGAAAGTTCAGAGGAGCACAGCGCACATCAATACTGACAATTCTTCAACTAAGTTTGACCCAGCAAAATGGAAGCTGCCCATCTTCTTTCATCAACATGCGAGGTTACGTCTCTCTTCTTATAATGCAGCAGTAGACGGGAGCCTTCAGGATAACATGCATTGCACAGTTCATCAGAAAAGTACATGTGTTTCGCTTTAAATATACATGGATTTTTATGACTATATGCTGCACACATGTGGGTTCATTAGTGTCATGGCTTTCGTCCTTTAAAGTCATGGCCCAATAACAGAAGATATTTGACCCAACACTTGTTAGAAAGGGGCGTTTTACCCTTATGAGTACTTGAAACAGTTGGAAAGGGTTTGACGAAGACACACTTCCTCCTTAAGGTGCGTTCTTTTCTAGGTCTTATGAGGAAGGAATATACACTGTGATTCCGAGTACCAGCATGCTCAAGAAATAAGCGTGGCGATAGTCAGAGTGTAAAACAATGGGAGACCTATTATCATGATTCTTACTTGATGGCTGAGGTATGTTTGTTGGCGGAAGTCTTTGAATAATTAAGGAAGACCTGCATGAAACATTACAGTTTGGATCTCTGCACATTATATTTCTGCGCCTGGGTTGAGCTGGGACGCTTCTTAAAGTTTTACTGGAGTAAAGATTGTTTTATTGTATGACCTACCTATGATTACAGCTGTTTGAAAATCGGATTGCCGCTGGAGGAATTTGTATGGCGACGCATCATTACTGTAAAGCAAACAACAAATTCTGGGATTGACTATGTATTCCAAGTTAAAAGGTCTTACTTGCTCATTATTTAGATTTTAGATGCAAACAATCTGTATGGTTGGGCTATGGCGCAATTTCACTTCCATTACGCAACTTTAAAATGTACACTGGCGGTTATTAAAAACATTCAAGAATTTGTTGAACAACTGCTTACTCTTACAGCTAATCGTAAAGAGGGCTTAATTCTAGTAAGTTGACTTAGATTATATCCTCAATGAACTCCATGACATACATATGATACCCATTAGCAGAGAAAGTCTCTAGATGTATCCAACTGAGCACCTAAACTTGTGCCTAATCTTCGAGGTAAAAAAAATTAGTCTGTCATTACAGGTCTTCACAATTTTATTAAGACATGGTTTGAAGTTGACTGGCAGTTCATCGTATAATTGCTTTTGATCAAGAACTGTTCATGAAAGACATACATCATGAAGATCACTGATATCAGACTAAATCCACTGATGCTTCTGAAAAGACTGTTTCAAGCTGATGAAACAAACAGCTGTTTTGGAAAGTCTATGGGAGAATCGACAGACGCAAAGTGTCAGATTGGTCACCAGAGAGTAAGACGCAATTAAGTGACTTCTAAAACCTAATTATCAGGACTTTAGAAGATTTCATCGATCAGCTGTTTGGCATAATGTTGAAAAATAAGATAGTCAAATTCGGACAAATACCTGTATTTATTGGGTTTTACTGTTTTAGAATTGATCAAAGCTTTTGATTGTTAGGAAGTTCTTTTTGACTACTTTAAGCCATCGTTTCCGGAGTACAGAGTGACTTTAGACACAGATAAAGACAGTTTTTGTTATAGATATCCCTACTGAAGGACATCTATAAAGACATGGAAATAGAAGTAGCTAAAAGGGCATGCGGGGATGTATGACACATCCGATTACCATAAGATTCGCCTTTGCATTCACACTGTTAATATGATAGGGTTTTTAGGATAAGGATGAAGGTGAATTATCTGGAGGGAGGTGATAAAGGAGTTTATTGGTTTAAGGTCGTAAAAGTTTAGTATTTTCAGTCAAGAAAAAACCATTAAGAAAGCTAAAAGGAATTATCTCGCAGTGTTGTGCAGTCAAAACTCATATATCATGACAAACTACTAAAGAAAGCGTTGTTCAATTAAACATACTTTTCACTCATGACAACGTTAAAACTGGATCTAATCTACATGAGATCACACAACTGTTGTAACAAAGAAGTCATTAGATAGACAAACAACAAAACGGAGATTGTTAATCCGTAGTTTCATTGCTATTGGGCATGGAGTACAGCATAATTATATTTTTTCTTTCAGGTTTATATTCGGGTTCATATTTTTCCACTTCAAATTTAATCTAGAAAAATCAATCATATTTTCTTCCAATTCATCCAAAATTTTTTCTCATGTTTGCTTATGTGACTCGAATTTTTTTATTATTTCAGTTATTCTTTATTCCATATTTGATAGTCAAAATTTGGGATTTTGGGCTGTAGGTGATCTGGATGTTTTGCATTGTGTTGCTGAACCCTCACCAATTGTTTCTTTAATCTGCTGAATTGTATCACATATGTTTCTGTTTTTATTTCCAAGGTCTCTTTATTTATCATTTCTTGCTTCCTCTTTTGATTCCTATTTCAGTTCCTGGTTCTTTCTTTTGGCCTTCCTTTTAAACCAAATATATTTACGAATGATAAATCAGTTTTAAAGCGGAATGTGTCTGGGTGGGATTATCTCAGTTCTTCCTTCACAAAGATCTTTGGGGGGCTGGTTGTTTTGTTGTGTCAGTTTCTCGTAAATAATACACGGGGGGATCATTTTTACATTTTTTTTATTTCATATGGTTTCAACACTCACCAAAAACTGGATTCGGTTGCCCTGATGAGAGTGTCCCCTTCTGCTCTTCTCCTGGCAAATAAAGGTACCTTAACTTTCAAACCAAATGGTATAGTTTGCTGGATGAACTGGAGTCTTCAGCAACATTTATTGTTTGTTTTTTTGATTGCTTGTTCTGGTTTTAGCCCTGTTAATTTAAAATCTTCATTATTCATTGCACGTAGAAATGAGGGCAGTCTTCTAACCCATTCTGTGTTGCGAGAATTGTCAATAAGCTTTCTGTGATACTGGTAGGAAATAAAGTCTCTTCAGCTAACTGTTTGTTAAGTTTTCAACCAAAAGCCTGTGATCTGTGAACTCCTGGAATGCTCTTTTACTGGAAAACTCGATGTTCTATTGTAACCCTATACTATAATACAGTGTGTCCCCACTTAGACGATCTTTAAAATTCTTTTCATGTCCACCAACAATACACTCCCCCCCCCCCCCAAACACACAATCCCATTCGTGTGTGCATAGTCCCGTGAGGATAAGTTTGCGGCTCGTTGGTATATCTGTTGTTATTTTTGCGATCAGCGACAGCAGAAGCCAATCTTTTGTGTTAATGGGGTTCCGCATCTTTGTATCAGTGTAGCATATTGTCTATCGGACTGGAAGTTTGCGTACTTAAAATCTGTTTCGTCTAATCGTATCATGGGGTAAATATAGAAGATCCCTATTTGAGGGGTGTCGTTCGGGTATTGTTATTCACAAAGTGTGGTCTCTGTATTCGTTTAGGCGCCTGGTAAATAAATTGCCAAATCGCTTGGTTAGATATCCATTTTCTTTTGCTGTTTGTTCACCTGACTCCAGCTGGCTGGGCGTAGCATTTTGATTGCTAGTTATTCCCTTCCAATATCCTTTTGGCGGAATATAGATTTTGTCATTTTTTATTCAGCCAATATGAACACACTATTACTATCAAACGTGCAACAAAATACACAACGGTCTACCTAAGACATAAAACACATTTCTTGCCATGCCTTTGTATTTTCTGATGGTGGATAAAAGTCACTGAATATTGGTGGGGGCAATGGTTTGATTGGGTTTGGCATGTTACAAGATAATATTCTTTTATTGCTTGATCAACATCTTTATATGTGTGAAGCTGCATTGTCCCTGTTTTTGTCAGTTTGGAGTATAATAAAACATCTAACTGCTCAATTTCGCTTTTTCAATAGTGATCTTGTGCTGCGGCTAGTGACCTCCAGATTTGGTTTGTTCTTTTTCTCTCGTGTCATTCCCGTTATATTACTAATGCGTAAATTACTCCGCTAAAAGCAAGCGCATTCCACCACAGCAACGCCCACTATTTCATTACGTGCAAGCCATTTTTTTATCTTATGTTTTTTTTTTTTACATTATTGATTACTGTCTGAATTATTACCTTGCTTAATAGAAAATCTTTCGTAGCAAATGAGCTGTAATAACAGCAAATCAGTTTTGCCGGAATCCTTCAAAAGGTCTAGTTTGCCTAAGATCTGATGGTTTTATTTTTAAAAAAGCTTTTACCAAGCATCGTGTATCCTACACTTTGGACCTCAAAAACAGCAGAATGGTGTACAAGGTTGGTAACAGTTTTTCGGTGATCATTTTAAAAAATAAAATAATTATTATTAATAAAAACATGAACAGAGACGATTCTACTAAAACTTCCTGAACTTATGATTACAATTGATCAGTTGATGACCAAGCTATTATTGCCCAAAAGGAAAGGCTGTATTCTTTGGCAGATTGTGGGGGAAAACAAAATACAGTTCACTCGGAAATGGAATTCAGCATTAGAAACAAATTCAATCAAATGTCGCCACAAGACATTGTAAAGTAGTTAAACAGGTATGAAGCGAAATGGGACAAGAATGGTAAAAAGTGTCGGGCAAAACGGCACTCTTAGTTGGTTCACTAAATACTAGTAAGTAAATTTGCGCCTATTGATTCTGAACAAGACTTTTTGTATGATTTAACGCAGATCCTGTTTTTAGACAAAGGTCATTTGAGTCTCTAGGATCGTGATCTGTATTACAGATTGGGACATTATTGTCACCGCTAATCGTGGGATTAATTACTTTTAATCATTTATGATTTTGTTTCCCTTAAAAATGACCAGCCAGAAAATCAGCAGAATTCAGGAAAACATGAATCAGGTGGCAGCACAAGTGACCTGTTAAAAGCCTAGGGGCGTTGCTGACAGCAGGAAAAAATTAGCAGAGTGGAACAAACAAAATAAATTACAGTTTGCCAATCCCGATTATTGCCGCTAATCATAGGATTATTTACTTTTATCATATAGAATATGTTTATCTTAAAATTGACCCGAGCCTGAAAATCAGAAGATTCCGGTGGAGAAATGGCTCCAGTAAAATGCATCCTGGCGTGTTGCAGCAGGATAATGAGTAGTGCAGAGTGGGAACTAAACAAAGATATTATATGTTAACAATCCACAGACTATAGCCCATAATGTAAAAGTGCTAGAGCGCAGACCAGTTGTTTCATCGCACGGCTATTAAAAACGACTGCACAAGTTGATTCAAGACCTATTGCACCAAGTCTTCCTGGAATATGGTATTAAAGCAATTGGTCATTTTTGAGGGGCATTGCTGCTGGGGGTGGTTATTACGGTTATAAAATATATAAACAACAACACCAAAAACCAGAAGCAGCCAAAAAAAATCTCAACCACTAAATACAGGAAAGCCGAACACAAAAGCATGCCAGAACACGCACATCACAAAAGATCATTTGATCCATTTCAGATGCCAATAATACTTTAAGAACTTAATAATATAATTATAGTTGACTTGAATAAGAACTGGCTTGTACTTAGGGCATGACTTAGTTATGAACTTGAGGTGACTTAAGTTAAGAAACTTAGGGTGACTTGATCCAAAACTTGAAGGTGACTAAGTAAGAACTTAAGATGACTTGAGTAGGAACTCTAAAGCGACTTGGTAAGGAACTTAAAGGTGACTTGATTAAGATCTTGATTAAGAAACTTGTTTTAAGAACTGGAGGTGACTTAAGTAGAAATTAGAAAACTTGATAGCGTCTTGAATAAGAACATAGGGTGACTTGATGAAACGTAAAAAAAAAACTTTTTCTTCTTGGGGACAAAAAACTCCTCTTCTACTTATTCTGCAAGGGGGCTGCTTTACCTTTGGTGGCCCTTCATTATAAGCTTATCACAAAAGTGCTGAGCTGGGTGCGCCCGAAATTTGTCACTTTACTAGTAGGCAGTATAACCCAATTTATGATAAAACACGCCCTGGCGGCAACGGCGGACATGTAAGGGAATTCCATAGAGCGACAATTTGTGGCTTGCTGGACACGACGGGCCTGGTTAATGCTCATCGCGGGCCCGTAATTGTATCCCTTTACACTGTTTTTCTTATTTGTAGTCTCTGAGGTAGAGGTTTAATGTTAAAAGCTATATTTTCATATTTAATATGCTAAAAGTATTAATAATAAATATTGAACAAATAGTGATCTAAGGAGTAATGTAAGGAATCAGTTGTTGTTTGGCCTTTAAAAATATTCTAATTAAAATAAAAAAAAATTTATCAACATTTGACACTGGTTCACCATAGATTTGTGAAAGCTTTAAATGTGTTGGGTTTATTTATATGTTGCTATAACTGTTAATGGGTATGCGGTTGTGCTACTTTTAGACAGCTAGAGGGCTGGAGGATTGTAGAGGCTCACGTAATATACAGCAGCGAACTAGGCAAAAGACTCTGTGTGATCACTTGATCTGCATAGCTCGCGGGCAAACTAGGGCCAAACGTCCTATGTGATCACTTGGACTGCTAAGCTCAGGGCAATAAAACTTAGCCAAACGACCCTGTTAAGCAAAAAACTGGAATCTGGAAAAGTTTTGTAAATTAGTATTGGAATAACGGATTATCTCCTACACAGTATGTATGTTTGTAAAAAAAATTCGTTATTTTTTGGTTATGAAAGAGATATGTGTGATGGATTATTATATTTAATTCGTGTTGAAAAGTCTACTTGTCTGAGAAACTGTTAATATGTTCATTCTGGCTTAAACCACCCGAAATATGGTTGCAGGGTTGGTTGGGCCATGAATGAAATATTACAGTTCTCTTCAGTTCAATGAATTCATCACACTTTCCATCCCACTGTAAAGTTCACTATCAGTCATCACTCTGTCTCCATCCCTTTCTGGTCATCAACATCTTCTCAAGGACCTGGCACCTTCCTCCTACTAGATATTTCTCTCAAAAACCCAACGACCGCTCAGATTACCTATACATGCTATCATCTTTGTCAATCCCAAGGTATGGCATAAAAAAACATTACCATTCAGCCAGATGCTACGCGCTCGCAGGTTATGGTTGACAGTCCGAGAGCCATTCACCCTTCGCATGCCAAGAGATCCGCCAAGCCACATTTCAGCGTAGAGGGTACAGTACCTATCTCAACTCATGAGAGGCCATGGTAAGAGTCAGCAGCATTCCAGTTAATGAGACCCTCGAATACAGGACCAAACTACCAACAAGAGGGTCCCATTCATCATCCACTTCTCAACCCTGCCAAACCATCTTACGTCAGTGGCTGCAACAACAGCAACCGCTTTACATGAAAGCTACAAGATGAAACAAAGCCATGCCAGAGCTCCCATTAGTAGGAGAAGAAATTCAAATAGT
>CM031609.1:55776566-55779066 GCA_018398815.1 Conus ventricosus
CCAATGTACAGAACTACCATGGGCCTAGGGCGAAGGGTAAAAACAGAATAGTGTAGCAAGAACCTACCATGGGCTAGGGCGAAGAGTACAAAACAGAACAGTGTAGCAAGAACCTACCATGGGCCTGGGTGAAGACAGAAAACAAAAACTGAGGTCCCCCATGAGAGCAGAACATGAGGGGTCACAGAATTAAGGACATTTTAAAAAAAAAAATACTGATCTCCGAGGATGATGAATGCGATATAAAGAGTTTCATGGTCTGTGCCCTACCTTTCTTTTTATAACCAATCCCGACTTCAACCAGGCCCGAGAGATTCAGACACTTGCAATGGTGCTCAGGACAGTTAAGAGAACACTCTCACAGACAGACAACCTCCACCGAGTGGATGAAACTCAACTGTGTGGTTCAAGCCTTGACATTTCAGTTCATAACAAACTCAGCTCGGGAAAGAAATCTGCGGGGGTAAAAAAACAACAACAACAAAAAGAACAAACCCACGAAATAAATGCTCCTGTGAAAGCTCGACCCTACGACCACCCAGTCTGCAGCGTTTCGGCGCTCACCACAGCACCACAGTTTGACATTTATTGATTTCTTCATTTTTGCTCACACCTCCACTCAGAAGACAATGTTTTTACCCGTGTTTGTTGATTTGTTAGTTTGTCTGTCAACCCAAACTATTCAAGTTTAGAATGGATCCGGATCAAAGCTCACATCATGCATTGTCCACTCCCTGTCGGAAATCGGCACTCCGTTTTGTTAATCTGTTTAATTACTCGTCTGTTTTTGCTTCATTAGCATAAAAAAAGTATTTAGATCTTTCAGTGATATCAGAAAATGGACAAACAAGAATAAATACTTGGACAATTTTGATGCCGCTCTTTGTTTTGCATCGCGGGATATGCGTAGCTGTATATGCGAGTGAAACACGCACGACACGGAAAGTAAGCCTCAGTCTTTCATTGCCGTCAGTAGTTAACAACACTCATGTTTCTGCTTGTTTCCCGAGTTACCACCAAACCTCTTGACTAGTTATGCTAAGGGCAGCTGTTACGTTTCAAGTAGTAATCCAGCGCAAACAGTCAAAGGGATTGATCGAGCCGCCATCTTTTCTTCTCCCGAACCGGTGACGCACGCGCACACGACGCGAGTCCAGTAACCTGTAGTGTAGATCGCGACATCCGCAAGTCTCGGTAGAAACGTTATGCAACATTTTAGGACCAGAATCTATCAGTGAACACAGTCTGGCTGACGATACGACTGTCTTGTGAGCAATTTGTGGACCTCAGAGCCGAGTGTGGTGGGCCTGGCTGGGACCAGTATGTCCAGTGTGGTCGGTGTCCTGGCCTTGTGTCTCCTTCACAGCGTCTGGACTGTACACTCTCAAGGTACGATTCGTTTCATGTCGGTTTCTTTTCCCTTTGGGGAGGGGGTTGGGGGTGGGGGGTTCGGGATGACCGGTATTTTCCCCTTTTTCTTTTGTTGTGGAGGGGAGAAGCGTTTATCCCTGCTTGCCATTGTCTTAAATATGGACTCAAGGGATAGTTCGGTTTGTTCTTTCTGATCGTCTCCCGCAAAAAAAAACAAACACAAACAAACAAAAAACGGTTATGTTTTCTTTCACGACTGTTGGTGTGTGTGTGTTTGCAATATGGCGGCGAGAGAACTCCCGACCCATTGAGTGAATTTTAAGACAGCTTAGTTAACAGATTGTGACCCTAGGACGAATCCACGCAATCTCGGTGCAGACTTCGACCTTTTTCCTCCTCTTTCTTTAACGTTGAGGGATAAGACATCTTTGTTTCACGTTTTTATTTTTATTTTGTCAAGACATGATACCTGGTAGTCAATGGAAAAAAAAATTAGACAAGTAAAATGTGCTGATACCGATGTAAGATTTGTCAGATTCGGTTTATATTCATGAGAAGTAGAGATAGTATGGGGGTGCGGTGCAAGTGGGGTGGTAGCGTGTATGCGTGTGGGGTGGGGAGAGGGGTGGGTGGGGTGGAACAATGGCGCTTTGAACAGTGTCGACTCCGAAGTCGATTAGAAGCCGCGCCAGATTTTAATGGGCCATTCCTTGGGTCGCGCTCCATCCTTCCATTATGTTTCTTAAACTGGTTTGGGGATACATGCCTAATCTAGCTGACAGACAGACAGACAAACAGACAGAAAAAGAGACAGACAGACAGACGGAAAAATTATTAAAAAAAAACCTCGTCCGGGTGAAAACAAACCTTTTGGTGGAGATAACGAGCGTGGCCGGTGACGGAACCTGTTACAAGATCTGGAGGCAATGTGATGGAATGTGGAGTCAGGGTTTAGAGGCAATGTGATGGGAAAGTGGAGTCAGGGTTTAGAGGCAATGTGATGGAATGTGGAGTCAGGGTTTAGAGGCAATGTGATGGAATGTGGAGTCAGGGTTTAGAGGCAATGTGATGGAATGTGGAGTCAGAGTTTAGAGGCAATGTGATGGAATCTGGAGTCAGGGTTTACAGG
>CM031609.1:55784066-55786566 GCA_018398815.1 Conus ventricosus
AGATCGAAAATCGTTATTGGCCGTTACTGCCGTTAGTGATGGCCATAACGGTAAAATAACACATGGGACATCATCCGTGACCCATAATGAACATACCTACAAATTTTCAGAAAGATCGGCCCAGTAGTTTTGTCTGGAGCGAGTGGAACGCATTTTGACCACGGACGGACGGACGGACGGACAGACAGACACACACACACACACACACACAGCATTTCTTCGTTCCCATTGTAAAGTGCTCCCTGTTCTATTGGAACTGGGAGTAAAAAAAGAGGGGGGGGGGGGGGGGGGGGGAAGAAAAAGAAAAAAAGAAAGAAAGAAAAACTTGAGTAACATACCAGAGCCACACAGAATGTCATTAGCAAAAGAACAGAAAGATAACGTTGATTAGTCTAGTGCTAGTTATTATGTATTGCATCATACACATTTTGATATCAATACAGTTGGAACATGTTCTTAGGATGTTAACTTGATATCAGAAGCTCTGGGCTCACATGTAGCCGTTTGCCATGGTGGCTCATGGTAAAATATGAGTTATATTTTTCACTTCTATAGCTATAGTTCAGTGTTCCCCAGAAAACAGCTACTTGGGGGCGATTGCCGTCGATGTTACGTGTATATAAATAATGTTTTGCTAAAAGAATGAAGCAGAAAGTGTTATCAACTGCGATTGTTACATCAAAACCCGGAAGTAGGGGAGATTCCCTTGCACGTATATTTAGTGCGTGAGTACATTTCTCCTTTACCAAATCAGTGAACACGCTCCAAAAGCATGTAAGATAAGTGCATTTCCAAAACACATGGTCGAAACTGTCTTGAAAATAAGCCGCAAAAATGATATTTATCATGATCATATAATCCGACATCTTTCAAAATGACATTTGTTCTTGAGCATCTGCTAATTATTCTCACCTGAAACCACTTAAGGTTTACATGTGCAATCTTGTGTATGTAAAAGAAGCACCAATCCCACTCACGAATGTTTGAAGATTTCATGTCTCAAGTGATTATCAATCAGTATATCGTAATACGTCTTTGAGAAATTATAGGTGGCAAACAGTACCTCCTTTTTCTTTCTTTCCTTTCTTTTTTTCTTTATCTGCTGTTCCATCTTCTGTACCGCCTCAGTGGCATTGCAACCCACGCCGGTTATTCCGAACCTCCCGCCCACAGCCACAGCTTGGCCCAACCCGCCACAACCCCGGCTCCGGTAATCCACAGTTAGCAGTCAATGTCAAGTCGTCAAGAGGCAACCCACCGGGGAGACACTGCACTGCGGCCGAGTCATTTCGGTGGTGTTCAGCGGTGCCTGTTCTGTGCTAACATACGCAGGACACCACCTACAAAGCCCCCCTCTGACGACAATAATTGCTTAGTCGCGGAGCCGGCGTGATGAGCTCTGTCTCTGAAGGGCGCCACCACGTCCGTCCAACGACAATCCCCACGAATTTGCCGATACTGGTGACCCCGTCGCAATCAAACCAAGGTCATAGACGTGGACGGGCAATCGAAACAGGTCACCTTGAAGTCAGGGCAGGAAGGGCCACAGAATTTGAGACATTTAAAAAGAAAATGCTGATCGATGAGAATGAGGATGATGAAGATGGTGCTACAGATTTCCATTCTGGTCTGAGACCGCATGATCGAGCTGTAGCCTACGCTTACTTTCATAATACATCCCGGCGTCAACTAGACCCGAAAGAAACAGACACCTGCAGTGCTTGTCCGGAAATTTGAGCAACTCTCAGAGACGTATCCGTTTAGTGCATGAAACTCGAGTGTGTGGTCTCAGTCTGCCGAACTGAGCCCGGAGCAAACTCAACTTTGGGTAGGAGCCGGTCAGGGCAGAAAAAGTCCCACATGACTCTGATGGGAATCGAACTCACGACCTCCCAGCCGGGAGTGCGATACACTAACTACTACGCCACCGCGACTGGTTAGCAAAAAAATATGTTATTACAAATGGAATAAACATTGCATTTATTGTTTTCGATGGTAATGTCAGATTTCTTGATGAATTCAGTAGTGCCAACTTATACCCAGAAAAAATAATGAGCAAAGCAATGTTGACATCATGCTTGTCCTTGAAGTGCCTGTGAGAAAGAAGCTGACCATGATCATAAAGTAAAAATGTGCGAAATAATAGACACTTTTGTTTTCGAGCACTCTGGAGGCAATGCATCTTTTCCCAACTTGAACATGTTTGTTGTACCATTATTGTCTCTGCAAGTAGCTCAGTGGAATTTGTTGGCGGATGTTTGTAATAAAAGGTTTATAAGATTCAAGAACGTCTTCCAGAACAGGTAATATTTAGTAACCTTTGCGTCGGATTCTGGGTCAGGTTCACTCATAAGAGACCATAGAGGAATATTACTTTGTAATATGTGTGTTTGTTCATGGTTGGATCGATACGTTCTACGGATCCAGATTAGTTTTTAGAGATGGGACGTAGTTTTTTTTTTTAGTTTTTTTTTATTTCACCTCTTTCAGACCAATACCT
>CM031609.1:55791566-55799918 GCA_018398815.1 Conus ventricosus
ACCTTACCAGCTTTACAAGAAATGTCCCAAGGTGCTGGAGTGGCTCCACAGCTGCTGCGATCGGCTTGGAGAAACCAGAAGATCAGCGGCCAGTGGATGACGGCAGATGGTGTGTACATCCCCAAAGAGCAAAACTCAAGTGACATCAGCCAGTTCAGGCAATATCACTACTGAACGTCGAAGGAAAATCTCTTCTCTGTCATGGCAGCAAGGCTGACCAAGTACCTGATGGAAAACAAGTACTTGGATGTGTCAGTCCAGAAAGGTGGCATCCCGGCGTGGCTGGCTGTGTATGAACACGCCACAATGATCTGGGACGCAATCCAAAAAGCAAAAACAGAAAAGAGAGACCTGGACGTAGTGTGGCTTGATCTGGCAAACGCATATGGATCTGTGCCCCATGAGATGATACAGTTGGCTCTTGAGATGTACCATGTGCCAAAGATCATCCGCGACATGCTCAAGAAGTACTTCAATGGCTCTCAATGCGGTTCTCTACCAAGGAGTACACAACTGATTGGATCAACTTGGAAGTGGGCATTGCAATGGGCGTGCAATTTCCCCAATACTGTTCGTGCTGGCAATGGAACTCATCTTGAAAGCAGCAACAAACAACGCGAGACAAACAGACCTTGGCGATGGATACAAGATGCCTCCTCTCAAGGCCTTCATGGATGACACTACAGTGATTTCATCCAGAGAAGACGAGACACGTCATGTGCTGGAGAGGCTGGACGACATAGTTGCCTCATCCAGAATGAAGTTCAAGCCAAAGAAATCACGGAGTCTCTCACTGAGGAAAGGAAAAGTGGCCGAATCTGTGGTCTTCAGTGTTGCCAACCAGGCCATTCCAACAGTCACAGAAGAACCAGTCAAGAGCCTTGGAAGATGGTATGATGATACGCTGAAAGACACACAAAGAGCAAAAGAAACCAAGCAGATGGCAGAAGAAGGCTTGGAGACCATTGACCAGTGTGGGCTCCCTGGCAAATACAAGGTCTGTGTCTGCAGTTCATGCTGATACCAAAGCTCCTATGGCCTCTGATGATATACGACATCTGCACCAGCACAGTGGAGGCAATGGAAGCCAAAATCAACAAGTTCACAAGGAAATGGCTTGGTGTCCCACCCTGTCTGACTGACATCGCGCTGTACTGTCGCCAGGCAAAGCTCAAACTACCACTGAAATCCACCTAGAGGAATACAAAGCAGGGAAGATCAGACTTCAAAGCATGCTGGAGGACTCAGGAGACAAGGTGGTAGAAGAATCAAGCCCCAGCTGAAGACAGGACAGAAAATGGAAAGTTCAAGAGGCGATGGATTCTGCAAAAGAAAGTCTCAAGATCAGAGAAATAACAGACACACACAGACCACAGACAAGGACTGGGGGTGACCAAAACTGAATGGTGGTCAAAGGCCAAAGGAAAAGCCAAAAGAGACATGATGATTCAGGAGATGAGAAAAGAAGAACAAAAAAGACTCCAAAAAGCAGTCCAGCAGAGCCAGCAAGGGCAATGGTCAACGTGGGAGAATGCACTCCCCAAAGAAGTCTCACTTAAGTAAGTACTTGGAATGACATTTGGCACATGGCCCCTCTCAGGATCAGCTTCATTCTCAGATCGCATATGACCTTCTGCCCTCAAATGCAAACCTGATGAAGTGGGGGAAAACAGACGACCCTGCATGCCCCCTCTGCCATGAAAAACAAACAGTGGAGCATGTTCTAAGCTCATGTAAAGTAGCCCTGGCTCAAGGAAGGTACACATGGAGGCACAATCAAGTGCTCAAAGAGATTGTACAAGTAGTCTGGCTAGTACCAACACCACAAAAGGGCGAATCAGGACTCCAAACGCACCCGCAACAGTCTTCACGGCAGGAGGCAGCACATCATGGCCAAGAACAACAGTGCCACTCGAAACATGCAGGCAGAGTCTGCTGGATGGGGCAGATGACTGGGAGTGCACTGCAGACCTCCCAGAATGGAAGAGTCACCCAGAGATCATCAGCAAGAGTGGCATGAGACCAGACATAGTAGTCCACTCTAAGTCAACCAAGCAGCTGATCATGATCGAGCTCACGGTGCCATATTAGAACAGAATGGAGGCAGCTCAAATCTACAAGACTGAAAAGTATGCTGATCTGGCAAACAGCCTGAGGAGAGAAGGCTATCAGGTCAAAGTCCTCACTGTAGAAATTGGAGCTAGGGATTTGTAGAACGTCTGCATACAGCCTCATGAAACAGCTCTCAGTTGCAGGGAAGGAAAAAACCAGAGCCCTGAAAGCAATGCAGAAGCGGCAGAGAGGTGTTCAAGCTGGATCTGGTCAAGGAGGAACAAAAGTGAACTTCATAAGGCTTAATTTCCCTACAAATAATCAGGTGTCCCTGTGGCTCAGTGGTTAAAACGCGAGTCATTAAGTAGAAAATAAGCATGTCCAGAGGGTCATGGGTTCGAATCCCAGCCATGGCTCGTCCCAAGATGGGGAAAAATAAAAAGGGCAGCAGAGGGACAAATCCGGAGTCATGAACCGGGTGTGGCCCAACCCCCCTAGAGTGTCAGGAGATAAGGGCCGAAACACTTGCTTGAAGGGGGGCTTTCTCTCTGAGGAACTCTCTGCTGCCACGCTCTCCACGAGTTTCTTTCTACGGGGAGGAGGTCGGGAAGGGAAGGGGGCATCTGTGTGGTGTATGTGTGTGTGTGTGTGTGTCTGTGTGTCGTGTGCGTGTGTGCGTGCGTGCGTGTTTGTGTGTGTGTGTGTGTTGTGTGTGTGAGAGAGAGAGAGAGAGAGAGAGAGAGAGAGAGAGAGAGAGAGAGAGAGTTTACGCGGGTCCGAGTGCAGGGAGATTTTTAATCTCAACACATTTTCCATGATTTTGTATACGTAATTATAATCCTGCATAATGTCTGCAAGCGTATAGCTCTCTCTCTCTGTCTCTCTCTCTCTCTCTCTCTCTCTCTCTCTTCTCTCTCTCTCTCTCTCTGTCCAACCTCTTTCTCTTTTTCTTTCTCTCCTTTTCTCTCTTTGTACCTGCACGCATTCATGTATACAGATACACATACCTGGAAAGGACATACGAATTAGACACTGGGAAAGGTGCTTGGGGGGGGGGGGGGGGGGGGAGGCAAACATACCTATATATAGATGAAAATGAAAGTAGGAGAAGACAAATCATGAACAAAATGCTTCGCGACGCTGTGGGGCTTAAATTGACAACAAAATTTCTAACAAGAGGTGAGTGATTTACATGGAGAGTTGAAGAAGAAGCTTCAAATGTAAAGAGAAACCCCTTCACCATCCGCATATGTGAACCATGCCATTGTGTTTCGTCGACTGAATCCGTCTATGAACAGGTGTCGAGTCCACATTCCTCTTTTTACACACACACACACACACACACACACACACACACACACACACACACACACACACACACACACACACACTCACACACCACACACACACACACACACACACACACACACACACACACACAAACACACACACACGTATGCACACACACACACACACACACACACACACACACACACACACACACACACACACACACATCCAGACGCGCGTGCACACACACACACACACACACACACACACACACACACACACACACACACACACACAGACACAGACACACATACGCACACACATGCACGCACGCACGCGCACACACACATACAAACACACACATACGTACATAAATACATGCATGCATGCATACATACATACAACATACATAAATACAAACATAAATACACACACACATACATACATACATACATACATACATACATACGTACGTACATACAATACATACATACATACATACATACATACATACAACATACATGCATGCATACATGCCTACATATATACATACATACACACACACGTACATATGCACATACATAGACCCACACATGCATGCATACACACGTACATACAGACACACATACATACATACATACATACATACACACATACATACATACATACATACATACATTACATCTATCAGTATGTGTGTTTTTTTTCTGTCCATCATGTTATCTCTGTCCGTCTTTAACCGCAGAGCAATGTTCCACGCTATGTGTTTCAGAAACGTCTGTCTGGCGGCGTCACGACGCCAATCGAAACAATGGTAAGTTTCATTTGATTTCAGTCTCTCGTGCGTCCTACTCTCTCTCTCTCTCTCTCTCTCCATCTCTCTCTCCGTCTTCTCTCTCTTCTCTCCTCTCTCTCACTCTCTCTCACTACACACACACACACACACACACACACACACACACACACACACACACACACACACACACACACACACAAAACACACACACACACTCTCTCTCTGAATGTGTGTAGTGTGTGCGGGGGTTGGGGGTGGGGTGTGCTCGAGCGAATTATATATGCGCTTGTGCTCTGTGTGTGTGTGTGTGTGGTGTGTGTGTGTGTGTGTGTGTGTGTGGTGTGTGTGTGTGTCCGTGTCCATGTGTCTGTTTGACACTTCTCCTCTCTCTCTCTCTCTCTCTCTCTCTCTCGTCTCCTCTCCTCTCTCCTCCTCTCCTCTCTCTCTCTCCTCTCTCTCTCTCGCTCGCCTCTCTCGCCTCGCTCTCTTTCCAGATATATTTTATATCTAAATGTTGTGCAAAGAAGATGGCAGTTACTCGACCTATGGTGAAATTTAATCAACAAATACAACATACGGACTAAAGTTATGCAGCACTTACAAAAAAAAAAAAAAAGAAGAAGAAAATCTTGTTAACACACTGAACATTCGTGTGGAAAGTAACGAAAAATCTAAAGATTCCAAAACTGTACAACTGTTAAATTCGGTGAAAAAAGGTAGCACAGTCATATTATGATATCCTGGCTGTTCAAAATAAAAATGCTGCCATAAATGGTATTATAAATTGAATCCAGAAATCAACTGGCAAAAAAACTTTTAAACTAATACCAGAGATTCAAGAAACAAAGTTGAAATGGTTTCAGATGAGATCAATACACAGAATCCTACCAACAAATGTAGTGTTGATGTGCATAGGTGTTAAATCTGATAGCAAATGTACATTTTGTCAGGAAAAAAAAGATAGTATAGAACATATGTTCTGGGGATGTACGCACGTGAATGCTTTTTTGGGAACAATTTAAACAAATAATTAAAGATGGACGTCTACACATAACCTCTTTCTTTATAAATGAAAACATAATGCTGTTTGGACACGACGCAGATTTTAAATTTGATAGAGTGTTGAACTTTATCCCGTTGTATGCTAAATTCTATATTTACAAATGTGAATTAAAAGAAAAATAATTTCCTCATGTAAATGTGTTCATGAAATCATTAAAAGACAGGTTTGGAATAGAAAAGTACATCGCTTATGTTAACTTTAACATGGTAAAGTTTAACACTGACTGATAGAAGTATAAAGAATTTATTGAAAGTGAAAAAATGTAAACACGAAAACGTATGCTTCATTAAAAAAAAAAATTCGAAGCTAGTTAAGAATATGTAAGCGTCTGCGTATTCATTAAAGATACATTCTTGACATTCTAGGATACCATAATATACAAAGAAATGCTTTTCTTATATATATATAGAAATGGTGTGCAGTTATCAATATTCTTTTTGTGTGTGTGTGTGTATTACTGATTTTGATTTGTTTCATTCATTTTTTATGAGTTTCTCTTTTTTTGTCCAAAGTTTAGGTATGTTTACATTATCCGTTCATTTCGTTCATTTGCGATATTGAAATTACATGTACAGAAGATTGAATTGCTAATAAAAGTGTTTAAAACAATTAAATCTTAAAAAAAGGTACATCTAAATGAGTAGTAATACGATACAGGACTCTCTTTCTCTCACTCTCTTTCTCTTTGTGTGTGTGTGCGCGCGCGCGCGCGCGTGTGTGTGTGTGTGTGTGTGTGTGTGTGTGAGTGTGTGTGTGTGCGCGCGCGCGCACGCGCGTGCACGCGCCCGTGCGTGCGTGCGTGTGTGATGCCGCGTTCACTAGTATACACAGCATGCGTGCCATGTAAGTGTACGTTTATAAACATATATATATGTATATATGTGTGTGTGTGTGTGTGTGTGTGTGTGTGTGTGTGTACACTGAAATTATCACCGTCTGTTCCCTCCTTCCCCCACGCCCCCCCCCCCCCATCCCCCGCCGCCTCACAACTTCACTCTCATCACCCACTACCTCTCCTGTATGTGATCCCGTTCCCAAGTCACTCGCTTTGTGTTGTTGTCAAGTTGGGCATGTATTGATTTGTCTGTAGTGCACCTGTTCACAGTGCGATTTGTGACGTCATTCAGTGTTCGTTGCTTTGTGGATTCTTTCTCTCTCTTTTTTTTTTCACACTGCAGTTGCTTGCCATTTTTTTCTTTACAGCAAAATGTTAAAACACACACACACACACACACACACACACACACACACACACACACACACAGGTGTTACGCTTATTCTTTTCCTTTAAATAATTACTCGTACGTTTGTTGGTTCATTCTCCGTCTGGCTGTCTGACTTTCTGTCTGTTTTTTCTGTCTGTCTGTCTCTGCTTGCCTGTACGGCGCGCGCTCGCGCGCCGCGCGCGCTGTGTTTATATGTGTCTGTGGTGTGTGCACATAGACAAAGGCACGCACCGTAAGAAACACACACACACACACACACACACACACACACACACACACACACACACACACACACACACACACACTCTTTAGAGACTCTTAGAGACTTTTAAAACCTCCCTAAAGACACATCTTTTCCCTCGGACTGATTAACGATATCCAGTTACCACTGTGCGCGTGTTTGCTGGTGTTGAACGCACTCCTGTGTCTGTCTGCGTGTGAGAGCCCCCCCCCCCCCCCCCCCCCCCCCCCGGCGTGTGTGTGTGTGTGTGTGTGTGTGTGTGTGTGTGCGCGCGCGCGCTTTGAATTAGAATTATAATTTTTATCATGTTTTTCTGTAATATGCGCTTTGGGCTCTTGCGAGGTAAAGCGCTCTATAAATATCCTTTTACATTACATTACACACCACACACCACACACACACACACACACACACACGCACGCACGCACACACACACAGGCACACACGCACCCATACACACACATACGCACGCACACACACTCACATACACACACACACACGCACGAACGCATGCACACACATATCTATCTATCTATCTGTCTGTCTATCTATCCAGTATCTGTGTATCTATCTATCCATCGATCTACCTAAAATCTATCTGCCTATCTCTCTCTCTCTCTTTTTGTCTGCCTCCCCCTCTCTCTCTCTCTCCATTTATCTGTCTATCTGTCTGTCTGTCTATCTATCTATTTATTAATCTATCTATCTGTCTATCTATCTAGCTATACGATCGCGCACACAAAATTGCCTTTGAATTAACACAAGATAGTAAATGAAAGAGGAAATGAGGAGATAAGCAAACCATTCAAAGCTTTAAACTTTGCTGTAAATGTGAAAGAAAACAACCCCCACCCTTACCCACCCCCCCCCCCCCCCCCCCCCCCCCCCCCCCCCCCCCCCCCCCCCCCCCCCGAAAAAAAAAAAATAAATCTCAGAACCTTTATTGCCGGGATAACAAAAACCGCCTTTGCAAAATAGTTTTCGAATATAGAACCACGTGTATATAAATATGATTCACGGCCATTATAACGGTTATGAGCTAAGGTGTAAACATCAAAAAGTTCCTTCCGACATAAAAAAAACAAACACCAAAATCTCAGAAGCTTAAGTGCCGAGGTAACAAAAGCTGCAATTCGCAGAATCATTTTTGAGTATGGGACCGAACCATCTGTAGAAACTTACAAATTAGCTCAGTGAAGTTAATTGATGTGAGACTTGGCAGATGCGGGGACGATTGGATTTTCTTCTTTTTTTCTTTTTCAAGTGTATTTCATCCGTGTTTTACACATTTGTCAACACATCAACATACATTTACCGTTACGGTATTGTAATCCGAGTTAAATGTGCGTGCAAGACGGCGCACGCGCGGTGTATGTGTGTTGTGTGTGTGTGTGTGTGTGTGTGTGTGTGTGTGTGTGTGTGTGTGTGTGTGTGTGTGAATCAATTCTCCTCTTTCCACCCCTTCCCTTTTCTATGTTTTTCTCTACTGTCTTCCACCCCCCAACCCCCTCTCTCTTACGCACTATCGTTTGTCCCTTTTTATGCTAACATTTTGATTTTGTTTTTACGCACCTTCACTCAAGTTCTACGCCTCCCCTCTCCGTCCCTTTAAGCTACTCTTCTTAGAATGAACTTCCTTTCTTCGTCCACCCCCCCCCCCCCTCTCTCTCTCTCTCCTCTCTCT
>CM031609.1:55800018-55917518 GCA_018398815.1 Conus ventricosus
TGCTGTGTCAAAGGCATTTTCTTGTGCGTGCCATTTCTGGCATACAACTTGTTAAAGTTTGGAATGTACTGAGTGGTTTTCAGTTGTAACTCATGTTTCTGACATTTTTACTTATTTTTATGAAAACCTCAGTAGATCTTGATGATTGTAGATACTAGCAATTCTCTAATATATTAAGAGAAATTACTCGGTGTGTATTTTCAAATCCCACAATACGTGCATTGCATACTGCCATTGGTTATCTATCTCATTATCCAGTCAGATGATAGAATTCCGACAGAAAAAACTGAAAGGAGTAAAGCATAATAATAATAAAAGGTGAGAGTGGGGACAGGATGTGAACATCACTTGAGTATGGTCCAGGAACCAAGAATAAAAAACAATATTAAGAAATAGTTAATGAATCAAGTATTTACTTCAAGGAAGAAAAAGAACAAAACAAAAACTACTTGTACTTTCCATTACTAGAGCAATTCCACATACGCATCTGCCATCAGTACAACAGTCATACATGTACACAGACTAGCATATCCATTGGGGCAGAAGTCATGCTTTACCCCCACACTCCCACAGAAATTAGAAGGCTTGTAAGTTTGTAAATACTCATTCCTGAAAGGGTACATTTTCAACTGGACCAGATCAAAACACAAAGAAATACATCTTTGGAATGTCCAGACATATTTCTTTTTTTTTCCCTTTTTTTTTTAAATAGCAATCAGAGTGTAGATGTTCCCAGGTCATCTGTTCTTGTCTTCAGGCTGTTATCAGTTAATGTGCTAGACATTTGTACTGGCACCAGTGTGGTGGGTCAGGTGTTCCTCACATTCTTTTCTGTTAAATCTTGAAACCTGAATGTGCAGTGCAAAGTCCTGGGGGCCAATGGCAGTGAGGACGACCAGTTTCACCCAGGTCACCACTGTACTGCTGACCATGAAGTCGGTGGACAAACACAGCTTCACCCTGGACAGGGTGAGACTTCATGGAAAGCTTACAGCTACACGCCATCCTGTGATGACCAGACACTGGCTGAATAGTGTTCATGATGATGTAGAGGTTTACATGTGTGTGTGTGCATTTAACCCTCTGCCTACCGCATGACTTTGTGCTATATGACCATGAGAATACCATGCCAAGAGAGGTAACTCCGCAACACATACACACTTGCCATAAAGAAACCTCAATAGAAAATTTGTTTTTAACTTATCTATTCTGTAAAAGTAATGAAAAAAATTCAAAGACATCACTCCATCCAAAACAGCCATTTCCCCCCACATATAGTGAACTGGTACACGAGGAAAAAAAAACAAACGAACAGACTAACTGTACTTTGGTATTCTCAGTGCTAAAACAATTTTCCCTAAATTCACTGTACCCACAGAACATCATGGATTAGGAGCACAGAGTGATTTTCCAAGTCTAAACAAAGTACTGAAACCTTCAGGAACAAAATAAAAGTCATTCTGTATGGTATGCACACTAAATAATCAACTTTTATTGTGAAGCAAAAAACAACCACCCAAACTTCAACAATTTTGTTAAACTGAAGGCATCACATAGGCCTACAAGAAGATTTGTCTTCTAACTACTGAGGGAAAAAATAACAAGAACAGATTACTGAATACTGGGCTTTAGATTGTGATGGAATTCAACAAAAATGTGCTTTTGCACAAGTGCACTGAGCAACCCCCCCCCCCCCAACACACACACACTGTGGTGATGATGTACCTCTTGTCCAGCTCCTAGATCCTCTTTGCTTTTTGATAAACAGGCAGTTTTTATTTCAGGCCAGAGTTTATGTTCATCCTTTTCTGCTTGCTTTCTGCAGCAAATAAATTTGTTTCTCGTTAAAAGTCTGCCAAAATTCTTCTGAAATCAAAAAGCTAAAGGTGATGCTCCTACGGCAAATCGTGGACACACCCACTGACTGACCCGGTTTCCTGGCTATCAAAACAAGGGAAACTTTTGGGGGCTTCACTTCTTGTAGCCAACCACTCCAGTCAAGAATTAAAGAATCTCTAGCAAGTTTTGTTTTTCGAATTTTCTTTTTTGGAGGGTCTGGGCCCAGCTGCAATGGGCTATTCGACATCGTCATTATCATCGCCTGAATCATTATTGATTCCGGCCTCAAAATCAGTCAGCAGTCGATCTTTATTCATAACTAGGTCAAGATTGACGTCCGAATCGTCTTGCTTCAAATCTTCTTTAAGAGTGTAGCCCGCAAATACGCTCTCTTCATCAATATCACTTCAGAAAATGAATTCTGCAAGTTGCATAGTTACTTGATCCGCCATTTTCCCAGAAAATCTTCGCGAAAAAAAGCCGAACTTTGAAAATTCACAGCAGCGAAACTACTCCACCAAAACTCATGCAACAAAAACCAAAATGGCGTCCAGAAACGGAAGTACCGGAAGACTCTTCTGTCGCAATTGCATTCTGGGATATGCGATGGTGAAAGCGAAAGTCGTTGACCGAGTATTCAGCGGTCGATCCGGTATTCAGAAGGAGGAAATCTCGCGGTCGATCCGGTAGGCATTGGGTTAAAGTTGTTTGTTTTTCAGCTAAATTTGAACATGTAGAGCTGGTTTGCTTTGTTTAGTTTTGAATGCGAAAACCTTTTACCTTTGTTTTACATCCATTTTTCTTTTCTTTTTTTTTCTTTTTTGTTTTTAGAAGCAGACTAGAAAACAAACACTCAGTGTGTTTTCACCAAGTTTGTTTATTTACTCTTGTTTTTCCAATCATTCAGCTTTCAAAAGAGCAATGATTTTCAACTGGTGCTTTAAATGTAGGGTATAGTGTAAGTGATCATATGGGAAAGTACTGCTTTGATGGTGGTTGTATACATTGATCATGATATTCATATTACAAGGTTTTACCAGGAATTCAGAGATTAATCATGCAGGGAGTAATGATGTGAACGTGTTTACCTGCACTTAAAGCTTGATATTAATCAACGTGTTTGACCAGAAAAATGCATTTGGTTTTCCTTTTTCGATCTCAGACCTGTGTAGACAATAAACTGTATCCTGTTGCAGTTGTCTCACCTGTCTCCATTGCACGGCACTATTCACATGAACCTCAAGTGTCTGATGGAAGCTAATGTAGAAGAGAAAGGCTTTCTGGTGAGTATGACACTTTCTGTTCCCTCAAAGTGCACATGCATGTGCAAGTGTTCATGACAGCACCCGAGCACACAAACACATAATGTTATTTTTTGTCATGAAATGGGTCAATTGTCATTGCTGCAATTTTTTTTTTTCTTGTGGCCGAAGAATTGAGTTGTTATTGGCTTACAAAGTTATGTCTATGTATGTTTCTTTGGAACACTGTTTTCTAAGTTAAAGATTTACTCTGCAAGAAAGCAGAACACCACCTTTCTGTTGATGACTTTAAACCATTGTGCTGACAGACCATGTTTGAGGACGTCAGTGGACTGGGATCCTGGCATCGTCGATGGTGTGCTCTAGGGGGTAACAAACTGCAGTTCTGGAAGTACCCTGATGATGAAACCAGAAAGGTAACACTTCTTGTTTTCTTCTTGGTTCACTTTTTAATTCTAAGCTTCATAGTTCCAAATGCTGCTCTCAATAATAAAGGAAAATTTCATTCTAAGCTTCATAAGCGATAGCTCCAATTGCTGCTCTTGATCATAAAGGAAAATTTAATTCTAAGCTTCATAAGAGTTAGCTCCAATTCCTGCTCTCACTCATAAAGGAAAATGTCTCAAAATTAATGCTTCTCTTCAAAATTTTATTGTTTATGGACAAATGTTTGAACTTTTTGGATGATGTCAGAAAACCATGGTTATGTATGTCAAGAGTTGTATTTTGACATTTTGCTACCATTTGAATATAACTGTTTTTACTTTATCATGCAATGTAAACAAAAAAACCAGTGAAGCAGCTGCTTTGAATCACTTTATGTATGACCACAATCCAGTAGATGTTCAACAGAAAGAGAAAGCAAACATTTTTACTTACCGGCATGTTTAAATTCACTGGGTGAGTCGCCTGCAAATTGTGTTGCACTACAGATGCTGTTAAATTTAGATGCACAAAAATCAGTATGAAATGTTCCACTATGACTTCACTTGAATTCTTAAGTTCAAAATAAGTTCAGTTATTAGGGAGTTTTGGTGTTTTGGCTTGAACAATTCAAGTTGGTTTTTTTTTTTCTCTTTAAATCAGAAGTTCATACTCGTGGTTTTCATTTGGATTTTGTGGAGCTTAGATTTCTATTCTGCATACTTTAGCATGTTTTGTCATTTTCAGTTTATTTGCATTTATTCCGTTTGTAACCGTCTCTAAATATGCACACATTTTATAGCATGTAGATACAAGGTCTTGTGTTAAGCAGAATAATTGAGCTGAAAGTCACCTGCAAAGGAAAGGTACTTTGAGTCAGACTCAGCAAAAAGAGGACTAAGAGATCAGGTGTCCGTGGTTAAATGTTCAGGTCCAAGCACAAAATCTTAGAGGAACCATATCTATCTTCTGATGCTGGAGAGTTGACACTGATTAGTTCCACCTTTGACTTGTACTTCAATATTTACTGAAAGAAATAACTAAGGGAAACTGTAAATAATTCATCCAGAGCATGTGTTGTTGATCAGGAATCCATGGGCTACATAGACCTGAAGCGATGTGTGACGGAGAAAGTGGGTCTCATCTCCCGTGACGTCTGTGCTCGGCCCCACACCTTTGAGTTGACCACAGTGCGGCAGCCACAGAAGGGAGAGAAAGACACCTTGATTTCCAGGACCTACAGCACCATGACCACTGTCAGGTAAGTCTGCATCTGCCACTTCCATGGTGTAGTGCTTAGTGTTACGTGTTGTGGGCCAAGATTGTGGGGTCATATCTCAGTAGAGGCACATATTTGTGTTATTTTTACAGCCCCAACTAGCTCCCATTCAGAATTTTGGAGTGTGCCATGGGAAGACTGGAGCTACATTATTACATTTCATTAAGTTAATCCTTTATCTTCATTACAGCCATAGACAAGGTTGGTGACACTGAAGGGGTATGCCCCAGAAACGACATTCAGGTGCGCTTTCTGTGATGTGTCCCTGTGCTGTCACAACAATCACTGCTTTTGAAGTTACCACGACCGACACATTTCACTCTGACTAGCAGCATATGTGGACCATCGAAATCTTCTGTTTTGTAAATAGCATCATTTGTATTTTTTAATCAGAGCTGACTTCATCCCTGACTGGGAGTCGTCAGTAAACCAGATGATTGTCATTGTCGTTATTTTAGAAGGAAAATATCTTTAGCCTTCTTTTGCCATCACTCATGTACCACTATTCCTTTCTTTTCTTTATGGATTATCTGCAAAGCTTTAAGCGCTAAGACGCCTGCTTGAGGACATCTGCAGCAGCAGAAGTTGCTGCCATGTTTACTTAATTATACCTGCGGTTTCGGTGTAGATTAATTTGGAAGCTTTGAGCATTAAGATATGCTGGTTGAGGATCTTTTCTATATGAAGATATTGCCACCTGCACATTGCTTTGATTCAGACCCCTAAAATTTTGAAATATTTTCAGCATTTGCTGAGTGACTATGAGTAATAGTGATAGGGGACTGTCCATTTCACATAATTGTAGACAGTTCAGTGCCTGAATATGCTGAAATGATGACAACAGCTCAGTATGCTGTGCAGACTGTAGACATGTGTCTGTGCTGGATTAGGCTTCAGTGCAGTGAGTAAGATGACTAACAAGTGGGAGTTGGGGTCAGTGTTACTGATCAATTCCTGATGTGTTAAAATCAAGGATGCGACCACAACAGTTGGTTATTAACATCAATAGAGAAACATATGCATGACTAGCTCTGTTTCCAGTTTGGTGAACACAGTTTTGCATTATTCAGGCTAGCAGATTTTTTTAATGTTTTGTTTAAAGGTCACATGTTCCTGTAAGTTTGTTTGGCACTGTACAAATTTAATCTGCCTGCCTGTGCTTTCAGACACATGTTGTCAGCAGACACGAAGGAAGAGCGTATTGTGTGGTGCAACAAGATTAACCGAGCTTTGGCCACCCTCCGCACCTGGCATGCCGATGCCATGCGACCCATCCCCAAATGAGGCTGCTAGAGGAAGGGACACTGAAGTGAACAGAATGGACTGTGATGAAAAGGTTGTGATGGTTGTTGGAGTGGACTGTGTACAGAATTTACTGTAAATAACTTGTGCATACTCACAAATGGTACAGTACTTTCACACTCCTAACCAGCGTACGCTGCCTTAAGTCCCTACAAAAGTGTAAAGAGAATGTTTGATAATGAAAGCGGACGTAAAGTATTTGCTGGAAAAGATATATGATCCTCTACTGCTGAAGCTTTTTTGTAAAATCATCTTAGTCGTAATCAAGAAATTGGCATAATGTATGAAATATTTAAATATGTTAGATATAATGATAATTTGCTTCAGTTATCAATGTTCATGGCATGACAGGAATGGTGATGGCATCCATGTAAACTACTGAAAAGTGTAGCATTATAATGTATATGTGTTTTCTATTCCAAGTGGCCAGCCCATGAACTGGGAGGGGGGGGGGGGGGGGGTGCTTGACAGAACTGCCAAGTGCCTGTGTGTTGCCATGGTTGATCAAAATGAACAGGGCTGTATCAGCTGGTGGTTTTCTCTGTCTCTAAAAACGATGTGATAGTGTCGGCAACAGAAAGGAGATGGCTCAGTGTATATATACTCGTACTTCAGATGACAACGGTTGTGATGTCTTTAGTGGCTGACCATCTTTTCTTAGCTGAGAATGAGGCATTGCCACATTAATTCTCAATCTACTCTTAGTCAAGCAATTCTCTTCACACATCAAAAGACACTTAATACATTATCACTTGTTTTACCTGACAGTGACACAGCAACCCTTGCATTAAAATGCCTCAGAGCTTTCGTAATAAAATTATTGCATGTGGATTTTTTGTGTTGAAAATTTGTTATGTTGCTTTCTGTATTATGTGCAACATAGCCAGTTTGTGTTTTTTTGTCCATTGTCAGTGTATCATCTATCTGTGATCATTGCTTCTGTTTGGTATATTGCTGTTACGTCATTGCTATTCCGTCTTTGTCAGATTTTGTTTTACGGACTCCAGTAACCCAAGGTGCCCCAGAAGCGCATCATATCTACAGATATTTGAACACAAACTAATGCTGCGTGGTAGTAAACATCTGACATGTCAGATTACTACAGAAATGGTAAATCTTACAATATGAAATTATTCCAAGCTGTATGGGTGAAAGTTGGCCAACAGAAAAATGCTTCTTTTTTTCCCAACTAAAGCAGAAAATTCCTCCCCGAACCAAACCCCCCCCCCCCCCCCCCCCCCCAAAATCAGAAAAGAAAAAAAAACTTTTGGAGAAAAAAGACCCTAACAAAAGCATGAACAAGCCAGTCTAAAGAGAAAACAATTCCTACCGATCGGTTGGTCATTCAACTTCTGGACTATTGGTGCAACCACAGAGGCTCACATTAATTTATGTTTGCAAGAGTAGCAGTTATTAATGTCATGCAAATTATGATTAAAACACATGGAAAAAGCCGTTTATTTATGGGAGAATGTGAGGGAATACAAGAACAAAAGGCAAGGAGTCAGGAACAGGTGGAGATGGGTGATGGGCAAATGAAAACCACTCATCTGATCAGGAATTTATAGTATGTAAAACAATGAAGTCTGTAATTTTCCAGCATGGAAAATTTGTGCACCATAAGATGACGAAATTGTTATTTTCGTTGATAAGACAGTAATATAATAACAGCACTGAGTACACATAAAACTCAGAACCGAGTTGTCTTTCCCTCACTTCCAGGATCAGCACCTTAATTTGTTAAGATTTTTTTTCTTTAGTCTACATTCTCATAGTGAACTGACCTAAAGAATGAATAATTTTCACACTTCCTGACCTGCTGGTAAAACTTCAATTAGTTGTCAGGGATGCACCAAGGACAAAAAAATGATGAGACAAATTGTCCTGAATGAGAAAAATGAATAGGTTATTGTATCCTGGCTGATGAAAACCAGTAAGACAATTTGACATCAAATAATAAATGCCACAGTAAACCATTCTTGAATAGCTGTCTGCCAGCAGTGAGTACATGTGACTGTACATACATTAGAATGGAAAATTGTATTCCAATAAATGTTTGAGTATAAATGTCATTGTAAGTGGGTATCTTTGAATGTTGAACACATCCAGTGTTAAATAGTGCATCACAGATTGTAATTTTGCAGTCATTCCAAGTTGGTATATTTGAATACTGAACACATCCAGTGTCATATGGTGCACCACAGATTGTAATTGTGTACTCAGCTTTGATCCAACTGAAGAAACCAGAAATGGCTTGTGAATGAATGACCAGAATATTGTGAAAATTTTGATTTTAACCAAGAAACAATGACATTCATTGATTCAATCGATCATTTTACTGTACAAGACCTGAGCAGCCAGCCCCTGCTGAAACCAGGGCAGGTAACAGGTCTTGTTATTCAAATTCATCTGTAAGAAACCAGTATTGATGCCATCTTGAATGCACATACTTTGCATTTATCTTTCGTTGAAAAATGTTTTTCTTCAACTTTCAGTGCTCTTTCTCTCTCTCTCTCTCTCTCTCCTGCAGTTATACTACACTTTAATTAATCAAAGCAACGCCAAATTCTTTCCCCTGAAGAAAGGGGTTCAAATGGTATTAATTTCAGAGTGCAGGCAAATTAACATGAATTAGATTCTTGACTTGGTTAAATAATCAAAACTTAAAATAATTGTGAAATATATATGTCTTTCTGCAATGACTTTGAGAAGTATATTGTGATTAAAGAATAAGGTCAAGTGTCAACTCAAATTTAAGTAAAGAAATGAATGTTTTCCTTGATGAGTCAGTGTGTATGGCTCAGTGAGCATTCCATTATACTTTTTATGGTTAAAATCACATCTTCTCTTGCTTTTCTTTTGCCTTGCAATCCTGGAGCTGCCACAACATTCAGATCATGTGATTAGCAGTTTCTATGTAAGGCCATCAGATGCATTTCAGAAGTTATTGCAACCCTGTGTGAAAGAGTAGTTCCAGTTTCCTTGCATTTAGAGCAGAACATCAATCCACTGTCAGACATCCAAGGTTAAAACTGTTTTCATGAACAAGTGATGTAACGCAGTCTGTTTAGTGACAATTTTGCTTTTTTGTGGTTTGAAAGACAAAGGTTGAGCTGAATTGCCTGTATCTGTTGTAGCTGGAATTGCACCCTTTGTTCAAAAAAGGTCCCTAAACTTTTCTGGCCACGTGTCGTTTTAGGTGTCATCAGTTTTTGTCTGCTGGCTGGTTAAAAGTTTTTAGGGTTTAGCTGTGTCATGGAATATGAAACACAAGAGCTGCAGAGTTTTTCCCTTGTGCATTACAGAGAGAAAGCCAAACGTTTTGAGCATGGGTACAATGATTCAATTCATTCACTTTTTTTACGATCTCTTCTCTATGAAATTTGTCATGAAACCCTGCAGTTTGCTATTTCGTGATAACTAACCTATTCTGTTGCGATTATATGTTTTGTCAGCAAGATGTGGAAATCAGTATATCAGACCTGCCTACCCTTCCGTAATCGTCCGTAATTTTACGGAAATTAACCCCCCATTACGGAGGTACGATTTTCCGTGCGAAATTACGGAAAAGAAAATTGAAAAACTACGCAAATTTCAGACTCGAAAAATTGTCGACTGCTAGACCTTTCCGAGACCGCAGAGTAACTTCCCTTGACTCAAGCCGAAACCACAGATGGTTCGGAACTTGCGATTGGTCAATATAGTGCTGTGGGCCAACACGACACGCCATCACATCTGTGCGCGCCATTCGAAGCTTTTTGTTCAGCCATTGTAAGACAAAGTTTCAACCGATTTTTTGCCGGCGATTGTGAAAATGGCGGAGAAATCTTCTAAACGTTTGCATGAAACCGATGACGAGGGTTCGAAAACCACTGTGCCACAACGGAAGAAGGCGAAGAAGCAAGTGTTCCGAAGTAAATACACGCGGACTTGGCCTTGTCATGGACCTGGATTTGTATACTCATTTCTGCTCGGTGTGCAATTCAGACTTCTCCATCGGACATGGGGGAGCAAATGACTGCAAGCGCCATATCTCGGGGAAAATGCACAAAGAGACAGCTGCGAGTGCCTCCAGTCAGAAGATCACATCGTTGTTTACGAAATCCAGCGAGAGCAGCCGTCAGACCCACACACGGAAGATCACCAACGCAGAAAGACTGTTGTGTGAGCTGATCTGCGAAAACAACTTGTCCCTGAGCTGTGCTGACAAGATAGTGGCGAAAATGAAAAGGTCCTTTTCATTTTCGCCACTATCTTGTCAGCACAGCTCAGGGACACACACACACACATATTTTTTTTTTTTTTTTTTGTGGGGGGGGGGGGGGGGGGGGGGTTGTACATTAGGTTCTTCATCAGTGGTGTCATCTGTGGTGACTGCTGTGTAAGTTACAAACTGTCAAGTATATCACCTTTGAATTGACCTGAAACTCCTGTCCTGAGTCCGTCATCTGCCATCATCCCAAGGTATTTTAATTCTGCTTTGTTGTTTTTGTTCCTTTTTTACTGTTTATATTTTTTGTTAAAATGTTAAAAATGTAGTTGGAGTTTTGTACACATTATTTGTTCAATGTTAAAAATGTAGTTGGAGTTTTGTACACATTATTTGTTCAAAAACGCCGTGTATTACGCGTCCGTGGAATTACTGAAGGAAATGCAAAATTACTGAAAATCTCTGTGGTTATTACTGATGAGCACAACATGAGGTAGGCAGGTCTGGTATATGTTAATTGTCCGCCAGTTTAAAGTTTCAATTAGACAGTTGACTTGACAGAGGGGAACACTATTGCACATTCTCAATTGAATTGAACTTCGTCCTGAGCCTGACACTCCAGTGTGTTACTGAGTGTTATTCATTTCTGTTCCTTATACAGCAGAAAACTTGTCATTTCTGTTAAAATTGAGAAAGGTTTCAGAAGAGGCTGCCTGCTGACCTTGAACCTTTTTCCTCTGTGGGTTTTTTTTTGTGTGCGGGTGGGGTTTTTTTTTTTTGTTTTTTGTTTTTCACGTTGCCACTTTCACCCATTAGGATGCGATGCCTATTTTAGCCACCAACACTGGTGCTCCTATCTGTTGTTGATAGTACCCTAACAGCTTGGAGGTGACCTTCAAGGGGCAATTCGGTCAGTTTGTTCTTAACATGTCTCCATCCTGATGAAGCATTGAAAATACTGCAGACTTACATGCACAGTGCTCGCACATATTACATTATTTCAGTTTGTCTCCAACATGTACATGTATGTATGTGTTCATTTCCAAAGAGTTTAATTACAATGGATTGAGGTCTTGTTTTGTGATTATGATGTGAAAATCATTGTTTCATGTTGATTTACGCAGTATTCTTGTCCAGCATGAACATGTACATAATGTTGTATTATGTTAGTAACTGCAGAATGTCTTGATGGAAAGGTAATGTGGGAAATATACTCATTGCATGGAAAATTTACGTCATATGAAATTGTTAAATAATAAATTTGGTAATTGTGTGTTCTGGTATATTATTATTATGTGCGTGTACACTGTGTTTCATTTGGAAAATATGTTAGCAAAAAAAAAAAGTTAAGCAGTGACATATTTGCACCAATGCGCAAGATGCTTGCATTGAAGAACCTTTTTTGTTCTGACAACAGGGAAGAGGAGTGAAATGCAAGACTAGCAAGTAACTGAAGCGTGAGATGGAAAGAAAGTGGAAGAGCAAGAGGCATGAGTGGGATACAAAATATCAGGAAAATGGAGTATAGGTCATGTACTGATGAAAGAAAAGGCGTGGGTTGATGGCTCATAAGAATAGTGAGGTGAAAAAGGTTACAGTGCTGCCAAGTGCTTCACTTTTTGCGTTGCAACTGCTATGCTTTGTGACAAAATGCTGCACCAAAAACCAAAAATAAAAAAAAGTAAGCATTGCACAGACTTAGTGTGTGCCTGAACTGAACGGAGGCAAGATGGATTTTTTAACTGCAGACTTGTTTCTCAAAAAATCGCCTAGTTCAGTGAGGAGAGGAAGAAATAGAAACAGTATGGTTTTGATCTGACGTACTAAAAATATAACTGGCCAACAATGAAACGAACCTGTAAGGCGGCAAACTCATGATCATCTTTAGTTATTTTTCTACTTCTATTTCTTCCTCTCCTCACTGAACTAGGCGATTTTTGGAGAAATAATTCTTTCCTAGTCCACCATCATGTCGAGTGTGACGCGAAGTGCGACTGTAAATGCTCATGTGATATCACATACGGGTGCTAGCTTTAATTCAGAATGCTACACTTAAAATGTCAAAATGCTACACTGTGCTTTTGAGGCCTTGGCAGCTCTGAGGTCAGAATGACATTTTGGTGTTGACATGATTACTGCCTATGAGTAATAAAGGGAAATCACTGCTGACACATTGTTTGGGTCTTTTTTTTTCAATCACTATTACTTAGGTCTATTCTTCTCTTTCAAACTTTTTGTTTACAAATCTCTGAGGGTTATGTAGATAAGAGCCCTGTCACGTATTTGAACAGGAGAGCTCCATTAACATCATTTTAAGTTTTTAATTTGGGAAATTCATGAAGGCTTGTTGGATGAATGTAGTGGTGGCCTTTTTCCTCTGGAGCAGTTCATTCTGACTCCATGACAAGCAACTGTTGTCAACCAGGAGCTTAGTAAGTGCTGTGCTGTGTTGAATGACAGCAGACACCACTGAACACCAACAAAATGACTTCAAGGCATTTCAGTTGTTTTAAGTGGTTATCTTCTGATAACTTGACATGGACAGCACTGTGCCAATGGTGTGACTGTGTAGCATACAGCAGGAATGAGAATTCAGGGAGCCACTGAGAGTGTGCAAAGATGAGACAATGGCCCAAACAAGAAAGAAAAAGACTTGTAGGAAGGAATCTTTATTGAACGTTATTGGATGACCTGCCAGTGGAGAATAAGAATAATCATCTGTACAAACTCAAGATCAACATATTTGAGGCTATATAGACAACAGGTAAGAGAATCTGATGGCTATTGAGCAGGCTACAGTCGGAGAGGCTACAGTCAGAACTAGCTATCTCAGTATAGCCAGGTGGATTAGTGATGGTGTAGCCAGCAGGGCAACTTTGGGTGGGGCAGAGTTGCCTACCGTTCCTGAGCAGCCGTATTTGATCCGGATCTAAGTAAAAATATCCCTTAGTCCGGAAAGTACGGTTATCGAAAGTATGCTCCGGAGAAAAAAAATCACCGTGGAAAATTTCGTGGGGGGGGGGGGGGGGGGGGGGGGGGGGGGGGGGGGGGAATTTTGGCTTGCCTTCACCAAGTGTGAGTTCGAGCATGCGCAATGGGAAACGCTTTGTAAACCAAGTTTTTCTGATTGGTTGACCCACTTCACTTCACTTCCCTTCAAGCTCGCTGGCTGGCCTAGGCCTAGTAGGCCTAGGTGCAGGCATTCAAGTTTCAAAATGGCCAGCAAGAGGAAGCAAAGCGATCAGTGTGGTTCGTCTGAAGATCGTTCTGAAACTCCACCACGGGATGTGAAAAAACCACGACGAATGCAGGCTTTCAAAACGGATTATTCGAGAAGTGGCCCTGTTTAAGACCTGGACAGAAGGGGCAAACATTCGGATTTTGCTCTGTGTGCAAGTGTGACTTTTCCGTCGCTCATGGTGGAAAGGACGACTGCCGTCGGCACATCGAATCGAAAAACATGCCGAGTGTGAGAGCAAAGCCAAGGAAGTGGGCAAATGCCTGAAAATATCAGGATTTTTCACTTTGAGTTCTTCATCCAGCCCTGATATGGCTCTTCGTAGTTGGCTGGACTATAAGCAACATGAATTGAATTGAATTTGTGTGTTCATTTATTGTATGTGTATTACAGTCTTAACAGGCAGACGCACTTGAACTGTCTGTTCCGGACAAAAATCCTGTGTTACTGATTTCTGAGACATTTGTTCCTGATGAGCAAATTTTGGGGTAGGCATGTCTGGTGGGGCAACATTTACCCGCTGTGGGCTGCTCCAGATGGCAAGCTGCTGGCAGATTCCACTGGGAACATCTGTAACGGCACACATCATGCTTTTCTTTTTTTCTTTTTTTTTTTACCCTATCAACACACCTGGCCATGACGACATTAAGTGCAGAACTGCAAACACAAACATGATCAGAACAAAAATTTGCACATGCGGAAATAAATATACAGGAAGAAGTGCACAGAAACGCAAATGCCATTCGTGATCTTCATAGTCATTTCAACTATATCCTCTGTGTATTACTCTCCCTCCAGCCCAAAAGGGCTATGTACCAAAATGACCATCAGCTGGTCCACTCTACCCCACTCCCTCCGTATACACAAGCATCCTCTCTGGGTATTTGTGTTCACAAACCAAAAACACGCACGCACACACACGTATGTGTGCATGTACACACACATGATTGGATACAGACAGAGAGACGGTATCAAATGTAGCAAAACAGTTCATGATTTTATGTCGAGTCCAGCAAGTGGAGCCTCATGAAATCAGTGAAGTATACAGGCCTTGTTTCCACAGTTAAAATTACCAAATATCAAAACTTTATCAATTTCCCTCTGTGACTGCAACAAAATTAAAGTTGTATACTTTGTACGCATTCAGTATGCAATTCTGTGGCAGTGGTATATACTTACACACTGCATACCAACCAAACATTACACACATATTTCAAATTTAAAGCACACTCAGTATCATGCCATTGTTCTGGTCCAGTCAATATAACAAGATTCTTTCACAATTGTTTCTTATATTCTCTAATCTCTGCATCAGCATGTCTTGTCCTTTACCGAAATCAACATTGCTGAACATATCTAAGTTATGAGTCACTCATGGTGACATAAACCAATCCAAACTTTATCGCACTGATAAAAAAAAAATGCAATCTGATTTAAAATGGCTTCAAGGCACACTTAGAATAACATGTATAACTGACTTGGCAATGTATAGATTTATGTTGTTAATGGCATTAGTAGTGAATTCACCAGATCAGAGCAAGTATTTTTAGAGGTGCTGTAAGTATTTCAGCCAGGGATTTAAGTTTAGTGTTTCCTGAGATGCTGCGATTCAACAATTCTAACATCATGGGTTTTAAATAATCCAGTCATTATTTTCATTCAACATCGGAGTCGGTTTTACTTCCACAAAATTTGATGACTTTGTCAGTATAGCATGACCCCACATCCATACCAAAACTGTTTGTTTGTCAACAAACAAGAGTGAATGGAAACAAAACCCATGGCAAGGCTTTGATCCTTCAGTAAAAAAAATATGAGTCCCCGGAGACTCATGGTGTACAGCAAGGCTTCTGGTCCTTTAGAAAAAAATGTGGATCCTTTGAGACCCGATAGGTACAGAAAGGCTTTGGTCATATACAACAAGCATGGGTCCTTGGAGACCAATAGGTATGAAAGGCTTTTGCCCTATACAAAAAGCATGGGTCCTTTGAGACCAATAGGTATGGAAAGGCTTTGGTCCTATACAAAAAGCATGGGTCCTTGGAGACCAACGGGTATGGAAAGGCTTTGGTCCTATACAACAAGCATGGGTCCTTGGAGACCAACAGGTATGGAAAGGCTTTGGTCCTATACCAAAAAGCATGGGTCCTTGGAGACCAACGGGTATGGAAAGGCTTTGGTCCTATACAAAAAGCATGGGTCCTTGGAGACCAACAGGTATGGAAAGGCTTTGGTCATATACAACAAGCATGGGTCCTTGGACACCAACAGGTATGGAAAGGCTTTGGTCATATACAACAAGCATGGGTCCTTGGAGATCACCAATGTATTGCAAGCAAACTTTTAAGTGATGGATGGTAAAACAAGAGAAGTCATTGCATACAAATTTGGAGTCATTCTATGTGTGATGATGGAGAGGCAGTCAAAGAATGTGTGAAGTAAAGGAAGATGAGGGGAGGGGGCACAGTTGAAAGTCGAAGGAAGGCTGTCTCTACCTTGCTCTCTTCTCTCATACACACGGTGAGCAAAGCATAGTTTTAAGCAAGCCCACCTTTCCTAGGCTGCCCTGTCGTCTTATAGTATAAGCCTGTGCATTTTAGCCAGCCTTGTTCCAGATGTGTATGCCATTATCTCGTACTGTCACAACTGGTGATTTTAATTCATTTGTATTCACCTTCCTTAGATATTGTATTTTCCTTTACAATATTAAATGTATTTTCAAAAGGAAGATGACGACTTCCATTTTTTGATGATGGTACCTCTAATCTTCAACTGAATGACGGTATATATAGAGAAAGAGCCCTAGATGCAGGCCACCTTTCACCACTCACTCCAACACTTACCTGGCAGTGCATTGGAACTGGCCTGAGCTACCATCCACACAGGTACACTTGAACTCGCAACCATCATTCCACTGTTCTTTGTACACCTGTCCTTTGTACAGACATCCACTGGTCTGACCTGCAACCCCACAGTGAATCAATGGATCAGAAAAATCTCGTATGCATAAAAGACTGACACAATCCAGGCTAGGTATAAATCTGTCCAGTTGCTTGTCTAAAGTCCAGTTCACTTCTGTTCAATCTATCACGTTGTTTAAAGCCAGACTGAACATGAAGGCCATGTAAGCAATTCAAAAAGTTGAAATCAATTAATGTTAAACCCCTGAAACATTACTTTTTAAGAACAGAAATGAAGTTGGTCAAAGTGGAGCATGCACACTTGCACATGTATGCATTCACACTTGCACACACAAACGCACTCCTACGCCTTCTCTAGACCACAGATCAGTTCGAAAGAATGAGTGATAGACAAAAAAGGAACGAGAACAATTGTCAACAGGCCAACACTTACCAGAGACAACAGTCTGAGAGCACACAGGTCGAGCACAACATTCATTGGGGGGCCTTCTGCAGTGTGCAGCCTGCCGGCAGATTCTGATACTCTACACATCTGGAATGCAGAAAGTGAATGCATACACATACACAGTGATCATATCAAAGGCTTATTTCTTACCTGACCATTAATGTTGTATTAAGTCCTCAAACTGGAGACAAGATCTAAAAGCTTCACAGAACTGGTCTGTTTAGATAATAAAACAAAACACCTGCGCACATAGACCAAAACATTTTCAGTTTTTTTATTAAACCTTCAGTTCAACAGACAATATGTAAAGATGGTATTTTCAAAACAGAATTGTTCTATGTTGCCAACTCAAAAATCTATCTGTGAAATATAAATGAATAAAAACTGTACAGCTCAACACTACAACACCACAGGATAAAACGAGTGAAAGTCTGTATAAAAAACATTGTTCATACAACTGCCCTTAAGTTTCATGGTTTAACTTCACAAAATCTTGCATCATACAAATAAACAGGAGAAGGAGGAACAGCTCATGGCCAGTTGTTTTTTTTCCTTTGTGATTATCACACTTGCCATCCTCATTCAAACAGTTCTTTTTCCTGGTGACTTTTCAACGTATGGCATCCCGTCATCCAAACAGTTTCAAAATTGTTCAGATGGCTTGCACACACACACACACACACACACACACACACACACCAAACCCTCCATCCCATCCCACTCATGTATATATACTGTTCAAAAAAAGTTAAGGACCAAATTGAGAATGCACAAAAACTTTTAAAATTCACAAAAATTCAACTGTACCGCCTTTGTGATCCAAACAAATTGAACCATACGCACAAATTGATAGTGAAATGCGGCAACTGCAATTTTGTGGCACACATTTCTCACACGCCTTGAAAAACACGTGTCGCGACTTGTCATTTTTGGAACAAATTTGGGGTGAATTTCTGATGTGTTTGGGATCCGAGGAGCATGTGCTGAATCAAAATCATGTGAAGCACGAGCTAAATCAGGCTGCAGGTCATAAAGTATGCTCAACCAAATGTCTTTAAAAGCCACTGTACTGGCGAAAAATGCAATGCAACAGCACGCCTCCCATGTCGAAGACTGAACGAGCTGGATCGAGGAAGGGCAATAGGATGGCTCCAAGAAGGAGTTGCAGTCCGGGAAGTTGCACGGAGACTTGGGGTATCACACTCTGTTGTTATCAGACTCAGACAACGCTTTCAAGACACAGGAAGAGTGCAAGAACGACCCCGCTCTGGTCGACCCAGAGTAACACCACACGAGACGACCGATACATTGAAGGCAGGCCACACAAGAAAGAACAGCAAGTGCAAACAACATCAGACGTCGCCTTAGTGATGCCACCAACACTGTTGTCAGTGATCAGACCATCCGAAACCGCTACACGCTGCTAACCTCCGTGCTCGACGACCAGCCATAAGACCTCGTTTGACTGATGCCCACAGAGCAGCACGCCGAGTATGGTGCACGCAGCACGTGAGATGTACACATGAACAGTGGGCTAACGTGATGTTTACAGACGAGTCGCGGTTCTGCCTGGATCCCACCGATAGACGGAACAGAGTCTGGAGACGCCGTGGGAAGCGTTTTGCAGAAGAAGCTGTCCTGGAAAGGAACCGCTATGGTAGGGGATCCGTTATGATTTGGGGCGGCATAAGCACATGTTACAGAACGGTTCTCTACAATGTGGCAGGGAACTTGAATGGTGTTCGCTACCAAACAGAGATTTTGCAACCCCTGGTGCTGCCAGCCCTTCAACAGCTTGGACCTCAGGCAGTCTTTCAATACGACAATGCACGGCCCCATCGCACCAGAGCAGTAAACACATTTCTCCAAGCTGCTGGTGTCAACAGAATGCAGTGGCCCGCAAACAGCCCAGACCTGAACCCATCGAACATCTTTGGGATGAGCTGGGCCGGTGACTGCGGCAGCGTCGTCCTCCTCCTGCTAACCTGGGTCAGCTGTTTGAGTCACTCCAGCAGGAGTGGGCTGCTGTCCCCCAGGCCTTTCTGCGCACACTGATGAACTCCATGCGACAACGCTGCCTTGAATGCCTTGCCAATAACGGGGGACACACACGTTATTAACCATGACATTGAACAAACACTCCTGTGACTTTCAAATTTGGGGGTTGGGGTGTTTGTACTGCGCTCGATTCCAGTTTGTTGATTCCTCGAACTTGTCATTGTCTTTACACACTTTTCACATATTCAATAAATTCATGTTACACTTGGAGATTGATCACTTCCCAATTTTCTTTTTTATTATAAGTCTTGCGGTCGGCTGGGCTATAAGCAACATTATCTTATCTTATCTTTTTTATAAGTCAGTGAAATGTTGGTCCTTAACTTTCTTTTAACAGTATATATACCTCTATCTTCTCTGCACTGGTATATGGATACTGGGAGGAACAAAAGTGTAAGTCTGGTCTATGTAATTTTGATCAAGTTCTGAGAAAGAGATTGTGTACATGTTTGTGGGTAGTGTGATTCAAGACAGGAGATATATACTACCGTGCAACGTTTTGAGTATGTGTGCCAGTATGTGGTGTGCAAACGGACGGGTATGTGTCACTGTGTGTCGGCATGTCTGTGCATGAGTGTAATCATGATGTTTGTATTCATGCAAAGAGCATGGGTGTGTGTGTGTGTGTGTGTGTGTGTGTGTGTGTGTACCTGGGTCCACAGCGATAGAAGCAGTCTGGTCCGTTGACACAGGTACAGTTATAGTCACAGCCATCCTGCCACTTTTCTGCATGGGCTGTAGAACTGACCCTTGCAGTAACAGCCCTGGGCTGCTAACATAGTCAACATTGAAGCCATCACATTGAGACAGGTGAGACGACAAAAAGTATGTATGTAAACACTGCCCCTTTAGTAGCAGCCTTGAGCTGGTAACATAGTTAACAGTGAAACATCATGTTAACACAAGTGTGACAAGAAAAAGTATGGATGTAAACACTGCCCTTGCAGCAGCAGCTTTGAGTTAGTCAAAATCTAAACATTCAACCAACCACGTTAACATAGGTGCAGCAACAAAAAAATTTGGTGTAAACACTTTCCAGTAGTAGCACATGTACTGCTGTCGGTGTATGTACATGGACATTAAACGCATGTGAACGGATATGGAGGTTGCTTTCCAAGGAACGTATTGGGCTCTTTTGTACCTTTACTCACGTTCATACAAACCGTGATCAGCAGTATTGGTTCGAGTTAAAAATCCTTGTTTGAACACTTAACACACTTAATAACCTGAGACACACAATTTTAACATACAGTTATTGTGTGAGTGAAAATAGTTTGTCTTTTCCAGTATTTCAACAGTAAGAAACAACTATGTGAATGGATACCACATTTTGCAGTTTTATTACCCGAATATCATTTCAAAAAAATCAGTTAATGCATGTTTTGTAGGTGTTATAATTTTGTGCATGATTCTGTTCAATGTTTGATTTAAGAAAAGAATATCTTTAATGCACTCTGTTTGCTGCGAGACGAATTTTCTGATCCATACTGGATTTCTTTGCTAATTTTTACTCTCCATGTTTTCACACTCACCAGAGACAGGGGGTGGTGGTCGCAGGGTGAGTGGTGGTGGTGGTGGTGGTAGTAGTGGGCGGCGGGGGTGGTGGGACAAGCCTTCGTGTTGCACGTGCGGGTCTCACGAGCATGACCTTGGCAGTTCTTTCCGCCGTTGGCAGGGGCGGGGGTCAGTGCAGGTCCTGTCTCTATGCTGGGTACCTCCACCACAGGTCTTGCTGCAAACCGCTGAAGGACCCCCAAGGACTCCAGTTGCCGTTCACTGTCATGGAGATTCAGAAACATACCGGCCGTTGTAAACAAACATGCCATCACACTGCCTTCGTCATCGACATCATCTAATCTCTCTTCAAACACCTACCAATGCTTACATCGACAAATTCATGAAATTTGATAACGGATTTTTGGTTCAAGTTATAGTTTCTTGATAATAACTTCATCAAATGTGTATGATTAAACACAGCTCAAATATGTAATCAATGTGATTAATTTGCTCATTCTATTAAAAGTGAACCCACCTTTAATTACAAGCTGTTCGCAATTGCAATACTTGCTCAGTTGGTTCTGGTGGAACATAAACAATGTATTTAATGTTTCACAGGTAAGTTGTGCTACTTTGTCTGAAATTGAGCAAGAATAGCTTCATGTTCTTTCAGGATCATCCAGGAGGCGTCACATCTTCAGAACCACAAGACAAGCACCGTGTTTACGTCATGAAGAAAAGAAAACATTTACGTCGAATCAAAAACAGGAACTTTTGCTTCCAATAGAAAGCAAATAACTTCAAAGTAATGATACTTGAAGTACATTTTTCTGGCATACATGTAGAGCAGAAGCAAACAGGTAAAAATGGTTAGTTCTGTTGAAAAGAAGAAAACGAGATTTAAAAAACAACTTGCACAGAATCAGCATAAAACAACAACAACAACAACAAGGAACTACAGTGACGACAGGCGTTCCTTAAAAGCTCCTAAAATTTCTGGATGAAAGGGACAGACAATAGTTGCATGAGCAGGAGGAGGAAGAGGACGACGATTACGATGACGACGATGTTGATCATGACGATGACGACGAGAATGAGCCGACGACGACGACGACGACGTCTACGATGATAATGATGATGAGCTTCTCTCACCTTCACATGCAGTCTTCGTCAGAGTGGTCTGCAGATTGTCCAGGGCGTCAAAGTTGGTGACGGTGAACACGTTCTGGGTTTCAAGGCGATGGCCTCCAGCTCCGAGCGGTCCAGGTTGCTGCCCACGCCCACGGCGAAGACGTTGACGTTGGTCTTGTGGAGCTCGGCCGCCTGCTGCAGAGTGGCACTCTGGTCGTTGGACCGTCCGTCCGTCACCACGATCAGAATGTTGGCGATACGGTCACGGTCACCGTCTTCTCTTCTCCTAAAATACTGGTTCACTCAAAAACGAGTAGGTCACCAGCGCGATGTTAAAAAGTAAAATAAAATAACATAAAACAGTGCGACTCAGACTGTTGGCCCCTGGAGCAAATTTGGCAACAAGGGGTCGCACTCGATATTCAAGAAGATAAAAGCAATGGCCAAATTCAGGCCCAGGTAATAGTAAAATATCAGGGGAAGTAAAATAGAAAATCGTCAATATGGCAGATCTCAAAACTGTCGAATCAATTTGTTTTTGAATGAGATTGCATTTGTGGCAATCTTGATGGCACCCGGCAGGGAGTTCCACAGCCGTACAGAACTGGGATAAAAAGAATGTAAGTGGCTGTCAATATTTGATGCAGGTATGGTATAACATTGACCGCCACTCCTGGTGCTACTTTTATTCAATACTAGTTGTTCCATTGGAATATCAATTATTTAGCTCTGCCTTTGAAAAAGGTGTTAATGTTTAATAAAAGCTCTTCTCTCTTCTAAGGGTTTCCATTCTAATTTCCTCATGTTCTTCCTAGTTATTCCCTTTTCTCTGATGTGGTTCCCTGTTACGAACCGTGCTGCTCTCTTCTGAATCTTTTCAGGTTATCATGTCCTTTAGATGGTAAGGATCCCAAACTGAGCAACCATATTCCAGTACTGGTCTAACCAGTGTTTTGTAGCAGTCGTCTGGGGACGTGAACGTGGCGGGGAAAAAAAGGAGAGTAACATGTAGAAAATAGGCGACGTAGACTGAGAAAAATAGGATGAATAGGATATGAGAGAAAAAGAACATAGAAACGTGGAAGAAAAGAACATACCAAATGGGAGAAAATGAATACAGTAGATGGAAAAGAAAAGGGGCCTGTAACTGGTCAACAATTGGAGTAATCGCTGTAATTAAGAGAACTTGTACGTGGTACGTAAGAGTTGCATGTTTCCAATCACCTGTTATATTTGCGACACCTGTTAATTTTACTCGTTTTTGGCAACTGGGGCCACAGTACACAACCTGATCTCAGATTTGGGGAGTGCATTGATTTATTCTCTTTTTTTTTTTCTTTTTCTCGTCATTTTCAGAAACTCTCTGCATGTTAGTGTGTGCATGGGTTTTTTTTTGTGAGTGTGTGTGTGTGTGTGTGAATGTTGTAAGCTTTATTAATGAGAAAAGGGAAGGTATCGAGTAGTCAGTAACAAAATCATTCAACTCCTTGGGCTACCGACGAGTAATATTTTTGTTAATGTTCCATAAGTTCTGGGATGAAGAGGACTGAAACGGTATACTGACAATAGCAATATTTGTACTGGTTCCCAAAATCGCCCTGTTTATCCCAAACGTGCAAACGACATTTTTTTGTGGGTATTTGGAATGGTGCCACAAATCCCTAAGGCCTTGTGCCGTAAGGTAATGTTTTCATAGTGGTGTGCTGCAGAGTGGCATATATGTGAGACGCACACCGTCGCAATTTGTGAAGAATGGACAGCAGTAACTTGGAGAAGCAGAACCTAGTAAAAACAAGAAAAGTAGAACCGATGAATAAGAGAAGTAGAACGTAATAAATAGGAGAAGCGCAGCGTAGTATGTAGGAGAAGCAGAACGTGGTAAACTGAAGGAGTATATCACAGTAAATAGGAGAGTTGGAACATAGTAGATAGGAGACTGGAATGCAGTAATTAGGAAAAGTAGAACGTACTAAGAGTGGGACGCAATAGGCAGGAGAAGCAGAACGTGGTAAATAAGAAAATTAGACTGTAGGAAGAAGTTTGACGTTGTGAATTCGTTGGTAATGAATAGGACTTAGGCTGAGGTTAACGCCGAATAGCCACATGGCTGTGGAGGGAGAAGACTGTTAAATGTTCAACGTGTGTGGGGCACAGCATGATCTAAGACGGACCGTGCCTCTCCTTCCGCAGCCCGTAATGTTCTCTGACTGAATCAGGTTCCCATTCATTGCTAGGGCGGCAGAAAGGGTTTTTTTAAGCCAAGGCGATCCTTGATCTGAATTAGATGTCCATATGTGGCTCGGATGTGAGTGAGGGAAGCAAGACAGGGAGGAGGGTGGAGGGCTTTCAGGCTATTAAAATCGAGTTCACGTGCTCCCGATTCCCGACTTTCAACAGGGCAGCCGAACGCTCTTAGCATTATATTTTGGTTACGGATCTATCTCCGGAGCAAGTCGATCTTGAAACCAACCATACTATCAACAAACTAGCCAACCATAAGTAAACAACTAATCAAGCAACGAACACCAGCCAGCCAATAATCTGATAGTAACAAAAACAGAAAAAAGAGGAAAAAAATTCGTGACGAATAAATTTCAAAACGTTTGAATGACCATTATTCGTTTGCTTCATGATTAAAAAAAAAGAATGCCGCCGCCGGCGCAGCAGTAATGGTGATGATGGTCGTGGTGATGATATTTTCTGCCCCGGTTTGGAAGAGAGAGAGAGAGAGAGAGAGAGAAACCAGTAGTGATTGCGATGTTAATGATCCCGACGACGACGAAGTGATGACAATTTTGCTGGTGTGTATTCTCAGAAAAGAATGTTAAGTCATGCTGTAATCACCCCCCCCCCCCCCCCCCCCCCCCCCCCCCCCCCCCCCCCCCCCCTCTCCTCAACCATTCGCACTCACATTTGCTATCTTCTCTTTAGACAGCTCACGTGTTATGTCGACGTATTCTTAAATATGCGTCATCAAAACAAAAGAAAAGTAATGATTAACACAATGACGTCTTACAACATTGTGATACATTCTTCGAGGTGATGCGTCCATTTCGAATGTTCCCACGATTAGACCCAGCGTTCCATCCTTTCGCCAACATTGAAAAATCCAATATCTATCATGTTTGTAAACCCAAAAAGCCATCCACTGCTAGGACAGTTTAGTCTGTCTAAAGGCAAGGGAGCAAGATGAGGTCGAGATCGGTCTGAAATGATTCCAAAAGTCGAATATCATCTTCGGAGGGCACTCATTCCGACTTCTCAAATTGATAATTAACCAAGGGGAGTAAAGCATCTTCTTGAGTAAGAGCGAGTATGATTAAAAAGGTTTATTGATTTAAGTTATACGTGTAAGTTGTGCCGTCAAATTTGTGTTTGTGTCTTGCTGTTGAGTGGGTGGTTCTCAGTTATATTTACGTTTGTATTCTCTCCACTTGCATACAAGACTGCTGTATCTCCATACATTATTCAATGTTCTACTCATCAGTGGTGTAGTATCCACTGTGTTTACTCATTGTGATATTATCTAAAGTTGTCCTCATAAGTTGAGTGGTAGTATCCAATGTTTTACTCATGAGTGGGTGATTTTTCTTTCTGCACTTACCAGTTTCTCATCACTGATAACCACATGTAATATCAAGCAGATTCTGGCCCTTGTTTCTTAGATTGGGTCGATTGCTTGTTGCTTTTTTTGTTTGTTTAGAATATGTAACCACACAAGGTGTTTTACATGGCTGTCCTAACAGAGGGGAAAAAATTCTATCCTGAAAAAGTCATTAGACAAATACATACTGCACAATATACATACTGCACAATGGACTGCTGGAGTTCGATGTGTATTCCAAATAGCCTGTACAGCTTCACAACCTAGTTGCCAGCTAACAACTTCAGCAACAAAATGTTTTAAGTTGTAACAAGAGAATGGAGATTCAAAACTTGTCTAGAACAGACAAGGGAATGGGCCACAAAGGTGCAAAAAAATGTGATTGACTGCGAGATAAAAATCATAATGAAATTTTTTTTTTTAAAGCGTGGTCAAAGTGAAAAACAGAAAAGAGGAAGTGACCAGAACAGAACTTAAAACAAAGGCAGATTTCTACTGAAAGAGCCCCTGGTATCCTCCATAGGGCTTGACCCTGAAACCAGCGCTGTACAATTCTATGACAATCTGTCTAACTGTGTTCGTTACTCTGCAACTAAATGTACACACTGACAGAACTGAAGACTATCCACTAAGCCCGCACTCTGAAATGTTCTGATGGAGTTTTTTTCATCAGAGATGAGGGCATCTTTTAGAATACTGTTGGGAATGGAACAATTCATTCTTTCCCACAGCTTCTTCACCCCAAGCAAAGTCATCATTAGAAAACACCCTGTCTACAGCAAACATTAGTCGGTGATGACGAAGTGTCCACTATTGTATTCATCAGTGGTTTTGAGGACGAGGTGAGGTGATGGAAGGGATTTGGGGTTCCATTTATTTGTGTTTCTTCAATCTTTTGACTTTTTTTTTTTTTTGTAACTTGGGTGTAAACAGTTTTATGCACTGACTGGCATGCACAGCATGGCCTCGTTTTATCTGCATTAAGGAAATCAACAGTTTACCTATCATGGTTTATTAACTGATCTGTATGTGTGTCTCTTTATCGTTCATTTCTTTCTCAGCTTGGAACCTTTTTTTTCCCTTATGTACTTACTGACAGCCCTATAAAGACCCTGTGTGGTTGGCTTGACTATAATGATAAAAACTCACAACAAAAAAAAAAGAAAAAGAAAGAACATTAGAATTTGACCAAATTCCAAACAGCCAGTCCCATTCAAGCTGGTCTCATCCTGTAGTATCAAATTTGAGGGCTGTGTTTATGGCCCAAAAGCAGAAACTAACTTTCACTGAAAGTGTAGAAACACTCTTAAACATTTTTACTAGCTGTATATTGTTGGGTATGTGTAAAGCATATCTGGCCAGAGCATTTGTTTTTAAATTGTTGAATAGATCGTACTACAATGGAATGGGAATGCAGTGCTAATTGTGTTGCTTCTTTTAACCTCTGCAAGGTTAAAGAACAAAAGTACTGGCATTACCAACAAACAACAAAAGAGACTCACCACCACCACAACAAGAAGCAGCCATGTCAAAATATAATTGTTTATTTGTAGCTGTAAAAAAAAAAAATGCAGGTGGCAAACCATGCATGTTACAGGGCAGTGTAGTCTTCATCTTTAATGTCACTTGCACATGAAACTGCTCATAGTGCTTCATACTACTGACCAAATGTATGAAAATACACCTTCCATGGACATGGATATAAAAAAAAATCCCTGTTAAATAAGACTGATGCTTCATGAACACATGCATATGTATACAAAAAGGTACTGCACGTGCGCATGCCCCCCCCCCCCCCCCCACACACACACACACAGTGTGCACACATACAAATATGTACACACAACTTGAAATGCACAAGTTTTAATCTCTGTGAAAAGTCCAGACACAATGCCTCCTTTCCTATTCCACACAACCAGACTGTGAAAAGAACACAAAATGAGTTCCCCCCCATCATCACTCCTTCCCCGCTTAATGCCCAGCTGACCGTGACAAGGCCAGGTGAAAGAAGTCCCTTGAGTCATGACTCATCCCCCACCAATCCCAGGGAATGCAGATCTGCCCGTCCTGTTTCACTGTGTAGTAGTGCGACACATGAAGCCTGGACTGATGCAGTGACACACAGAAACGCCAGTACTGCTGCATCAGACGGTTGCAGCACTGCGTCATCTGCTGAGGGGTCACAGTCTCGTCTTTGCTGATCTCCAGAAGCTCCAGCGTGGCCACACACCTCTCTATGCTCTCCGCTTCTTCCTTCAGGCAGCTGTAAGACACACAAACACACACACACCATCACACATGGGAGTTCACTTCAGTTTTCAGTGGTCATAGCACAGTCAACCACAGGAGACGAATGATCAAATTTGAGATCTGCGTAAACGCTGATTCACCGTTACTTTGTGAAGATACACATTGCAAACGTTGTTTTTTTTTTCTCCTTTTTAAAAAAAAATGGAGTATGTATTTCAAACCTATCTTCTAAACAAATGCAGCCGAATCTCTCTCTCAGGAACTCTTTCTTTGACAGTAGAACTAGCTCTGTTGGTCTGGGTGTGGAGATGGTGTCCTTTTTCACAGATCATAGCTTTGGCACCGTTTGCCCAAAGATGGAGCGGGTATCTCATTTAACCCATTAGCTGCCCGACTACATATTATGTGTGTACCACTTGAGGTACTGTCCTCTGCCCCTCTAAAACTGCTCTGCCAAATGAAAGGAAGGAGTGTTCCATCACACTTCAGTCATCTAACTGACCCATTTACATCAATTACGCATGATCCACGAGACCCATGCAGCGCAATGGAATTCTGTTGGCGACCCAATACCCATCCCCTAGTCAGTCATGGCCAAACATTGGCTATGGGCTAGTGCCTGCAACCTGTGATGCTGAGCACACACTCTAAGTGGGCGTTTTCAACTGTTTTCAGTGTGAAGCCCAGTTAACGGACAAGAGTGCGACATGTTCAGAGGATGTTTATCTTGAATTAGGCTTGACATGGGAAGGTGTGGAGCAAGTATTTTGTTCACTTAAAGATCACATGGAAGGCAGAATATGAGAAGAGCATTGGTTTTTCTGTAAGTTATGGCTAAATGACATGTAGACTGTTCGCTTTTCATTGTCTCCGAGCTGTTCTCACAGCATAGGGGTCCGACTGAAATTCAGCTTTTGTTCTCGCAGGTATGAGTTAAAAAGGCAGCAAGTCTTCAGCAGATAATGGTTTAAAGCAACAGACTGCAGTTCTGACACTGTTGGTCTGAAAGTGGAGAAGATGTCTTCTTTATCAGACTGTAGCTCTGCAACTGTGTTTGCAGTGTGAAGTGTAGAAAAAAATATTTAAAAATATTCAAATCATAAAGTATTATTTTTCATTTGTTTCTTTCCTGACTTCACTTTATTTTTACCTACTTCTTTACTTACTTATTCATTTATTTATTTATTCATTTTTGTCCGATCTTCTGTACCACTTCTGTGACATTACCCCCATATCGCTTATTCCAGCTCTGCATGCAGTTTTTAAAAAAAAGCAAATGAAAATTTAAAAAACGACAACAATAAAATGAAATAAAAAAAAAACAACATAAAATGCTCCAACAGAGAGAGAGAGAGAAGAGCTTCCAAACAAACACATGGATTTATGTACGCGAAGGCCGCCACGCTGTGACAAGAGTGTGCCGACCTGGCCATTTGGGTAGCGACAGCCAGGGCCTTTTCTCTACTGGCCTCAATGAAGTCCACCACCAGCACTCCCGGCACCGAGGCAGGGATCAAGAAGATGCCAGTCGTCGTCAGCGTCATAGGGGCGTTCTCCCTGAACAAAAAAAGACCAGCAACCCATGCACACACCCCTTCATGTTCCACTTCCACCATGGCATTCGAGCTAACAAGCTTTCTTTTCCTTCACATAATCTTTGAGACTGTATGTCTTCAGACCCGTACTAACGAAAAAAGAAAGGGGTCATGCACACTTTCTAAAAACCACCTTCTTTCTGCCAAGAGCTAAAACCTGCCATCATCTCCTCTCTCTCTCTCTCTCCTCACGCCGAGTCACCACGTATTTTGTTCCGCTCTTCATTGCTGCATTTTTCAAGGGTTACAAGTCGAAGTTCATCAAAAATTTTTGCATACTTACGTATGAAGGTGCTGTGGTTTACGTGGCGTGTTTCCTTTGACCATACTTGTGGAGGTTTGGTCACATTTAACATTTAATTATTTCGTATGAAATAATGAAGGAACTTGCCTCAAATCAGCTCACGAGTCAACAGGCGAAGTGTGAAGTGAACTGTTGACTTGCACGTGCCGCCCATGTGTGCTGTGTGCTGAAACGGTCTGCAACTGTGTGTGCTTCTTGATTTGTGTCATGCAGCGCTGAATTCTCTCCCCTCATGGCCCCACCGTGTTGGCCGGTACTGACGTAAACAGTACGGGTTTTCTTTTTCTTTTTCTTTTTTTTTAATTTTAAATTATTTTGTTTTGGGGTTTTTGTGAAATTAATGGGAGCGTAGTGTTGGCAAAATGGATGGCACTCCAAAGTTAGCAGGAAACAAGTTACATACATACAAACGATGACATTCAAAAAACATTTTCCTGCTCAGAAAATGAACTGCTTGTTTGGAGGAATTGCCTATTTTATCGGTATGCTTCAATTACCAATGACACTGTTGTGATTGAAAAGAATGACTACGACTGTGATGGCAACATTCTTTCCTTTCCGATGTGGATCAATGAACCTGTGCCCTTCAGCCTCGCCAAGTCGGTCATACGGATCTTCTGCGGTGTGTCCAAACGTTTACTGTGACATTATATTTTACCAGGAAAATGACAGGAACCTTATTGTGTCAGGGAGCAGACTGCGAAAAATGGGACACGGACGAATGTGAGATCTTGAAAGACACTGTTCCCAAATACTGTAATAATGATGATTCACATTCATTGAAAAAGTGCTGACTTCTATTCCCTTAACATTTCTTACCCTTGATGACAGAATTTGCTTATTTTCCACCTGTGTGTGCCCAGGATGCGTTCTCGCCTCCCTCTCCCACATCGCCTGCCCTTGCCCTGTTGATAAAAGTCTTTTGCTGGATTCTGTGTGTGATCTTTCCGCTACGACACCATTCTCTGAGATTAAGCTGACTCAAGTAGCTGGTGATGATAATGATGAGCATTCACGAGCGCAACAACATACTTCTAACTTAGTTGATAGTTTTTGTTCCACAAACAGCTCAGCAAGAGTTCGAAGACAGATTGGGGTGAAATCTTCCCGAAACTTGCCAAACGCTCAAAGCGCAATCGTAGACGAACCCTGTGTCCTATTCAGCATGTTGACAGGTCGGTCAGTGATAAACTTGATTCTATGGAAACGACCCTTGATATCTTGGTGAATAGCCAAACTGAAAGACACCTTGAGTTAGGGTCCAAACTGGAAGATTTTAAAGTTGCTCTGAAGAGGGAGCTTAAACATTATACTGACCACAAAACAGAATGTTTGCAGTCACATATAGATGACCTTACATCTTCTATCTCTAAAATGGACAACACCATTGTTACTTTGGTCAAACAAAACCACTCCTTAAAAACACAGTTGGAACTCTCCAGTCCCACATCCAAGTGATCAAAAACCGACCTATGGCTGTCAGTGTTTCCACCCAATGTGACCTTACTGTTGCTGACGTCAATGTAAATGCTGTTGACGTACAACAGAGTGCATTGTCTCTCTCTGAAGACGCGGTGTCTTCCCTATCCCCCGTTCATGGCATTTTAGATTATAATACCCCCACAGACTGACACCCCCAGAAGATGAGGCAAGTGAGGAGTGTCAGGCAAACAAATGTCAGTCTGATCCTCAGGATCAGCATGCGACATAGTCAACATGGACGTGCCTGTCCAGAACCGTTTTGATCTTTTATCCAGTCTCCATGAGAAACAGCAGGGACCTGACAACACTGCACTTTTTAAACACCCCCCAATGCTCAGAGTTCTACAGAAAACTACCTCCAGCACCTGGACTCTACACATAGCGTTAACCCAACACACCAAAAGAAGCCCCCGAAAGAGATATTGAGTGAAATCACCATCCCCAATCATACTTCATCACTGTTCATAGGTGACTCGGTCATTGGGAACTTAAATCCCCTAAGGCTTCAGACGTATAATGACCCTCTCTTTAAAATATGCATTCCCGGTCTAACTGCAGTTGACATCATTCAATGGTTAAATGGCTTAGAAAAACAAGAACAGATACAAACTGTTATTATACACGTAGGTGTCAATGACTGCCCAGCTGGTCCTATTCCAACCCAGGTCTGGTGTGAACTGATTGGATTATGCCAGACCTGTTTCATCTCAGCTTATGTAGCCTTTAGTTCCATCGTCCCAGCTCGTGGCCGGAGTAACTTAAACAACAGCATTGCACATCTAATAGGAACCTTTATTCAGCCTGTACCAGTATGAAAGTAGACTTAATTGACAACCACAGTGCCTTTGTCACCCCAGTGGTGCACCACGTCTCGCTCTGTATAGAGATGTTACCCATCCTAGCGCGAGAGGCACTGCATGTCTGGCAGTAAATTTCAAAAAAGTTCTTCCCAGATTGTGCAACCTAGAGTCCAAGACTCCTTCCGTGGACCTGTCTCTCTCGTGGCCCATCCCAACGTCCTCAGTTTCTTCCTTAGACCACAGTAGGGGGAGAGTCCCATTTTACAACAATACCAGTACCGCTCACTACCCTACCTTCGGTGAATGAGCGAGTTCCCCCACTAGCTTCCTCTTCCCACTTCCCCCAGTTACCCTCCCATAATGGCCAGGTTAACTGTGGCAGGACCTACCCAATACAGACTGGATATCCACGTGATCAGGTCCCTTTAGAGAGGTTGGAATGTGACACTGATAAATGACTTTTCCCTCCTTAGTTAATCAGTGTAAAGATAGTAGACCTATTAATGCTTCTAACGATGCTTCTTCAGTATTCCCTCATTCCCACCACTCCTTCCCCAGACAAAATTACACAGCTCCCTACTCCGCCTATCCCAGAACCCAGCTCCATACCCATACTTGCCCTATGTGCCTGGAGGAGACCCCTTGCCAAGACAGTATATTGGTTCGGGTGGTTCTAACTCCTCATCCACACAACAGGGTGTATACTATGACACCCGAAATAGGTCACCACCCAGGAATCCCAATACCAGTATCCCAACCATTTAAACATGGCACCACTGATGGCCTACCAGCATGGTCTTCAGCGATCTATGCCAGCCTGGTAGACAAATACCCCATTTATCAAACCTAATGCTCTTATGATCTACCCCATAATGGAATTTGCTAGTAATGTGTGAATTAAAGTTTTTTTTTTTTCATGTTCGTATGACCATTTGTTCTTTATGCATTCATTATTGTTATGTAGTCTCTCGAACGTTACAGGGACTCAAGTCGTCAGTAGATTTGAAGTTGTTTGTATGAACGGTCCTGCTTACACGGGTGGGGGCAGTGATGATATTGGATCGTGGTACTTCTCCTTAGAAATTGTGTGGCCTTGTTGGCGTGAAAAGCTTTCTTTATAAATATTTGCATTATATTGATTATTGAACTTTAGATTACTTTTCTTCGTAGTTAAGTTCATATTTTTTGCTGAGATTTCTAGTGCATGTTGTTTGTGCGTCATTTTGATTCCCACTCGTTGATTTATAATTGCTACTGTCCTGCTGTTAATTATGGACAATATCAATGCCACCAAATGGCTAAGTAAACCTGGATTTAAGATAGGATATCTTAATGCTTGCCATTTGATAAACAAATATCAGAGTTACCTTCTATTTTGTCTAATTCTAATGATTGTTTTCATGTTTTTGGGTTTTCTGAATCGCGACTAAGTAATGTAATACCTGACAGTGTACTCTCGATTCCTGGTTACAATATAATCCGAAGAGATGCTGCCGTGAAATTCGAAACTGGTTTGGTAACGTATGTTCATCAATCTGTAATTATAGGGTCTTAAATATGTTTAATAGATTCAATATTGAAAGTATTTGGATTGAAATTCGTCTAAAAGGGACCAAACCGTTTTTAGCTGGCTTCATATACAGAAACCCAGAAGAGAGGGTAGAGTGGTCACAGCGTTTTGAACTCATGATGGAAGATGTTTTGAGTTATTTACGGAAGTTGTCCTGCTAGGCGATTTTAATATTGACTTACTGAAGCCCCACGAAACATGGAAAAGATGTTATGGATTATTTAACCTGAAGCAATTAATAAACACCCTACTAGGAAAACGCCACAGTCTGAAACAATAATAGACCACATTTACGTCACTTGCCCCAGTAACATAATAGAAACGTCTGTTCCAGTCCTTGGCCTAAGCGACCATTTCCAGTATGCTTAACCTGGTCAAAGAAAGGCATAAAAAATTCCCAGATGTGGTCATAAATGTATATCTTTTCGCTCCTGTAGAAACTTTACTGAGGAAGAGTTCTTGTCGGACTTAAGTATGGCTAACTTTACAGAGGTTTACCAACATACAAACCCGGATAAAGCATTATCAATATGGTATACAATTTTCATGTCCATTTTTGATATAACATGCCCCCCTAAGAACCAAGCGGGTCAAATACATAGAAAAACCACCATGGTTGAATGCAGAAATTAATGTCGAAATTCAGACTCGTGAGAAACTATTGCAAGACACTGGCAAAGACGATAACTTCAAGAAACAACGAAACAAAGTAACCGCAATGAAACGACGCGCTCGAAAAAAAGTATTTTAATGACTTGATTAAATCTAAAAGTGATACGAAATCAATTTGGAAAGCTATAAACCAACTAGCAGGGAAAAAATCATTAACAGCCCCTTGCAGTGATAATCTCTCTGCCGAAAAGCTGAACAAACATTTCACAACCGTTGCCCAAAGAGTTGTCACGACAGACAACTCACAGTCAAACGATCTGTTGTTGTTAAAACATTTTTGTGATTCAAAAATCATATACACAAAACTTCAGTTCCCATTCATTAGTGTGCACGAAGTTTTCAAAGAACTATCATCGTTAAAACAGTCTCGTTCACGAGGTTTGGATGGACTTGACAGCAAAATCTTGAAGATATCTGCACCCATTATTTCGGAACACATTACATATGTTTACAATCTCTGTCTTGAAAATTGTTGTTATCCACAAGTGTTTAAGGATGCCAAAGTGCTGCCGATCATAAGGCCGGTGATCGTTCGGGACCCATCCAATTATAGACCGATTTCTATTTTATCTGCTCTGTCCAAACTTTGGAAAAAACACATTAAATGTAATCTTCAGGCACATTTCACCAAATATGATCTATTTCACCCCAATCAGAGTGGATTTAGAGCCAGTCATTCCTGCCACACCATGCTCACTAACTTAATAGAAGAATGGCATATGAACATAAACAATGTATTTATTTACTGCTGCTGTCTTTGTTGATTTTGCAAAAGCATTTGATACCATTGACCATGATCTTTTATCAAGAAAATGTATTTTATATGGACTTACCTTAGACTCAGTAAATCTCCTTTCATCTTTTTTGAATAATAGAAGACAAGCAGTATTTCAAAATTCCATTATGTCACCTCTTATGACGGTGAAATATGGTATTCCTCAAGGATCTATTTTAGGTCCTATTTTGTTTTCTATTTATGTTAACGATTTACCACTTCATGTAACATCGTCTACTGAACTGTTTGCTGATGATACTACCCTTTATAATAAAGATAAAACTCCGGAAATAGTGTGCTGCAACATGCAGAAAGATTTAGATAAATTAGTTAGCTGGACAGAAGCAAATCATATGGCTCTTCACCCTCTTAAGTCAAAGTTCATGTTAGTTACCACCAGACAGAAAAGACAAAACATTAACACCAGCTTGCCAAGCCTTAATATTTATGACAAAGCATTGGAAGAAGTCGAATCGCACAAATTGCTCGGTCTTACACTTGATAATAACATATCTTGGTCTAGCACATATCTTTTCTTTGTAAAAAACTGTCCAAGAAAGTGTTTCAGCTAAATAGAATTAAGCATTTTCTTGATGAGCATACTCGAAAGATATTTTTCCATGCATACATTCTACCGGACATAGACTATGCTTCAACTTGCTGGGATTTGGCAAGTAAAAACTCCTTAAGACCTCTTGAGAGCTTATACAGACGTTCTCTCAAACTTATTCTGCTCAAATCATCGTCCCTCCTACCCAGTAATTACAAATACTTGGGTATTCTTCCCTTTGGGTTTAAATGCCGCTTTAATAAAGCTAATTTTATGTACAAAATTATAAATAATTTAACGCCGTCTTATCTCCATAGAAAATTCATCGTAAACGATATTCGTAGCAAACGTACTATTTTCACCCCACGAACTAGGACTAATCTCTTCATGACCTCCCTTACTTACTCGGGTGCCAGACTTTGGAATGAATTGTCCGATCATCTTAAGAACAGCTGTAGTTTGATAATCTTTCAAAAAGGCTTACCACAATATGTTATGGAAACATCTTTAAAATGCCGGCATGGTTCAATTTCTAAGGACTTTTTCCCCAGTCCAAGTCTAATGGCCATTTTCCGCTCAATAAAACATGGTTGTAAGTTGTTTTTTTGTTTGTCTGTTTGTTTGTTGTTTTGAGGGTATGGTGTAAAGAAGCTTGTCAGCTTATCTGTTTACCCTCAATAAAATATTCGTATTCGTATTCGTATTCTCTCTCTCTCTCTCTCTTGATATTCCTTGACATAAATGGCCTTCGTGGTCGGCTGGGCTATAGCCATATGACATGATTGACTTAGGAAATGTTTATGTATGCCTGTGCGATGTTTACATATGTTTAGTTCTGCATGTGTGTGTGTGGTGTGTGTGTGTGTGTGTGTGTGTGTGTGTGTGTGTGTGTGTAATATGTTATAATGAGAGTGCTTACTATTTTCTTTATATAAAAAATGTTTTGTTTTTGTTTTGTTTTTCTTATTGCTGTGTTTAATTTTGTCAAATTGATTTAATTGTTCCTTTTCATATATTGTTATTTTGAGGGCATAGTGTAAAAAAGCTTCCAGCTTATCTATTCACCCTCATTAAAGATTTCGAGTTTCAGTTTCGAGGTTTGTCTAACTGTGAAAAAAAGAGGGTGCACCCATTTGTTTTCATGAACTTTTTTTTTCTAGTAACATGTGATCCACAGTTGTAACATCCAGAACAGTCAGTGATTTTCATGTTTTCATTCATAAATTTAGCAATTCTGGGAGGGTGGGCATGTGTGCACTCACCCATCCACCACCATCTGCAGGCCTGATAGGTCAGTGAAGCCCAGTGTCCTGGACACATGATCCTGACAGCGACGCAAGGAGTTGAGCAGTTTGTTGAGCAGCAGCTCGTACTCCTCGGCCATCACCTGACACAAACCATCCTCTCCCTATCAGTACACTACACAATGCAATGCTATTGTACCACTTGCCCCAACACCCAACACATACCATCCCCTCCATTTCAGTGCACTGCACAATGTGATCCCAGCATACAACTAAGCCCAACAAAACTATTCTGAAATCAGGTCTACAGCACCAATCAAAACAGGTGTACAGAGACACCACCAAACCAGTGCCAGTTTCAACCACCAGGAAAGGGTGGACCCACATTCCTATTCACACAGCTGCCCAGTCTTTGGAAAGACAAGGGACAGACCAAGATTCAAGTTCATCTAGCTGCAGACTTTGAACAGACGAAGGACCTACAGCAGCCGAATTTTGGAAAGAAAAGAAAATAGACTCGGATTCACATGGCTCCCAATCTTAGGAAAGAAAAATCAGTAATCCTAGCAAGGATGGGGAAAGGAGATTACAACCTCCATTCTGGGATTATGATGTTGGATAAAGGTCATTAAATGACACATCACCATTTCATTAATTCTTTCATGACACCATTTACTGAATTTTGTGGACAATTTTTGTATTTTGTTTTCCGCATTTTAATACAAATGTAAAAGATTATCATTATTGATCAACAGGAAAGATAACCACAAACCTTGCCGTCAGTATGCTTTTACATACATGTTAGCTAACACCAAAACCAAGTTGTAAAAAAAAAAAAAAAAAAAAAATTTGGCAGCCCCACACAGAAATATCCAATGTTTCTTATTCTATGCTTCTTGCATCAAAATAACATCTCTGCTACGAAAAAAAAAAAAGACATTTCACACTAGCTAGCAACTAAAACAGGGTATAATACATGACAGCGTCCACTGACTGGCAAGAGGAAAAATGGGGAGATTTTCGTTTGTGTCTTGTCCTCTGTACTTCTCCAACGGCATTCACTCCAGCTCCCTGTCCATAGTCACACTCTGGCTTGTCCCACCACTGGTAATTCATCGGGGAGTCGAGGTCAAGTCATAATGAGGCAAACCTGCTAGAGGGGAAACTGCATGGCTGCTGAGTCGCCCTGATGGTGACCAGTGGTGTCTGGTCTGTTTCAACTTATGCAGACCACCTTCCACCAAGTTCCCCGCTGACTACAGCAATGGCTTAGTTGCAGAACCAGTGTGAGTGAGCACCCCTTCTCCTCCCTCCCTACCCTGGAAGGTCCGTCTAAAAACAGCTCCATAAACCTGCCGACACAGGAGACTTCAACACAAACGCACCAAAGAAACACACATGGAGAGGAGATCAAAACTGTGGTCACAAACGCACCAAAGAAACACACATGGAGAGGAAATCAAAACTGTGGTCACAAACGCACCAAAGAAACACACATGGAGAGGAAATCAAAACTGTGGTCACAAACGCACCAAAGAAACACACATGGAGAGGAAATCAAAACTGTGGTCACAAACGCACCAAAGAAACACACACGGAGAGGAGATCAAAACTGTGGTCACTATGACAGCTGGGCATGAGGGAGAGAGAAGCCGACTTTTTCTCTACGCTGACTGATAAGAATGGGGATGATGAAGATGATGCTACGGAGTTCCTTTCCGGTCTGACACTGCATGACTGCACTGCACTGCATGACTGCACTGCACTGCATGACTGCACTGCACTGCATGACTGCACTGCACTGCATGACTGCACTGCACTGCATGACTGCACTGCACTGCATGACTGCTTTCATAACATATCTTGGCATCAACTGGGTGCAACATACAGACGCCTGCAGTGTTGATCAACAAATCTAAGTAACACTGCCAGAGACATCCTTGAAGTGGATAAAACTCAACTGTGTGATCCCAATGTTCCCAAATGAACCCATAGCAAAGTCAAGTATGCCTGGAAGCTGGTCATTGACCAAAAAATTCAACATATGAAAATGGCTCTGATGGGAATTGGACCCACCTCTTAATCAGGAATCGGTGAAGTTAAACTACTATGCAAGGCGGCCAGTGGAGAATATTGTTTAAACAGCTGTCATCTACATACAGCATGGCTGATGGAAACAGCTGCCTGCCTTCAGCTACAAAACAGAATGTTGCCAAAAAGTTAACGAGAAAGAGCTCTGCACCCTAACCTTCAGAATACTGTAATTACAATTAAACATATGGATCTGCAACAAATCATTGCTGCTTTGTTGCGTTTATATTTTTCTCTCTCTCTTTTTTCGAAGAATAAGTAAAATGTTGAATAGTAGTTTCATACTGACCTTTAAAATTTATGATGGATGGCAGCTTTGTTTTCACCACCATAGTTGGACAAATCACCTCGGTTTCAGGGAGATAAGCCCTAAGAAGATCACCCAGGAGGGTGAGTTAACTCCTATCTTTATTTTTGTAGCTTGCTTGCTTGCTAATCAGGTCATGTGCACACCAAGTAACTTTAAGCCTTCCTTGTGGAGTTTTATCATATCTAATGAACCTCTGAGCCCAAAAAAGAAAGCAGATGTGAAGAATACCCACATGACTGTGAGTCTTTTCCAGTCGTACGATGCGCATGTTGTTCAAAAGTTCTGACAACTTTTTCTCCATGAGTGGCAAGCGCTCCAGCACAGCATCGTAACTGCTGACTGAGAGTAGCAACTGCAACAGACATTTTATGAACAGTTGTAATGAACTCTTTATACACTGCAACAAACATGTTATTAAGTAACAGACAATATTTTATAAACTGCAGTAATAAATTCTTTATTTATGAAAACTGTAACAGACAACATTATCAACTGTAACAGACATTTCATAAATTGCAGTAATGAACGCTATTAGTTGCAACAGATGACATGTTACCAACTGTAACAGACAATATGTCATAAACTGCAATGGATAACATGTTAATAATAATAATAATAATAATGAATACTTATATAGCGCCTATTCTCGGCTAGAGGCCAAGCTCTAAGCGCTTTACAATCAACACTCGTTTACACAACGGGCTGCCTACCTGGGTAGTGCCAACTGAAGAGCTGCCAGCTGGCGCTTCATTCAGTCGTTTCCCGTGTCATCCATTCAGTATCGTTCAATATCGATCACTCATTTTCCTTAATTCCTTCATTCTTTCCATTTCTCACGCAGGGTGCATGCTATGTGTAACGTGTCATCCATACCAACGGCCAAACTGGCCAACTCTTCCGAAAGTTGGTGATGGGATTTTACGTGTGTGCAAGATGTTATGCAAACTGCAACAGGCATAAATTGCAGTAATCAACACTTTATAACCTGCAATGCACAACATCTATAAACTGCAACAGACAAAATATATGTTGCATTAAATCTGCTGAAACTTAAGAAAATTTACATTCAGTAACAGAATGACTAACTTTAGGAATGAAGTAACATAAACCCACTGAATGTGCTCCTAATACTCACACTGACAGTAGTGAGATTTTAATGGATTTTGTTTTTCAATATGATGGGTTACAAACCAATATTGAACATAATGAGGGAGCAAGACCAAACTTTGCATAAAAACTTGATTGATAAACTGAATGAGCCTTTTTTTTAGCCTTCTTAGGCATTGACTATAAAGCATTCACTACTATTTACTGAACATGTTCTAGATCAGGAAGAAAGATTATTCTCAAATAGCACGCCAAGTGAGCAGTGAAACATGTAACCTTGTTTCATTTTGTACTTCACCTGTCTAAATAAATGCCTTAAGCCCACATGGCATGAACAGACACAATTAAACCTGGAATCGCAGATAAGTAATAAACTGGGACAGCATGGGAGTTAACCATGCCTCGAGACTCAATCAACGAAAGAGTACTCAGCCTTGACATACACTTCAGTTCCATTTGTAGACTCAGTTTTTCAGTTTCCTCTCTTTTCTGGGAGCGCGACCACACTTCTGCAACTGCTTTTGATTTTAAACTTTCTCTTTTTTTTCTTTTTCTAAACTATGGATCCCCACAACTGTCTGCTATTGCTTTCAATTTCAATCTGTATTTTTCCCAAAACTATGGATCCCCACAACAGGCCTTTTAAGCCTTCCAGTTTGGATATTCAGTCTCTGCCCTCACAAGGTGAATTTCACAGGACAATACCAATAAATCTTCAGGCAGCCGCTACTCTTCGAACTTCTTCGGCTCCAACTCTGTTGTGCTTTAGAGCATGCCATCAGTCATGCCTCCATCAACAGGCGCTCTCTGTCTCATATTTGTCTTGCAAGAAATGGTGCCCTCGCTTATACAACCACCTGACGTGTGTCCCATGCACATGTCGCTTCCCAATCGAGACATAAAATGTACATAAAGTTTGGTCCATTGTTGTTGTTTTTTTCTGCCCTGACTCGCTCCCACCCAGAGTTGAGTTTGTTACGGGTTCAACTCGGAAGACTGGGACTATACAGTTGAGTTTCATCCACTTAATGGATGTGTGTGTTTTTCAGAGCGTTGCTTGAATTTCCTAACCAACACTGCAGGTGTATCTCAGGCCTGGTTGACCCGGATTATGAAAGTAAGCATAAAGTACAGCCCTGTCATGAAGACTCAGACTGAATGGAACACCTTAGCATCATATTCATTATCCTCATCCTCACTGATCAGCATGAAAGAAAACGTCTAAAATTCCATGACCTTGCTCTCATGGTGACCTCACTTTACATTTCCTCTCTGTATCGTGCCCTCAGTGAGTCTGTGTCATGGACAAAAGTATCAGCAAATTCACAGAAATTTCTATGTGCTGGTGTGCAGGGTGCCTAATTTAAAGTTGTCTGCTAATGCCAAGTAAGAACAAAGCTTTTCTTTTGACAGGTAAGTATTTTGTAACTATGGGGGGGGGGGGGGGGGGGGGGGGGGGGGAATCTGACTTTCCATACAAAATGCCATTGCAATTTCTTGAAAGTCACATTATTTGTAAATAATGATTGACACATATAAACAAGTTTAGTCCAGTACATGTCACATATACAATAAATCCTTTATGAGAATCCTAGTGCAAGGATCAAATGCTGTTTGTGAATCGAGGATGGTAATTATGATGTTAAAGTTTCCACTGGCAAAAGAATCTCTGTTATAAGTACAAACAATCAACACATGAATAAAAACCGTTCCTTTTGCTGGTTGGTGCTTTAGAAGTTAAATGAAGTCAGCAGAAGTAATAACACTTCTACCCTGTCCCACATGACTGAGAACCTAGAGAAATCCCTGACTGCCCAAGCCTCTGTAACAGAGCCCTGATGACCTTCTGTCATGAGAGAAACATGAATATACACTGATAAAGCCAATAATGATTTGAAGCCAGCCTTGTAATCCCAAAACACAGAGCTCTCACCCTCATCCAAGAGGTTGGCACATCCTCACCACTGAGCACGATTTCCCCAAGACGTGTCACGCCAGTCATGTTGCTGAACAGCAGGCTCCGACCTGTCGACGCATATCAACACGTGTCAAATTGGAACTAAGTTTGAAGGTCACAGCATGGTCATTCACAAGTTATGAAATAATTTAGCACTTGCCATGTATATGTGTATCAGATGTTGCCAATATGAAATATGAAACATAGGAAGCATGACACAGTAAACACCTATTACATGTATCAAGTCAAAATAAAACGACAGCCTTCTGAGCGATTTTTGGTGGTGATGTTTTCCACCACAAAGCAGAATTCTAGTTTGGTTCAGGAATACAGAACAGGGCTGTATTCTGCAATTCCTTTCACAATCTTTTTTTGGAATAGCTCAGTTGGTAGAACGCCACACTCATGATCCTGGCGATCCTGGAGTTGCAAGTTCGAATCCATGCTGCACGGTTTCGGAGTGACTAATTTTTCCCTCAGAGTTTACATCAGTTCTATACCAAGAAGTCCTTCAAAACCAACGTTCCATGTGTGAACACACATATAAAAACATATGTAAAATCCAATGCCCAACTTCCGGAAGAGAAGGCCAGTTTGATGACTGGTATGGGTGACACATACATACATAGCATATCTCCGCTGTGGGAAAAAAAATGAAAGCATGATTGAAACAGTGACTGATATTAGACTGAATGAAACTGAAAACTGAATGTAGTGCCAACAGGCAGCTCTTCAGTTGGCCCTACCAAAGAAGGCAGCCTGTTTTGTAAATGAAAGCACGGATTGTAAAGAGCTTAGAGTCTGGTCTTGAACCAAGGACAGATGCTATATATATTCTATGATAATAATAAATGAAAATAATCTCTCAGCAATATCCACGCCAAAGAGATACAGGCGACTGCTGGGCTGTTCAGGAAACAAAGTAAAATCTGTGAAGTGGATGAGACCGTAAAGTGTGGTCCCAGGATTTGGGTAGGTGTGACTATTGTGTGAGTTTCACTGCATCCCCTGGAATGCTGACCTGACGTCTAATACCTAGCTGAGGCAGAATAATAAAAACCTGTGCTGGGATTTAAACCCACTGCTTCCTAGCTGTGTAATCTCTGTCTCATGGTGGCTGCCTCATTACGCAAATGTCACCTCCCATGTAATAATTGCTGAAATCTTTTTTCCCCCAAAAGGTACAAGATGTGCATCTAAACCAAAAATACAAATAAACAGACGTAACACAGTACATTAAGTAAAAACAATGTGAATCAGACAAGTGAATTTCTGACAAATACGTCTTCTCCAAACATCAACAAAATTAATAAAATCTTGTCCACTTTATCTGTCAGAAGTTACACATAGAATACAGGGTCTGGTTCAAAACCACTACGTCCACTGACCTTTCAGAGCACTGGAGATAAGTTTGGGATGCTGGGCATACAACCTGTAGAAACTTTTCAGGCAGCCGCGGAAATGGGTGACGCCCCACACGCTGTCCCAGCGGATCTCCCGCAGTTCCAGCGCGTGATGCAGCATGTCGCACAGCCGCCCAATGTCCTGCTCCACGCTGTGCATGGCCTCCATGTTGTGTCGTGACTGGGCCATGTTCAGCTGCAGCCAGGTTCTGCGTTCAACACACAGTTCACCCCGATATCGGATTCACAATTGAAGAACCCCTGTACTCTTGTTCTGTCCATATGCTGCCGGTTTTTTTTTTTTTTTGTAACACTGGCAAACAGGGAGCCGGAATAGCTCAGTTGGTAGAGCGCCTGACTCGTAATCTTGGTGATCCTGGGGTTGCGGGTTCGAACCTCCGCCGGTGCGTTTCGGTACAGGGGGATTTTTCCCTCGGAGTTAACATTGGTTCTGACTCCATTTCCCATACAGTCCTTCGAATGAGACTATAAACCGAGGTTCCATGTGTGAACGCATGCATAACATCTTGCACACACGTAAAATCCCATCACCAACTTTCGGAAGAGAAGGCCAGAAACTGGCAAACACAGCATGTTCAGCATGTGGGAAGAGGCCTAGTTGTGGCAGCAAACATAAGAAGACTAGCAGCCGTGACATAACAGCTATGAGTTTGACAATTAGGTTCGGTGATGTTGGGTTTTTGTTCTTTTTTTTGTTAACAGCCTGTAAAAAGGAATTTTACCACTAGAAATAATTTTAAGATATACTTTCCTGTTCAATGCCTTATCGCTATTTGGCATGGAATATCGCCATATCAGAAGCACTGGAGGGAAAAAAAACCCTTGGGAGAGCAAGGAGTTAATCACACCTCCATAACCGGTTAGGCCAACAGAGTGATTGCTGTTATGTCCAGAGAGAGAGCTCACACATTCTGGCTTCATCAGACAATACCATTGTCATCAGCTTAGTAGGTGGAGTCCTGCTTATACTGGATCAGACCAGACACCACTTGAATACCACCCAAAAGACTTAGTAGCAGTGCAGCAACCCCTCTGGCTGGTTGCATTATGACGACTTAACACTGACTGCTGCCTGTAGATTGCAGGTGATGGGGCTATAGTGGGCCAAGACAGGCTGGGGCTGTGGACAGGGAGCCAGAACGAACAGTGGCAGTACAATGCCACTGAGATGGCACAAAGCTGTGATTATAAAAAAACAAAAAATCAAGGATAAGGCGTTTGTCTGAACAGGTAAGCATGAGGAAAAAAAAAGATTAGAATCAGCAGTTAAATTTAAGCTGGTCAGGTTATGGTAAAGATACAATTTTTTGTTCATGGCCTGACAAAATGTTGGGCCTATTGCCACATTCAAACGCTATGCAGTCAGTCAGTTCTTGGATAGGTACAACATAGAGAATCAGCAAGGACTGGATCTGAATTCATTTAGAGAGATAACAGACTCTGTATGAGACAATGAAAAGGAATGTTACAAGTTACCTCAGCATGATCTGTGGCTGGGGTTTGTGGAACTGGCGGTTGGGATCTGTCTGGCCTGTGGCGGCATAGTACGAGGGGTGCCAGTGGATGGGACGGAAAGGCACGCCTGTGGCCTCAGTGCTGGAGATGGGGATGGTTCGGACATAGTCCAGGGACAGACCACAGGCTTGCAGAATGGTCATCACTGCCGCCCTCAGACTCTGCTCCTTCAGCTCCACCCTCACCTGCTTTATGCGTCCTGCGCATGGAGAAAAGATTCTGTTCATAGAGCCCTCACAGAAAAAAATGTTTGACAAGTAAAAAGAAGGGCGAGTACAGGAAAATTATTGCAATTTTTTTTCCATGCCAAGCTACAATACTGTGTCACAGCTTTTCCCAACCGATCTGGTCATCCAACCTTACAGCATGCTGTGAACATTTTGCATGTGATGAGTTTCCCAAACCTTTGGCCTTCCAAACATCTCTTTGTCCTTATATGCATTCTCTTTTGTGCAATTTAGGGTTACACACTTTTTTTCTGATCATATAGCTAGTATTCTGTATTCCTTGGCTGGTAAACTTTAGGGCTGGCAATCAAAACATTTGACCTGGTCAAAAAACTTTCTGAAGCACTAGCCAAACGCCTAGCCAAATGCTTGTAAGGAAATAGCCAAAATTTCAGGGCTGCCCAGTGTTTATACCCCAGGCAACCTCAGACACCATGTTAACATGAAAACATATACAAAAAAAATAGGACAGACAGGGACACCAGAGTGTAAAATTTCCAGCATGCGGTAACCCTTTCTAGGACAAGAACATTTTCAACCTTTTTGTGGTGCAAAGGTCAGAACTACAGGCTGCAGGCTGGGTGAGTGGGGGTTATGGGTTTGAGTTCCATCACATTATTTATAAGTACATGGGATTTTTCAGCCCAGCTGTTTCCTACCTTGAGTTGTATAGGCTCACATGGATAGACTGGAATGACACAGCTGGGTTTCATACGCTGAATGGATGCATCGCAGAGCATGATGCTCACATCTCCTGACCACACAACAGGTATTTCTCAAGCCCAGTTGACCCTAGAATACATGACCATCATTAAAGCATAGAGCACAGCCCTACCCACCAATCTCAGCACAGAATGGAACCCATAGCATCATCTTCATCACCCTCTTTGATCACTAAACTCATCAGGTTTTCTTTTCCTGAAGTGACTCAGACACCAAGTCAGTGCAAAAACATATCGAGAAACAGGTTTTCAGGATGTGGTCATTTTCTCTAAGACAAGAATGTTGTTTGTCTTGCCTGAAGAAGACCAAAGAGGTCGAAACGCGTCGCGTTTTGTCTTGTGACTTGTTTGTCTCTTCAAATTTGTGGAACAGTAATTTTTCTTCTAAGTTTCTGTTTTTGGTTTTCTTTTAAATCTGTGGCCCTTTATGCCCTGGTCCTGTGGTGATCCCAGGCCATCTACTTTGTCCACTTTCATGTCTGGAAAACGTAACACAAGTGCTTCATGCTTGAGCACTTCCACTTCTCTTTGAAGGCTGAATCTTGGCAACGAGTGTTTCAGTGATGATATCGACTTAATGAGTAGCACTGAGGTAGAACCCCGGGAATCCATCGACACAAAGCAGAGAGCATCAAATACATATTGTCAGCTCTTGACAAAAGCAAAACTTTGATCCATAATTCCAGGCAACATTCATCAGTACATATGACACTGAATGGAACGATACTGGAGAAAAAAAGGGACCACTTCAACAGTCTTGGGTCCCTCACAATACCCCATTTGGCCAAAACAGACTTAGCAAACTGGCCCTAGCTTTCAAGAGTTTGACCTGGTTCTGTTAGATTATGCTAAAAACATTCAAGATTAACAGCTTCAAGCATTCCAGATTAACAACTTCAAGCGTTCAACAGAAACAGTTTCAAGCATTCAAGATTAACAGCTTCAAGCAGTCAAAATCTATAGCTTCAAGCATTTAAGATTAATGGGTTCAGACAGATTCTTTACATCTCATACCAAAACGACAACAACAACAACAAAACAAGACAAACAATGTCAGGCAGCAAGGCAACAGAAAGACCAGCAGACAAAAACATCACCTTGCAGTCATTCAATGCATCTCTCTCTGCCCAAGACTACTCTACTGGGTGCAGTGAAGGGTGGAAATTTATCTCATCGTGATTCCCTGTCCAAGACTGTTAAAGGGCACAGTGGAGTACAGGTATGTATATATCACCATGACTTCCTGACCAGGACCATTCTGCATAATATAATGGTGGGTGGACATGTATTTCTTCAAGTCTTCCTGTCAAAGACCATTGTACATGGTACAGCGGTGGGTGGATAGGTATCTCACTGTGACTCCCTGTCCCAAGACCATTCCACAGGATATAGAGGAAAGTGGACGTGAACTCACAACGTGATGCCTTGTCCAAGACCATTCTATAGGATTCAATGAAGGATGGACATAACATTAACATCTCATCAACACACTCTGTCCAGAACCATTCTATAGGATACAATGGAGGGTGGACATGTACCTCTCCGCAACTGCCTGTCCAAGACCATTCTACAGGTTACAGTGGAGAGTTGACATGTCTCACCATGACTCCTTCTCCAAGATCATTCTACCTGATATAGTGGAGGGTGTACAGAGACACACCAAAGAAGTCCTCGATAGACAACATGAAGGACTGGACTCGTTTAAGCACTTCTACTCTGTAATGCATCATGAATGGAAACAGAAACTGGAGGAGGTCCCTAACCGCCCAAAAAATCATCACGATACTCTTATCACGACTAATAACCAAAACAATGATGATGATAATGATAGAATAAACTCCGGTGAATCGACTGAGGAGACGAACAGAAAGAAGATAGACATGAAAGATTCTACAGAGTGAGAAAAATCTGGCTCACTGACCGTTGAAAGACTCAGTGGTGTGATCCTGTTGTCGGATGAAGAAAGTCAGCTGAACGGGCCTTGCCCTGCCGCTGACATGCAGTGACCTGATGTACTCACTCAGCTGTTTCAGGGAGTCTTCATTGACCGCCTGTCCAGAGAAAATAAGAAGTGCTTTTTCAATAAACAGATTTCTGTTGAATATTCGTAAAGTTGGCATACACATACTGTTTTACTCTGCGCTTTTCAAAAAGCACAGTCAGAGATAAGCCCCAGTAATACCTGTTCTCAAAAGTAGAATGGACAAAAATCGGTCCACACTGTCAATATGTAAGTGTGAACACAGTTAATATGTCATGCAAATTGCACCTTACTCTCACACACCACGTTCAGCATCAGCCCGCTTCCCTGCCCCACATCCCAACCGTCGCCCTCCACTCCCCACCCTTAATCATGATCATGGACTCACAGTATCACTCATTAACTGTCTAATCAACGGGCTGAAAGACACGTTATCATTCCAGTAGTAATCATTGACTACACCACCAGTCACTGACACAGAATTAGTAGACGAAAGAAGACGTGACTGAACCCTGTACATAAACTAGCTATTTACCAGGTCTTCCACCTGGTCAAGTTTTCAGTCAGTTTACATTATGTTTGTTTAAATACAAACTTTCCAACACCATTCCCTCCCTTTAAAGACCCAACGTATAAAGAGTTCATTACAGAAGTGTTCCACAGTGTTTTACGGCCAGTATGTTTTCTGATAATCCTGGAACTAAAGCGTAAGCGCTTGATGGACTGAGTTACATCATGACACTCAATAATCTATCTCTGTCATTTGAGTGAACACCTTCAGTCATCACTAGCATAAGTTGAATTGTATGCAGTCCCTTCAATACAGTCTGACCATATTAGGCAACACTCGTCCATGGACATATATTGCACTAGAAGATCCTAAAACACTTGCCTTCGCATCCATCACTGACAAATGAATTGTGCATACATATAAATAACTGTATATAATTATATCTTTAAGTAAATGTTACTATCATAATGCATTTGTCATCTCTATATTAAAGTCACTCAGAATTTTTTAAAAAGTCATTTATGAATGACAGTCTTTGCAAATCAGCCATACTACTGCATCATTTACATATAAATGAATGCTTGACCTTTAATTCTTTAAGATAATTATGTTTCACCACTTTTTCAGCAGTTAAGAAAAAAAAAGAATGAAACAAGAGAAAGACAAACTTGCTGTAGAGTTGATTCTCTCTCAGTCTTTCTCTCTCTCAATCAATCATACACATTTGCAGTTTAGGAACAGCCACACAGTACACAAGATGTCTATGTGCACAGTTCCCTACAGTCAAGTTACAGCGACATTCTATTCACAAAATCGCATGCTTGCACGCATACATACAAACATGCACACAAGCATGAACAAACGCACACACACAAACACACACACACTCACACACACATGCACACGCCCAAGCACTTGCACTCAATGACACACTTAGACAAGACATCCATACTACAGAGGGTATACCCTCTCATTTGGGAACTGTCCAAATAGATCTGGATGTACAATGAAGTAGAAAGGTCGAAGAGCAGTGGACACTTGGTTGGTCGTCAAGGAACGAGCAACGCCAGCACAAGCCACATACTTTAACAATCGACATGATTTCCTGCAAACAGATGGGTACAGAGTATGAAAAAACAACAACAACAACATACAAAAGATAAATGAATGAGAAAGCCACCTGTTCACCTGTGTGTTCAGTGTGCTTTGCTTTGTGACACTACAATGTTCTTTGAGAAAAGATGGTATAGAACACAGTTATCTATAATACATGTATTTTAGCTTTTTGTGCAGGTGTATGTGTGCGCGCGTGCCTGCGTGCGTGCGTGTGTGTGTGTGTGTGTGTGTGTGTGTGTATGTGTGTGTGTGCTTGTGCATGCATGCACACGCAAACATGAGACATGTGTTGGTGTGTGTACACATGCATATATGTTGAGTGTAACTGTGCAGGCGTATGAGTGTGTTAAGAGCTGAACTATGACATGTGCATATTTTACAAATCAATATGCCATTATAACTGGCGCAGCTGAAAGGTTATCTTTACACAATCAAACTGAGCATACAAAACTTGACTTGCATAGTCCGCAATGCCTATATAAAAGCTTGTTCACTGGTCTTAGTAATCAATTCTTTTCTCTTGGCATGAACAGCAGCAGGGTTATACCAGTTTTGACAAGCTGGAGAGTCAGTGTTTGTAAATTCTGCAGTGACATATAACCTGCCGTTTGTTTCAGTTTCAGTTTCATCAAGGAGGCATCACTGCATGCGGACTAGTTCATATATGCTACACCACATCCGCAAAGTTTTGAGACCACACTACGCATGATTTGAAGCTGATGGATGAATGAATTAACAACTAAGATGAGATATTGAAGAAGAGGGTCTCGTGGCTACGACTCAGAGGATGTCTGACCTACGCATTAGCCCAACGTGCTAGTCAGACCTTGAGTGCCTACCTATCATGTTGTTTTTGTGTGTGTATGTGTGTGTGTGTGTGTGTGTGTAGTGAAGTTACACGTGTGTGTATGATGTGCGGGCATGGGCCCATGTGTGTGTGGGCGCATATGTGTGCATGTGTGTGTGTGTGTGTGTGCGTGCGTGTGCCTGTATGTGTGCGCGCACAGGCATGTGTGCACGTTTGTGTGTGTGTGTGTGTGTATGTGCACGTGTGTGTGTGTGTGTGTGTGTGTGTGTGTGTGTGCCTGCATGTATGTGCACGTGTGTGTGCATGTGCATATGTGTGTGTAATTTGTGGGTTTGTGTGAGCACACATATCTGCATATAGGCTATATGTGTACATATCTGTGTGTACATGTGTGTGATTTGTATGTGGGCGTGTGCGCATGTGCGTGCTTTTGTGCGCTCATGTGTATGCATGTGTACGCATGCATGTGTCAGTGTGGACGTGCACATGCACACATGTGTATATGTGTGGGTAAGAGTGAGCGAACATACGTGCACACGTTTGTATGTGTGTGTGAGCGCGTGCGCACGTGTGTGTGTGTGTGTGTGTGTATGTGTGTGTGTGTGTGTGTGTGTGTGTGTGTGTTGTGACTGCATGTGTCAATGCATGACTGCTGTTTGAATGCTCATAGGTAATACTGTAATCATCAGGCAAACTGTTCCAAGATTCGGTTGTACAGTTAGAAAAGTAATTCCTAAATGTTAAAAGTGTTCAGTGAAGTTTGACTCAAAGTGTATTTCCTCAGATCAAAGCTTGGTTGTGAGAAATGGTAACAGCCATGTAGGAATTTATTTCAATAAAGTTGCTTTCGAATCTTCAGTACTCTATACATGTATTATAGCAGTCTCAGTTAGTCAGTATCCTTTGCCTCTCTGCCGACTTTCAGATGCATTTTAAAAGAGTGATTGTTCCTCAATGAACACCTACAATTTTGCTACATAAACTTTTTTTTCAACGTTTGCCTGATTGCCATATTCTAAAACTGGAAATAGTTATGGGACAATTCATCATGCCCAATAAGCTGTTTGATTTTGCTGTTTGGTGTTCTATGTGGTCTTTAAACGTACATTCACAGTGACTAAATACACCCAAATTCTTTTCCAATCATTCGATTCACAAGTTCAATCCATAACTTAACATGTTGTAGTGAAAACAAAACAAAAAAGTATACATCTTTTCTCACCTGAGCAATGTTGTGAACATTTCCACTTTTAATTCTGTTTGCTATTTTGCTTGATAAACTTCAATGGACATAAATGGGTCCATAAAATGAAAGCTGCAATGCATTTCAAAATTCTTTTTAAGTTTCTGAAAATGCAGACTCGTTGCTTTCATAGCCAGCTACTTAAACTGGAGCTGATTTTTGTAAGGAGAACGGTACATGATATTGCTAAATAACTGCCTTGGCAAGCATTTAGCGCGATAATTGATGAACCCGATGAAACTGATGCACCTGACGGTCGTAGCCAAATCACACGGCGGGTCATTTCACCTTATTTCAAGGTTAACTCCCTTCTTCACAATAATATTTGTGTAGACATGTTATATCCACATGAGAGCATTTCTGTGAATAAATGTATTGATCAAAATACATTGGAAAGAATGCGTTATCAAGCTGGCAACAGTAAACCTCCCTTCGATGTCCACGGTCGCGAGTTGAGAATCCCATTTTTGTACAAGCTTAGTTTCGTCTGCTACCGTAGGCCTAGTCCTATTTGTGGTTTTTGATGACGAAGAGTTCCCTAAATTTTGATTGGATATCCTTTTCATCATAAGCCAATCAGATTTCTTGACAGCTTCTGTCGCAATTTTTCCATCGTGGACGTCTGTAGGTCAAACGCAGTATTTCCAAAGCATCGACGAATTCACAACGGTGAGTTCCAGATTAGATAATTGGCTTGCTTTCTTTTCTATGTTAAGCTGTTGATACTGTGTACAACTTTTTCAAATTATGAAAGTTCAGCTTTCAAAATAACTTACACTGTAGTTACAGAGTTCGTTTACTCGGAGCTGTTATACATGTCGATGCCCAGCCCCATGCCATCGGAAGCAAAAACTGTAAACACAAGATAGGCCAAAAGATAGGTAAACTACAGCTACAGCAACGCAGAGTTCTTCAGTATAGTGCTCGTAGCTAGAATACGACTTAGTCTGTATTGATACATGCGAAAGGGAATCTTAGTTTTGTATAAAGTCTTGAACAGTAAACAACAAACAGGTGACACTGGAACTAAGTGAAATACCCATATAACTATAATGTTGAAGGCCGTGCTCCAAGCAAAGACACACGGCACACGTACTTGATGATCAAGACTTAACAAGGAAGCTTCGTTTGTTCAGTTTTGTCTCATGTCATCGTGTGTACGAGTTGAAACATTAGTATTATTGTAATGGGCATGCAGTATCTTTGTCATTGTGAGCAGAGGATTTCTTCCTTAAGTTCTCGTGTGTTATTTCACACCATTTGGGGTCCGGTAAGGAGTAGAATGATATATCTCTAAATGAGAATGTTACTTTAGCCATTTGTTGTTGATGTTGGTGGTGATGTGTGTGTGTGTGCGCGCATGTGCTTGTGTGTGTGCGTGCACGCGTGTGTGTGTGTGGCAATTTTCATAGTCACTCATTCAGTGATTGTGAAATGGGCTAAACAGTGGTTTGGTAGTAGCTGGCAGATTGCCCAATCATTAAGACATTATATGATTCTGCTTTGTTCGGTTTCAACTTTGTTGACAAAAATTCTATTTCCGACCCAATTCAAAACTGAAATAATTTTTCTGAAAACTTCAGGTATTTAATGATAGTTATTAAGAATAATCAGAACTGTAAGGAGGATCGTTAAACTACATGGTTATTTAGAATAATCAAAACTGTAATAAGGGTTTTTTTAAACTACATGAAAAAAAGTGGAATGGAATATAGATTCTCGGGGAAAACAGGTTGAGATTGTAAATAGCTTTAAAACTGTAATAAAAAATGTTTTAACTGGATGGACTGAAGGAACTATGCAGAGGTACGGGCAAATAAATTACTTATTTAGTAAAAGGCTGCAATGTGTAGGCTACGAATATTTAACCTCCCACCACCTTCTCCCCACCCCCAGCACTGCCAATACCCCCTGTATGCATGCACATACTCACCCCTTTATTATTGTTAGAAATAGTTTATTCTTACTAATCTGTCATACTTCACCCTCATTGATCATAATACTATTAATGATAATATTCTGATGGATAAGCCCTGTTAGTCAGTTTACTTTTAAGGTTTTGTTCTCTCTCCTAAATCGATTGATACTGCTGGCTGGAGCAAATAATTAAGTTTATTTATTCTTCTAGATATATGATGTTTCACAAATCACTTTTTGACATATGGAGCAAAAAAGTTTATCAATGTCTGGACAAAATAATTGAGGTCTGAACATGCTAATAGACTTTTGTCTTGTATCGGTAGATGATGCTAGGTAATCAATAATTTCAACTTGTTGCAGAGTTTGTGGAAGAGCATGCCACCTGCTAAACACATTGCATGCGTTGAAGCTCTTGGTTTGATTGGTTTTTTGTATTGGAATGTTTTGAAACTAGTTGTATTGTCTCACATGCATATTCTCTTCTATCTGTTCTCATTAACACATCAAGGTTGTTGTTTTTTCCTTTCTGTTATGGTTGTTTATTCTTGTGTTCAAACAATTGGTTGTTTTTGATCATTTGTTTGTCTTTGACTTTGAGAGAGAAAAAAAGTTGTGTTCTCTTACGATGTGGTCAAGTCTGCTGAATTGTTGATGGAGAGAAAGAGATTTGTCCCAAAGTAAAATGGCATTCAAAACCAGCCCAGGAGAAATGTAAGAAAATGCGATATGGGCTGACTACACTAACTTTATTACAATACTTAGTCATCTTCTATCTTAACTATTTATGAATCATGAAAGTCATTAAATGCAGTCAGTAATACTAAAGCAGTTGTTGTGGCATGGCTTCAACTAAGTTCAAGCAGAACAGGCAGTGCCAAGAATTTAGTATTTACTGAGTATTCTATCCTTAAACTACTTTACCAGCACCTCCATCAGTCTCTTATTTTTTAAAGACGAGTCTTTAGAGGTACGCACTAACAGATAGATGCGTTTTCTGTTACATTCGTATCAGATGGTCAGCAATGTACTGTGTGTAGTGTGTCTTGTCAGTAATATGTACCATGACTGTAGGGTGATTAATATAATAATAGTCTGTCATTGTCCTGTGCAGTGAATGGATGTCATTCTTAAGAAAGGAGTGGATCACAGAAGACACAACAGTACACGTCTTATGTCTTTCTGTAAATTCTTCAGTTTGATTGATGCTCTTTGTGATTTCTCCTATGACAGTTTGAGTATCCAACAGTAAAGTACTGAGTATATCATGTAGCAGCCTGATCTCTCCTCTGCCCACAGAATAATGGAAGAAATTAAGAGAGAGAGAGAGAGAGAAACATTCTGTGGAAATTGTCTTTTTTTTTTTAAATTGAAAGCTGTGTGCTGAAACAGAAATGATATACTTCTGAATGGATGAAGTGGGGGGGGGGGGGGGGGGGGGGGGAGGAGGGAAAGAAAGCCCCAACTTCAGGTATGAACACCAGTACCTTAACAGCATGAAAAAAAAGACTACTTGAACTGAAGTTTAACTCCAGTTGGGATGGGTAGGATATTAGAAAGCTCTCTTTGTTTATGTGTTTTGTGGGCTTGGCACTTATTGCTGGTACTTGGTAGTGAACAGGTTAATTTGTGTGCCCAAAGTGAAATGTACTTGTAGTAATCCATCACCTCCAGATATAGTGAAGTTCTTAATTCCATGGGGTTTTTTTTTTGTTTGTTTATTCTAAGTGGCAAAACAGATTATTTACTGTCTTCTGATTAGACTGTTTCCCACCTGTAATTCATAAAAGAGAAAGGAAAATCAAATATTGTATCTTTATCACAGTTTCTAATATCAGGTTCACCTCTGTTTTAACCATAAATTATATTTCATCGTCTCAGGAGTGATAGCAGTCTTGAGCATCCATGCGTGTGTGTGAGCATCCATGCGTGTGTGTGTGTGTGTGTGTGGCTCTGTGTGTGTGTGTGTGTGTGTGTGCGTGCGTTCATGCGTGTGTGATTAATTTTTATTTCACTATCTCATTAAAATAGTGATAAAAACATTGAACATTCATTTATCTTGTTGTGTGTGTGTGCGTGTTTGTGTGTGTGTGTGTGTGTAAAAGGCAAGTCAAACACAAAATATTATTTTAAGATTGAGCAAGCAGTAACTGCTTTTTTCCATTGAGCCATGTACAAAAAAAAGTGAGATTAAAAATGATAAGTAGGACATTGAAAAGGAGATGTGAACAAAATTGAACTTGAAGTAAAGAATGATAATATGTCCAGTATTAACGTTGCAAAATAATCTGTAGACTTTCAGTGTCAAGCCTTTCAATGCCATCATTCATAACTATATATGTGGCAGTACACATAAATCAGCTATAATGCTATATATGAATAGTACCATGTAGAGAAAAATGATTTTTTTAAAAAGAATGTGCACAACATTGTTGAAATAATTAAGCAAATGAATGAAAAAAGACAGGCATTGATTAACTTGAAATGAAACAAATAAATACATAAATGAACACATAGATGTATAGATAAACAGTGTATCAATAAATAAATTATTAGATAAGTAAATAGAATAATACATAAATAAAGAAGAGATCTATACGGAAAGTAAGGTTGAAGGAAAATGTATCAATGACTTAAGCTTTACACAGCGTACAGTATTAAACGGGAATTTGTTTATACTTTTTAGCACTGTCGCCTTTCCATAAGCTACCTCCAGAGCACAAAAACTGATTTGTATACATTATAGTTTTATGATCATGGAAACGATTTTGTGACATTAGGTCAAATACGGTTGGTTTTCACAATGTGTCTCTAATCTTTTTAGGATCATTTCCATTCATAACCTAATGCATGCCATACAGACTTGTTGAAGAGAGTCTATTGTGGAAAGTTAAAGTTTCAAGTTACTTGTAATCTTCAGTGGGAAGTACATGTGTGTGTGTGTTTACTTGCTTCCATGTTTGTGTGGATGTGTCATTGTGTGTGTGTGAGAGACTGTGTATTTGTGTTTGTGTGTGTGTGTGCATGTGTGTGCGAGGAAAGGCCAGCCCTTGTCTCAGTGTCACAGCATTTATGATTAATTAGACATGGAATGATTAATTATTTGCGGTGCCATATGAATTAGACATGGAATGATTAATTATTTGAGGTGCTATGGTATGACATAATATACTATTGATAGGATGGGACAGGATTCACTGTGAACAGAAATTGCACAGCAGTGGAGATCTTGTCAGTATTTGAGTGCTTGACAAATAAAGATTGAAAATATAGGTCAACAATACACACTCCTTCCTGCTATATGAAAATGGAAATCTTCTTGACATTGCATTCAGGTAATCTTTTTTTTTCTCTCTCTCTCTCTCTCTCTCTGAAAATGTCATATTTTAGACTGGAGTTAACGCACCCATTTAGTAGGTGCACTCAGGCAGCTTGACCATGTCTTGTTTTTTTTTAACAACCTTTGTGTTCTGTTCCATTTCAAGTTCATATGCATGACTGATCATTATTCTTTCATTGTTTCGTTTTTTGATAGACTTTTTAAAAATTTATTTAATCCATTCATTTATGTTTGCAGCCTTTTGTTAGGTTTAAGCTCAAACAATTGCTTTAATAATGGAGACTGAGCATCTTTTGGAAACGAGTCCTGCTGAGGTTAGCATGCACCGACCTTTTCTTTTTTGATTTGGCTTGGTTCATTATTCTTCAGTGCATTTTGTACGTTTCAGCTTGCTTCGTCTTTCTTTCTCCCATTTGTTTTCTTATCGTTTAGCCTATCAGCTTCCAGTTGTTTTCTACTTTGAGTGCTGCAGCTTTGATGTGTGTGTGTGTGGTACGGAGTGTGTGTGTGTGTGTGTGCGCGCGCACACGCTCGTGCGTGCATGCATGCATGCGTGTGTGTGTGTGTGCATGCGTGCATGCTTGCATACGTGTGTGCTTAGCCGTGTGCACTTGCATACCTGTGTACATCTGTAATGCATAAGCAAAACGTCTTAGTATCTTTGTGGTCCCGATCTTTAGTGTATTGTTGTTTGTAGTAGCCAGTGTTGACTAATTCGATGGAATAAGTGTGAAGAGGAGTGTAGATGATGTTCCTTTTCGTTCTTAAATAAAGTTTCCCACTACCGCTTGATATTAGTTGTCTATTTGTTAGTGGATGTAGATTGTATATTAGTTGTGTAGTTTTTTTTGTAGATGTAGATTAAGTAAAGATGCTTATTAGATAAGAAGATAAATATTGAACAGCTTCAGTTGTGCATTACCTGACACTGCTTTGCTGATTGTAGAGCTGCCATTCATGGACCTCAGCTGCATCATCCTTGATGCCCAGTATTACTTGTACTTTTGAGTCTTTTGTCTACACTACCACAAACAAGAGCGTTTCTGCAGGTTTTCTGCCACTCTAAGATTGTACTCTCTCTCTCTCTCTCTCTCTCTCTCTCTCTCTTCTTTCTCTCTCTCTCTCTCTCTCTCTCTTCTCTCTCTCTAGAATGCTGAACAATTAAGTAGTGGGGGAAAACAAGTACAAAAGAACAAAAGAAGTCACAGTCACATGACTATTTGCTGTAAAGTTCTGTATCCCCACTCTTTGGGAGCCAAATAATACATATTTGATTTGGTTGATTATGAATGGAAGAAGCTTTTAATCTTATTTGTTTATTAATTATGTGTTTGTTTATGGGGGGAAAGGGAGGGGGGGGGGCAGGGGGGTGTTAAGTTAGTAGCTGACTATTATTTTCAGGAGAAAAAACAGGGGTGTGGGGGAATAGTTATTCAGTGCTGATTCTTCGAGCTGATTCATTACAAATTGTGCTTCAGTAAGTTGTCTGTGCTCTTTTTTGATTGTTGAAGAACAATTGAACATATACTGAATATTTGTCTATAGTCCTGAAAGAAACAGTTTTTTTCTGGAATAAAAGCTGTATGGCAGTGTCATTAAAAGCTTGAATATATGGTTTATTTCTTAGTCTTTTTTTTTTTTAACTTGCTGTATAAGTCATCCTGGACTTGATCATGTTTAAATTGTGAACAATTTCATCTTTATGTATATGTCCTACTTTTCCACTTTTCTTTGCCCCCTCCGGTGCCATACCCTCACACACACAAACACACACACACACACACACACACACACACAACACACACACACACACACACACACACACACACACACACATTTGCTCAAACACACACAAAACACACACACACACACACACACACACACACACACACACACACACACACTTCCCTATCTATCCAATTCCTTATTCTTACCTCTCCTTTATTTTCCTCATCCTCATTTTTTTTCATTATATAAACATACATGTGAAAGCCCATGATGCTGGCTAATGGGAGAAATGTTAACTGATAACTATATTTGGTGGTCTGTCAACTTAACTCATGCAGAACTTTGGTGTCATTCGATCATGGTTTTGATGTGATGTTTGATGCAGTGTGTGTGTGTGTGTGTGTGTGTGAGTGTGTGAGTGTATGTGAGTGAGTGAGTGAGTGAAATAGAATATAGAGGTATACTATATTGTGTTTATGCATTTTATCAAAGTGTGTACTCAAAATGGCACCTAGAAATAGGAACATGAGCATGATACACACTTTTGTGCACAGTTCTGCAATGTTGAAAATTACATGGGCATTAATTTTGCTCTAAAATATATGTTACGAAAATAGATTTTTGTTGCACAGAAAGGAAAGGGAAGAAAACCTATACCATATTGGATTTAGATTTAGAAGTGTCTGAAAAAGTCTTAATGTGAGCTACTTTTGTTTCTGAATGCAACTTCTGGGGAATGAATATGGTTTAAAATCTACTCACACTTTTGACAAAACCTTAGCTTAAGTTTTTAGAATGAGTATACATTATTTGTTTAAATAACCCGTAGGGTGCTTGGAAATGTCAGTGAGCAGAGATTTTGCTACATAGCAGAACAAAATTTCATGACAAAAATTAGATCTACAAAGAAACCATACTTTGGTGATTGATGGTTTCATTTGTCCCAAAGTCATTCCCTGGTATCATGTATTGCATACTGTTCTCATCATGCACACAAACACAAACGCACACACACACACGCACATACACTCATGCGCACACTGGTCTATTTTCCTGTACTCTTAATCTATAGGATATTCTTCTTTCTTTAAGTCTCTCAATCTCTCCAGCCCTGATGTGGCCCTCTGCGGTCGGCTGGGCTATAAGCAACATTATCTTATCTTATCTCAATCTCTCAACTTTCCCAGCTTGTCCCCACCTAGATTCTTCATGTGGTGAAAATGTACATAAAGTGAATAGTTAAGCATACTACATAAACCAGAATTATTGCTACATGTATATCATGGAAATGTGGAAATAGAGGGGATTGGTTATCTATATTGCAGATGCTGTAATGGACAAGTTGTTAACCTACAGAACTGTATCTTGTGATCTCTTTTTATGGCAAAGCCAAAGGGATTGTTGGATTGGACCTCATTTATGACGAAGTCAAAGGGATTGTTGCAATGGACCTGTGTGCATGTATCACATGTGTGTGAAAGGATGGGACAGGGGGGAAGGTTTGTTCAGGGGAGGGGACTTAGTGTTAGCAACTTCCTTCATAACTATCAGGGAGAGAGGATTTGTGGCGTGTCACTCCCCCACTACAGATGCAAATGACATGTACTGGGGAAAACACAGCAGTGATGGATGGAGTCATGTGATTTATGGCCAAACACTGTGAGGAAAGAGGCGGGACGGGAGGGCGAGTGGTATCGCCAGGGAATGGCGCTGTCATAGTTTCTGCAGTTCACGTTGTGGCCTAAGATCCATACCATCTGTATATTTGATTTTGTTGTCCTCTGTCATTTCTGGTTTATGGTAAATATGGACTTTAAAAACGTATAGAAAATAATGCTAGTGTGACTATGAATGACATTTTGTATAACAAGCACACTATAAGTCATACAAAATTATATTCTGTACCGCAAGGGCATTGGTTTTGTTTTGATTTTAAGCAAGTGCATGGTTTCGTAGTGGGAACTAGCTGTAATGAAAGGTTAAATGAACTGGTTTTGTGTTCATCCTTTTTTTTCTGTATTTTAAAAAAAAAATTTTTTTTTACTTCTATCCTTACTCTCAATAGGTGTTATCATATTTAATTAACATATTTTTCTCAGAACAAAAGAATAATGATTGGATAAAGCTTTGCATTGTCAGTTTCACGATGCCTTCTTGTCATACCCCTGCCATCCACCCTAACCCCCGGCCATACCCCTTCACCTCTTTTCTGTCACATCACAACACAACCCTTGTCTTTCTCTCTGTATACATTTAAATAATGGTTGTCTTTTTTGTTGGCCACAGTGTATACATTGGTGTCACTTTGTCAGTGTAGTGTTGGTTCTCCGTTGGAATTTTTTCTTTGCAGGTTCATTGCTTTATGCTTTCGTTTTTCTAATCGTTCTTTTTTTTTTTTTTTTTTTTTTTTTTTTTTCCCAAGTTGATGACAATCTAAATATTAGTTTTTCAGTCTACATCTTGTGACTACAGTGTCTTGAAATACGAAATAAGACAGCGGGTCAGTTTACTTAGATTCATACATTTTATCTGCTAACTTATGAACTATTAGTGTTACACCTGGTGACTCTTTGGTTGTGAACTGGATTTGAACTTGGTTTGCAAAACTGTTATTTGATATTTATCTACTTATTTCACAGTCTGTTAAAAAGCAGAAACATATTAAGTCAACAGGTTGTATGGACATACTTATAAATGAATGGCAAAAACTCTTGTGTTTAAAGTGCTTGGAGTGTGCAAGATTCCGTCCTTTTTCTGCTTCCTTGTTTCTAACTAATGATAGTGATTGGCCCCTTCTTATTTGTATGTGGCAGCTAATATACATGCAGGGTAAGATAAGATAATGTTGCTTATAGCCCAGCCGACCGCAAAGGGCCACATCAGGGCTGTACATGCAGGGTAGACTTTGTAATGGCATAAATGTGTGGAAACTGAAATGAAAACAGAGCTCATGTTACCTAATGTATTGAGTGTGTAATTCAGTCTTCTGACTTTTACTAGCATGGTCAGAGAATGCAAAGTACAAACAGAAATGCATGCATGCTCGCACATGCAAATATATGTGGTGTGCACATGCATGGCATACACACATACACACACCTACACACATACACGCGCGCACGCGCACACACACACACACACACACACACACACACACACACACACACACACACACGTGCATACACGTATGCACACACATGTATGCGTAAAACGGAGGCAAGCACACATGCACACTCACAATTTTACACACACTCACATGCACACACATGCACACACACACACACACACACACACACACACACACACACACACACACACACACACACACACACACACACACACACACACAGAGTTGCCAAAGCCACAGTAAAACATTTTGTAGGTCATTTCTATGATCTCAGCAATATTTGTCATTGTCACATGTTGGGTGGTACTTTCAGTAGCTCATAGAGTGCACACAGCCCTGATGTGGCCCTTTGCGGTCGGCTGGGCTATAAGCAACATTATCTTATCTCATAGAGTGCACAACACTCCTCCTAAGTACATCTTTCTCTTTGTTACTCTCTCTCTCTCTCTCTCTCTCTCTCTCTCTCTCTCTCTCTCTCTCTCTCTCTCTCTCCTCCCTCCCTCCCTCCCTCCCTCCTCTCTCTCTCTCTCTCTCTCTCTCTCTCTCTCTCTCTCCCTCCCTCCCTCCCTCCCTCCTCTCTCTCTCTCTCTCTCTCTCTCTCTCTCTCTCTCTCTCTCTCTCTCCTCTCTCTGTCTCTCTCGCTCCATGAACAAGGACACTCCTAAGTACATATCACTCTCTCTCTCTGTCTCACACATACACACGCACGCTTGCACGCGCGCCTACACACACACACACACACACACACACACACACACAACACACACACACACACACACACACACACACGGCTGTCTTTGTATCTGTGTGTGTGTGTGTGTGTGTGTGCGTGTTTCTCTTGGTGCAAGGTCAGTTCTCTGCTAATAATGTCTGGTGTTTATTGTGCTTGGTGCAGCTGGTTAGATGAACAGCTTCATAACTGGCCAGTTATTTGCCTGCCACTGAACCAAAGTAGTGACAAGCACCACCTCACCCCCCCCCCCCCCACCCCCCACATCCACCATGCCCATTCACTCAGCAAAACATGTCTGCAGTACAACTGTGATGATACTGTGGAGTTGTTGGGGTGTGCACTGCCTTTCTTTTTTTTCTTCTTTTTTTTTTTTTTGGCTTGTCTGTGAGACATTTTCCTTTGCAGCAGTAAGTCATGTGGGTTTAGTTAATTTGTAAGTGCAAGTTTTGTTCACTTCCGTTGCTGCAAACAACTGGCTTTGATGTTAAAGAAAGATTATGTTTATTTGTTCAGGTCACTTTTGTTAGTAAGTTGTTGTTGTTTTTTCATGAAAGGAAGAAGAACAGCATCTTAAGTATGTAATAGACTGCTTCCCAATATTTATCAGTGGATCTTGTGTCATATTTTCTGGTAAAAGTTTTCCTTGGAGCTGGAAAGTTGGATGAAAAGAAAGAGAGAGAAAGAGAGAGAGAGAGAAATGGTAACTAATTATAATGATATGGTTATGATTAGCCACAGAAATATACAGTAAAGTGTTAAACATATGAACTGGAGGTTGTGAAAGGAAAGGAAGATAAAAAAAAAAAATTTTAAAGAAAGAAGAAAAGAAAGAAAGAGAGATGGTAATTAATGACAATAATGAAGGTTATGACTAGCCACAGAAATATACAGCAGTGTGTGAACTGATGAACTGTACTCCCCTTTGTATGTATGTGAGAGAGAGGGTTTGATGTGCTGTAATGGAGTGTGACTGCATTTTTCAGCTGGCCAGAAAGAATGGAGAAACTGACTGATATTGAACTGATGAGCATCGAGGCCACAGACCCCAAGCCACGCTCCTTTGCCAACGATGCCACCGCCATCCTGATTCAGGTAGGTATGGCTTCAGGGTAGGATGTCTCAGAGCTCTTGATGTGCATCCGAGATGAATGTGGTGGACAGGCATAGACTGTATAAGGCAAGGCAGATGTGGATGTGGGTACAAGAGCTAAAACCTGAAAGCCACATCCAAAAGAAGTGTCTAAAGTCAGGAATACTCTGTGGGTGTGTTTGATTATGAAAGAGGTTTAATTTGAATAGAATTGTGAAATGCCTGGCGCCATTCGTCCATGTTTGATTGTGAGTGGCATGCATGTTGGGTTACAAGCTGATTTAGTAACCAAGAAGACTTATATGCCAAAAGGAATTATAGTTCTTGACCGACATGTCATATCGGAATAAGTGCTTAATACTGATCAGTTACCAAATGATTATCTATAGATTGATGTTTCTTTATTTCTTTGTTTATTTACTCTTTCCCTCCGGGGGTTGCGACCTTGTCGTGGTCGGAGGGCTTGCGTGGTCCAGTGATCCCTTAGGCTTTGCTGGCGGGGGCATCAATACTTTAGGATAGGCTGGTTTTTTTTAAAAACTGCTTCTAGGTCCGAAAAGCCGAGATGCTGTCTGGCCTAAGTATAACGTGGTAAGGAGTTGATGCCCCTGGTAGGGCTTCCCATGTCAGATAGGCTAAGGGTGAGGATCCTGACTAAGAGTAACCCGCCTTTCTCCTTTTCTTGTTTTCTGCCTTCTTATTTGGCCCTTTTTTATCTTCGTCTCCCCTTCAAGTCTTCTTTTCCACACTCCTTTTCTCTCTGTGGTCTCCTTAAGATCCGCCGTGTTTGCCGTGCGGTGCGACCTGTGTTGGAGGGGAATGAGATCCTGGTGATTGAGAGGGCCAGCGCTCTCAACACATCACTTTGGCTCGGACCTCTCCTAGACAGGGAGTACACTTTGGCCCGGGTGTACTAATCGGCTCCCCTTCTTGGGGCTGGGTCAAGACAGACAGTCCCCCTGCTGGCCAAGTAAACCCCTGCAGTGCTCAGCTCTCTGTTCCCGGGAGTTGAGCATGATCAGGGGGGATAGGGTTGGTGGCTTCTGTTTGTCGTATGTCTCTCCCGAAGCCTGGAAGGGGTCAAGACATTGGTTTCTTGGCCCTGGCCCCTTAGTTGGACTCCAAGGTGGGTGGGTAAGGGAGGGATGAAACACAATAAACAAAAAATGGCTTTTTCAAAAAACTACCCCCCCAAAAGGAAGAGGAAGGCAGTATCCCCTATTTCAGGGGAATTTGAAACAGACAGTGATTCTGAAAGTGAGGTAAGACAGAGGACAGGTTTCTGGGCTTCCTGGCTCGTGGTGGAAGGGACAGAGCAGGAAAGACCCCTTTCAGCTCTGAGCCCTTTTGCTATCCAAAAGGGCTTTCATGGTATAGCAGGTGAACCTAGGTCCATAAAAAGGTTGAGGAATGGTTCGTTTCTTATTCAATGTCGATCACAGAAACAATCTGAACAGCTGTTGAAAGCAACAAAACTAGTGGATAGGGAGATCAGGGTGACTCCCCATAAACAGTTGAATTCGTCAAAAGGTGTGATTCGCTGTGGAGAGTTAGCAGGTGTCTCGGAAGCAGAGATCAAAAGAGAACTGGCGTCCCAGGGTGTGACGGAGGTGCGCAGGGTGTCGGTAAAGAAAGGTTCAGAGAGAGTGGCCACCAACACCCTCTTTCTGACATTCTGCAACCCTGTGTTGCCTCCGGTCATCAAAGTCGGTTACCTGAATGTTCGTGTTCAGCTATATGTGCCGTCCCCGTTGAGGTGTTTCAGGTGCCAGAGGTTTGGCCATGTCAGAGACCGCTGTTCTGGGCAGGAGGTGTGCGGTGGTTGCTGCAAGGCGACCCACGATGGGCCGTGCAAGGATCCGGCACATTGTGCTAACTGCGGTGGCGACCATCCCTCCTCTTCAAGAAACTGTCCTCTTTGGATTCAGGAATCCACCATTCAAAGAATAAAAACGGAAAAGAAGATCTCCTTTTTTGAAGCCCGCAAGCTGGTTGTGGGCAGTCAGACTCCAACAGCTTCATATGCTTCGGCCGTAAAGACAGTTCCAACAGTTCACACTCGGTCAGTCTGCTGCCAGACTGATGACTTTAACGTTTTCCAAGACATTGCAAGGTAGAATTGTCAGCTCTGGTGGAAGCAGGTCCACCACCTTCCAACCCAAAGTGACTGCCCCTGGTGGAGGCAAAAAATCCGCCACCCCTCAGACTGCCCAGCAGTCTACAACATCTGCTGCTGGCAGATTAAAAAACCAGCAATTCCGCCTCGAACTCTCCTATCCAGTGCCCGTGCGGGCAAGGGAGTTCCACCCACTGTGGAGATGGTGGAGATGAGAAAAAACCTCCACCATCTCCCAAATCCAGACTTCCACCATCTCCAAATTCCAGGCCTTTGTCACCTGCGGGCAAGTCTGCCAGCAGGTCCAAAGACCAACACAGTCCAGTTAAACTAAATAATAAATTCTCTCCATTGGACGCAGACGTTGAGGAGGAGATGACCTGATCTCTCTCCTTTTCGCCCTCTGCACCATGGATAATACAATATTCCATTGGAATATCCGTGGTCTAAATTCCAACTTCGAGGAGCTGCAGCTTCTGTGTCAGTCTCTAAAACCTTCCGTCGTGGCTCTTCAAGAAACTCAAATTCAAAGCCAGAGGACCTTTACTCTTTCTGGCTTTAATATTCTTTCAAAACCTGCACAACCATCCACGTTGGGACTGTCGGGCGGTGTTGCCCTTCTCCTACACAAAACTTTGTTGTATAGTCCTGTCACTCTGTCTACCTCCCTTCAGGCTGTAGCTGCGAGAGTCACTCTCCACAAGACTGTGACAATCTGTTCCCTTTATCTCCCACCTTCTGTCCCGGTTTGTCGTCAGGACCTTGTCAGTCTGATAGAAGAACTTCCTCGACCTTTTTTGCTGTTGGGTGACTTTAACGGTCACAATCCTCTTTGGGGTAGTGCCAGTACGTCATCCAGAGGTCTGCTAATTGAGGATGTCCTTTCGGATTTGGATTTGTGTTGTCTGAACGACGGATCTGCAACTTATCTCCACTCTTCCACAGGTTCACTTTCGTGTTTAGATTTGTCGGTTTGTGACCCCTCACTGGTCCTGGACTATGAGTGGTCTGTCTATGACGATCTGCACGGAAGTGACCATTTCCCTGTTCTTTTACAGCCCATATTAACTGAAACCGCCTCTGTCTCTCAACATCTAAATTATAAGAAAGCAAACTGGGATCTATTTGCAGCCACTGTTTCTAAGGAATTCCAGGACACTGATTTTCTTAAGAGTCCGGACCCAGCAGAATCACTGACTAACACTGTGATCAAGTGTGCTAAAGCTTGTATTCCAGTGTCTTCCGATAAACTTCAAATGCCCAAAACACCCTGGTTTGATTCAGACTGCCAACAAATTTCCAAAGTTCGGAAACGGGCTCAGCGTCAGGTGTACCATCGACCTTCGGGTCCCAACGCTCGAGCCCATCAGAAACTCCGTGCTAAATCGAGACACACTTTTAAAATCAGTAAACGTCGGTCCTGGAGAAGTTTCTGCTCCAGGCTGACGTCGAAAACTTCCAAGAAAAAAGTGTGGAACATCATTAAAAAAATCAAAGGGAAGAACACCTGTCCCACTGTGAACCATCTCAAGTTTGCTGACTCTTCAATAACAGAGAAAAAAGCAGTTGCTAATCTGCTGGCTTCAACCATAGAAAAGAATTCCTCCTCTTCTAACAAATCAGCCACTTTTGTCAAAAACAAAGCCCTTAAAGAAAAATCACCCTGCAACTTTTCATCTGATTTAAGATTTTACGGAAGAAAGATTTTTAATGCAATTTCTAGTGCGTTTCTAGACGATGTCATTTAATGAGATGTGTGAAAGTTGTTTTTTTTTAAAATTTTTTTAATGACTGGTGAGTTGATTTTAACGTGGTGACAGCCCTGATGTGGCCCTTTGCGGTCGGCTGGGCTATAAGCAACATTATCTTATCTTATCTTATTTACTCTTTCACTGCCTTGTCTTCAGTGCCACTTCAGTGGCATTACACCCACACCGCTCATTCCACTCCCCCATCCACAGCCACAGCTTGGCTTGTCCCGCCATAGCCCCAGCATCAGCAATGCACTGGGAGCAAATCTCAAGTCATCATGAGAGAACGTACAGAGGAGATACTGCATTGCTGCCAAGTCACTTAGGCAGTGTAATTGCTGCCCTTTTCTGATCTAATATATGCAGGACACCACCAACTAAGCCCCTTACCGACGACGATGATTGTTTAGCTGCAGAGCCAGTGTGAGTGAGCCGTCTCTGGAGGGCGCCACCACATCAGTCCAGCAACAGTCCCCATGAATTTGCTGAGACTGGTGACTTTGACTGGACCTGATGAAGTGCACAGGTGTGAAGAGGAAATAAAAACTGAGGTCACTTTGAGAGGAGGCATAGAGTGCCACAGAATTTGAGACTTTTCCTCAACGCAGATTATTAAGGATGAGAATGATGAAGATGATGCTTTGGATTTTCTTTCTGCTTTGAGACTGCATGTCAGGGTTGCACTCCACGATTACTTTCATAATGTACCATGGCATCACGTAGGCCTGAAAGATACAGACACTGGCAGTAGTGAGTCAGGGAGTTGGAGCAACACTCTCAGAGATGCATCCAATAAGTGGATGAAAGCTGAATGCAGTTGAAGCGCATAGCAGAAGACTCAGCTGTGGTTAAGAGCCAGTCAGGGCAGAAAAATCACAAAACAAATGGCTGTAATGGGAATCGAACTCACAACCTTCCAGCTGGGAGTCTACAAGGCTAACCACTTTGCCGTGGCAGCAGGTGTTTGTTGTCATGAGCAGGGTGGTGTTCAATGCATGTTACTTAGATCAGACACCTTTTAACACCATCACTGACTAGACAGCAGTACAGTGTGTCTAGCATATTACCTTATGACCTGTTATTGATTGGTCCATGTGAAGAGCCGGCACTCTGGCTGGCTGCAACAGGACAATTTGGGGTGTGTCTGTGAATGGGGAAAGCAGAGCGGCTGGCAAAGAAGTAATATCACTGAGGTGGCATGGAAAATGACATAGCTGAAAGACAAGGAATACAAGTTAGTTCCCTTCCTTCCCAGGGAGAAAACATGCTGAGCTATTGGTTTTCCTCACTACAAATTTACAAAGAAGATTGGCAAAAACATTCTGTGCTGTATGCTGACACAAATGAATGATGTAGCTGGTTAACAAAAGGGTTTGCATTGGTTGTGCAGGAGGATGACATAGAGACGCCTTATGGCAACATGCATGTAGCAATACAAGGGGACCGCACCAAGCCGGCCATCTTGACCTTCCACGACATTGGACTTAATCGTTAGTAGACCTCTGCATATTTTTATTTTGTTTTATGTTTGTCTGTTGATGGACATTGATGTCCAGAGATGTCTTTGTCACTGAGGTAGAGGCAGCCATATGTGGATGATTGTGTGTAATGGTTGCCATTTGGGCAGCTATATTCCACTCTGCATGCTGAATTTCCTGGGTAATGGAGTCCGTATGAGATTGTTTAACAGAGATGATGTGTCGCAAATGGTGATCAAAAGCAAAATAGAAAAGGTGTTCTCTGTCTCTACAGATCTATAATATAAATAAACATATTTGTAAGGCAGGAATTGTTGATTCGAAATGATTAGGGCTTGGTAGGCAAGGGAACTTTCACCAAAAAGTTTTTGTAGCGACAGAGGGAAGTGGGATAAGGTGAGTTTAAGATGGAATATTGGAGTTCACTAGATGAAGCAAACAGGTGCAGCAGAGTAACCAGACATTGATGTAATGGATTTATTGGAGAAAGGTAGGATGTCCCATGTCGAAAAGGTAGCCAGCAAAGAGAACACAGTGATAGAGTAATATGGTCAAATGTAGCAGCATGATTGGGGACTTTTTAAAATGTGTGGGTGAAATAGATGGGGGAACCAGACAGACAGCATTACAGTAATCAAGACGCAAGAACAAAAAATCAGACAAGATATGTGGTGTCTTCAGAAAGGAAGTGACGGAAAGAAACAGGGCCATAGAGTTTGAAAAAAACAAACAAATAAACATGATAGGACTCCAAGAGAAAATTACTTGTCAATCATGTGCAGAAGTATGTGTTAAAATGCTTGTTTTATTAACCAAAGAGCTTTCATTTTTCTGCAAATTCACAAATTTCAGTAAACGCAGAACCAAGAGATGGCAGACCTCTCCTTTACACCACCAACCCCTCCAGGAATAAAAAAGAAATGATAAGAGAAGGGAAAAAAATGAATTCAGCAGGAAAAAAAATTCAGGAGAAAAGCAAAAAGTACTTGTGGAATCGGGGGAATTACTGATCACATATTTTGTATGCTAGCAGATGACACTGGCGTCGCAGAATCTCATATAAACTTCATTGTGAGACTGGGCAGTTGCTATTGTGTCTGCTTGGTTATAAACAAAATTATGTTAGGCTCAGACTTTATGCAGCATCAAGATGCTACTTAAGTGACAGAGGTGGACAAGAGGTGTGTGAACATATGGTACTAGTAATGATCGGACCGAAAAGTGAGCAATGCACTACTCTGTGTTCGAATTTTTGAAAAATTACACCACTTTGAAAACAAGTTCCAAGATTTTTATGGGTTAGAGGATGAGGGGTGAGAGGTGTGAAGCTGCCTTCTTCCCATTCCATCTCTTCTTCCCTCCCTCTCCTCCTCTAGAATATCAGAGATTTTTGCTATTCTTCAGTGGGAGACTGTAACAGGAAAAAGCTTGTTTTTGATCACCAGTGCCACATTTGCTCTCATAAACAAGAAAAATGTGTTATTGGCACTTGTGTTGAATAAACTTCACTGTGTTTGTTGGTGTTTGGAGGGTGCGCACATGTGTTTGTGTGTGTGTGAACATGTATGCTCTCTGATGTGTGGATGTGCATGCTTTTCCATGTGTATGAATTGTGTGTATGTTTTCTCTTCCAGATGTGACGTGCTTCCAAGGATTCTTCAGCTTCAGTGAGATGCAGCCAATCCTTCGTCACTTCTGTGTGTATCATGTCAATGCCCCGGGGCAGGAGGAGAGTGCCCTCTGCCTTAAGCCTGAGTAAGTGGAATGATGGTGTTGCCATGTCATCCTGCACATGCTTCAGTGCCGGGAGGCTCCCGTTCTGTCTGCCTGTATGTGACAGACATCCTTTGTTGTCATGGCTCTGGAACTCTATAGTATGTGAGGGTTGTTGCTTGATGAATACAGATCAGTTTAATTAAAGTATCAGGTGTAATCTGTGTAATAAAGATTGCATGAAGAATGGCTTTGATAGACAACAAAGGTGTCTCAGGAGCGATTAGGAAAAGGTTACAATGAAAAGAGTGCATTGGTTCTGTTTTCAGTAAGATAGTCTGAGGAGATATTATGGTGAGAAAAGGTGTACAGATTGTCTTTTTTTTTTTTTTTTTTTAAATAGTTTTTTTTAGTAATCTTGAAAATATTTATGGTTAAAAAATGGTGTAGGAATCTGGTTTTCAGTAAGATGACTATCAGAACTCACTGTTTTACAGATTGAATATTTTGATATTGTTTGGTCTATGGAAAACAAGGTCACATAATTATGTTAATATTATTTGGTCTATGGAAAACAAGGTCACATAATTGAAAAAGTGTAGTCATATGAATACAAGGTAAAATTAACTGTGTATCACATGGTGTGAGGTAATCTTATGTGTCCTGGTTTGGGGATGAGAGATACTGTATCCTGTGTCCTACCCCTCAGTACTGTACCATAGGGAATGGTGGTATGTGTGTTATTGACCATTGTAATTACCAACATAATATTGAAATACGTTCATGTGAAATGGGTAAATAATGAAAATTGATCATGTTTGTATAATGTGCATGAAGTTATACTAACAGTTAGTTATTAACATTGTTCCTGATGTTCATTTGTTGCAAAGTTTTCGTTTCATGCATTTGTTGTTTTTATTGTGGTGTTTTCTAATGGCACAGCTTTTCTCGTTGCAGCTTTTTTTCTCCCCTTGGCATGTGTGAGACGAGCAGAATGCCCTCGCGCAGAATTGTGCATGTGATAGAAAAGATCTTGGGAACATAGAATTGAAAAGAAAATAAGAAGAGGAAATGAACTAAAAGTAAAGGAATTGAGAATGGTGGGAGAAAGAGAGAGAAATTGTTGAGAGAGGACGACACATCTGAAAACATGGGGGGGCTAAGTCAACTGTGTTCAAAGTGTTTTTATCCAAATTCTGTCCTCAGCACAGTTGTTTTTTTTTTTTAGCACATTCATTGCAAGGAAAAACAGAAAGTATATTTGCTTTAAAGAAAATGCTCATTCTTGAAATTGGTGACAAAGTTGGATAGAGATCAGAGGTGGAGGAGGAGGGAGATGGTTTTGAAGGGGTGGAATAGGCAACAAGACACCACTGAAAGCATGTCTTTTGCTTTGTGCATTAAGCAGCGATTTTCTTACTGCATGGAATTATGCTCATCTGGCCCGAAACTGTAGAAATGAGAATGAAGACACCATGCAGCTCAGGCCTGTTGTTTGGTGGCATGATGTGAAGTAGGAGTGTTGATGAGTGGTCTGCTGACAGTGCAGTGTCTGTCACCATGTCAGCGTGGCTGCCAGTCTTCCCCAGATTGTCGGGGTTGTTGCTGTCATCAGAGGGGAAGTGAACAGGAGTTATGAAGCAGTTAGGCAATGGGATTTTTCATGATTTTAATAATTTTTAAGTGTCTGACATTAAAATTTTGAGTTTCTGTACTGCCTCGAGGGGCTCAGTCTGTGACTTCACTCCTCAAGATGGGCTCAAAATGGATGGATGCATGTGAACATGCTTGAAGCCACATTTTTTTTAAGCACACAAATATTATCATTGCACATCTCTGTTGGAAGAGCTAGTCTTCAGCAAAACATTTCTGTCTTTACCTTATCATTATTTCTTAAATGCTTTCAGTATGAGTATCTCTGTGAATTTACTAACATTTTCCTTCCATCAGAGCTTCTCGGCTCCTCTGTTGATGACAGAATTTTGGGCTTCCCAAAATTAGAATTTTTGGCATCCCAAAAATTCTGTCAAGTGAAAATAAATCAGCATTTGCTTGAAGGTTTAATACATATGTATGGCATTGGATGGAATTGGGGTGGGGGGGGAAGAGTTTGGGACAAATGAAATGTGATAGAGTGTTTTTGTGGAGGGGATAGGATTGGCGGGTATAAAGCATTCATGCCTGTTGTGTTTTTGGTCTAAATGCAAATTTGACGATGTGTAAGTCATTATTGCAAAGCATTTTGAAATATTAGAAAGCTCTGCAGGGCTCCCAAAGACGCACATATGTGCGTCCATGACGCACTATGAGCGAAAAGGACGCACTAACAAATTGTGCAGCGAGTCCTGCGGGACGCACTACAAAATCAGGCAAACCCCAAAACGTGCCGCGCTCAGTGATCAAAGCTGAGCACACCACAAGCTTCGCGCACGATTGCCTGCTGTCAAATTCAGGACAGCCTGTGCCCGCGAAAGTACAATAAGCCGAGAAGTTGCGTAAACACTGATAGGCTCGCTTGTGGCCCATGTCACTGAACGGTTACTCAGTCGACCGGCTGACTTATTCAGACAGTGGCGCCCGCCGCCACTAATTAACCAATTCGATGACACAAGTTGTAACGATCGCATGCACAAGCCTAGACGAACGAAGCAGAAAGGAAGTTCACGGCCATCGCATCTCGCAAATATGTCGTTGCTTAGTGGTTGGGCGCTCCTAAAAAACGCAAAGAAACATCTTCTGAAGATGCTACAGACAGTGAATCGTCGATTCCTAAAGAAATATCTACAGCAACAGCACCTAACAAGAAACGTTTGGGGTTTTTTTGAGAAATGTTTTCAGAGAGAGAGAGAGAGAGAGAGATTCATTTACTCTGAAATGTTCAGATTATCAAGCCGATAATTAAAAAAGCAAGAAATACTACATTTTCTGTATTGGTTAATTTTGTTCATGGGGATTCTCTATACCCCCTCTGGGACCCTCTATAGCATCAGTGAAGGAGTCCCTGGGACCCCCTGTCTGTCAGTGCAAATGGTAGCCCTGCTCTGATATGCTGTCTTTGAGGTGGTAGAAATCTCTGATATCCTATCATTATGGTCACTCTTACTATTATGTGGGAATGCTTAGTTTTACCTAATTCAGGCAGGTATCGACATTCAAGAAGAAATGCTGTAACCTCACTCAGTGCTGGTAGCTCTGAAAACAACTTTAGGCAAAGGTTTTGTGTCACATGCATCCATCCAAATATAAACAAAAACAAGAGAGAACTGGCCAAAGCTTTGACAGCTGGCAGCTAAGTGCTGATATGAGTGCGTGGTGCTGTTATCGTGATGTTGTGTGGCTGTTGGTTGGCCCTGTGAGTGCGTGGTGACGTGTTGGAGGCGTGGTGCCGCTGTTGTGATAATCTGTTGGCTGGCTCCCCACAGACAGGAGGCCCTGGGTAATCCTCAGTCCCTGGGAAGCAGGTGGGTCAACCCCCTTTTTTTTTTTTTCTTTTTTTTTCTCTCGAGATAACAGTGATGTAGTGTGTGCTGTGTAGTATGCTGTCTGACACATCTGCCTATGTAACTTACAGATGCTCTGTAACTTACAGATGCTCTTGTCTCTATGATTATTCTGCACAGTTGACCTTGACACAACCCACATCTGTGGATGATGGTTTAAAAAAAGGTATGGACCGGAAATGTCTTATATTCAGCCACCATCAAAGGTAGTGGTGGAAGGTAGGCTGCACAGAAGATAAAAGAATCCAGGTTTTTGTATGTGCACCACGGGCAGAAGAGGATAGATAAGTTGCACAAGAAAAAAGGACGCAAGGTTCTAGAAATGATGATTGGCACACAAGTGTCACATCGTTCAGGTTTTTTTTTTTCTTTCTTTCTGTATTCCTCGGTTAGAATTCTGTGATTGACCATTGACCAGATTTGTTTTGATAATGCTACAATTTTCCATCCCATCATTTAGGTAGCCACATTCAGGGTTCGCGATAACCGGTAATTGCCGGTATTTTACCGGTTGTAAACAGGAAATACCGAAAATTTTCGAAGCTGCCGGTACCACGGACCGATTCTGTTTGCCAGTGACCGATTAGATTTCCGTCTGAAAAAAAAAGAAGTCTGACGTGACAATTTCGGAAAGGCACTAAAAGTCATGCGCCTGTACCCACGCACCCACCCCTTCGCATCCCTTCCGACGAACTCTAGCAATCGCCCGACACCTCTTTGGCGCCAACCTCTTTAGCGTGCAGAACAGCAAGCTTTACTGTCAAAGAATAGAGCGTTGCGCTCTTCTCAGCACTACAGTGGCTTCATTTCACAATGACTAATCGGGGCCTAGTCTCCTGGTCAGCGCTACCCTCCCTCCACTCCCAACCCCGGCCCACTGGATGTTTATGCAGCTGATGATATGAGGGTGCTGACTCGCCACTTTGCTGCTGTTATCAATGGCCCCCGCGCACAGGCTGGATTCAGCCAATTCAAGCGGGCCCTTGGTGGTTACGGTGGTGATGATAGCTTCTCCATGTCCTGTAGAATCGCCATCCGAAACCTGGCTATACAGTATCCAGACTTTGCCATGCTGGCAAAAATTGCGCTAGCTGTGCCTGTGTCCAGTGTGACAGCTGAGAGAGGATTCAGTGTACAGAACATGGTCAAGACAGAGGGCAGGAGCCGACTGAACGAGGAACGAGTAACAAGACTGATGAGACTCAACATCCATGGCAAATCTCTCAGAGACTTTGACTGCCGTGCTGCTGCCACTCGCTTCTTGGGCATGAAGCCACGCAGGAAATAGGAATTTATTTATTTTGTGTGTATGTTTTTTTTCTAGCGCCTGTGTCACTGTCAGTTTGTTGTTCTGCAGGACCGTCATTCGTGTGACGTAAATTCATGCTATTCTTCTTTCTTGTTCCTACGCTTAGCGCTCATATAGGTCTTTTGTTCAATTTAGATTTAGTTTTGTTGCCAAACAATCCCCCCCCCTCAATAGTTTCGTTCTGTCACAGTGCGCACCGGTTTTGATTTTCTGGGGACCGATGTTTGGGGGGTTGGTCAAGATATCTCTGAAATGGCAACTCACGGTACCGGTTTTCAAAAATCCTAGCGCGAACCCTGCACATTCTGCCTTTGGTGATACTTTGCTCAGTGAAAAGACAACCTGAAGAACACATTTGGAACCTTCCCTGATCAGGAAGTGTCCACTCTGACCATGTATATGATTCAACTTATGCACTGAACATCACTCCTGTAACATGGTACTGTTCTCTGTCTGTCTGTCTGTCTGTCTCTCTCTCTCTCTCTCTCTCTCTCTCTCTCTCTCTTCCCACACACACATATAAACACACATAAAACTGAGGTAAAAATGGCAGACTCTTCAAATATGCCCTATATTTTGACCTTCCAAGGTCTTCCACAAGGGACTTCATTGGCAAGAATGGAGCCAGGTATCAAGTCATCAACTCTTGAATATAAGTCAGATATTCTCACACACTCGTCCCAAGCCCACACCCAACACACATCCTCACCCAACCTCCACACAGCTTCCTTATCCCAATAACCAGGTATCTCCCATTCCCCCCATCTCCACTTGCCCCCCCCCCCCCCCCCAACACCCTCCACCACCCATACCCTTCAGTCTCCCTCCTCTTCCCTCACCTCTTTCTCCAGAGATCCTCATTCACCTTTCCCAAAATCTTCCACACTCCTAGCTTAATACCACACGATATAGCATGTCTCAATCTCTTCTGCTCGATGGTTATATACATACATATACGGATTATAATGGGTATCCGTATGTTAGTATTGCCGATTTAAAAGGGTAAGGCTACTCCCACTCTGTTTTTGAGAAAAGACTATGTGACCTGTCCAATGAATTGCAGTCAGGCTGCTGCAATGGAAGGCATTTGACAGGCTTAGACTAGAGCCACTGTCAGGGTGGAAGGAATTGGTTCTGAAGGACTTTTAAACAACACTGGTAGTGCAGTCACGCTTTTGGTGTCATAGTGTACTATGTCTGCCTGGTTCTAACACTGACAGCCTCACCAGGTCTGTTTACCTGAATCTGGTGGTTGATGCAGGACTAAGAGGCAACTCACACCTGTCTTATGCTTCCAGTCTTTAGAACACATGTGTTTCCTTCTCCTGTTTTCTCTACTAAAAGCTGAACAAGACTCTTCTGTCTTTTTCTTTCGGTTTTTTTTTTGTTTATTTATTTTTTTAATGTATTTTGCCTGAACTTTTCAGAAATTACAAAACTCTGCTTTCGTAGTTCTCATTTACCAGTTATCAGCTACTTGAATGTGATTTTTTTTTTTACCACATTACGACCACTCTTTCTATTCTTGCTCTTGAATTTACTGGTGATTTTTAATCTGCAGTCTTTCATATTAATCCATATATCTTGAAAGATTTCTCATTCTTGAAATGTCATTATTTCAAAACTAGCTTGAAAATGCCCCCCCCCCCTCTTTCTCTCTCTCTCTCTGTCTCTCTCTTCCCCCCCCCCCCCCCCCCCCCCCCCACCTTTTTTTTTTCTTTCAGCAAAGTATTTAAGACTATATGAGGTGACAGTAATGATGACCTTTTTTTTCAGACCTTCGATGGGCATGATGAGTAACTGTGCCTGTGTCAGACTCGTTGTGCATTTTGTATGATAGCTCTGCATGCAGATGTGAACCTATGATTGCCAAAAGGTTTGAACGCATGAGAAGTGTTGTATTTGAAAACTCGACAGTCTGTTCTGCATGAATGAAACCACCCCCAGATTCTAACTGCATGACAGCACTAATGCCACTGACAGTGCATGTTCCTGCTTCAATTTCATGCTACAGAAACTGTGATTAATCGTTACTGACTCATGCCTTAAAATTATGTGGTTAGATTAGTAGGATTTTTACATGGTTAGGTCAAATTGATGTGTATGTGCGGCAGAATCGGCAGTTTCATTGAATTGAAAAATATATCATCAAAAAAAGAGTTAATGTAGGTAGTGACTATTTTCCTTACACCATTGATGATTTACTCAGTAGCAGCCAAAATGTTAAAAAGGAAAAAGAATCCAAATTGAGACTTTATTGTGTGAGGTGTGATGTTTATGATTTGCTGGTGGAGTCATATACCTTACAGTGGATGTAGCAGCAGCTGAAGCTTGAGCTTAACTATTGTAGTCACTTTGGGAACAGAGATCATTTCTCTAGAAATGAAAGATTGTGTGCAAAACAGAGCAGTAAAGACATGGTGTTAAATTTAAGTATTTTGTTCTTAGTTTGTTGCACTTCTGAAAAATAATTACCACTACATTGTAAAAGACATGCTGATTTAAGACGCTGATTGTTTGAAATATGCGGAGGGATTGTTGTTATCCATTTACAGCTTAACATTCTATGAAATGGTTTTATCTGTGTGTTAGTGTTCCTAGTAATGTTGGAGAGGGATAAAGTATGAAGCAAAGATATATTGTCATGAATGTTTTTGTAATTGTGTTTGTTTTTGAATTAATGGTGTTTAGTGATGTTGCTTTATTGTTTGTTGATTTCCAGTATATCTCTGAAGGGCTTAAATGAATTGAAAATTTTTTTTTTTTTTAAAGTCGGCTATGGATAGATCTATTGGCTGATTCTTGGATTCAGGACTAGTGCCAGCTTAGTGGTCACTGGGTATGACCCAACCTGCATACAAAAGTACAAGTTTTAGGTCCATATGTAATGTTTACAGAGGTAATACATCATCGAGTTGAATCGGGAGACTATTTACATTCGTTTTGATAAATGTCTGACCATTTTTCTTGACGTGAAGTCAGTTCTCGAGTAGAACCAAAATAGATTCTAGCTCTTATAGTTGACATTGTGTCATATGTTTGTTATAGTTTTGCTGATAGGCTTATTTAAGATGACAAATAAGGAAAAAAACATTGTGCATTTCTAGACTACAGAAAAGCTGTCAGTTCTGTTCAGCAAAAGATTGAATCCTTTACACTTTTAAAAGAAGGAGTAAATGGTAAAAGTCTTAGTAATTGGAGTTTTTTGTTGTTGTTTGTTTGACAGACATGTTTTTTGGAACCTCTGAATATATGAACCTTTCCTCTTTCCTTCTGATTCTCATGATGTTGTTTAAGTGTTATTGATCTTCAGTGCTCCATGACCAGGTCAAAGGATCAATTGAATGTGACGTTGTGTTGGTAAAGCGCTTGTCAGTGCCCACTAGGGTAGATGACTGCTATTTTAGTAGACTGCTCAGTCCTTGGTATTGAGCTTGTGCGCCATGATACTACATATCATTGATACCCAGCTATTGTCTTCTTCACATCAGAAATTTCTCCAAGACGATAGACTTGAATAGTTTGTGCACCAAAAACAAGAAGTTGGTGTCAACAGTTACATCAGGAACAGTAACTAGCATGGCTGGCAGTGATTAGCAGTCAGAATACCAGTTTGGAAATGATTTCAAGCCAGCTCTGATAAACTGACGGCAGAAGCTACATTTTGGGCTCTTGAAGAATTCTGACTGGTGCGTGTTGGAAGTTACAGTTTGGTCTGAATGCCTCTTTGTCAGTTTGTGTCCGTATTATGGGTCATTTTCACACCAAGCATGCACAAGGTGCATAGTGCAGGCAGGCCCCTAAAATGAACACTGTATGTGTTTGTCATGATGACATATGGCTTGTTCTCTTTGTTAGCTGCTCTTGCTTCTCTGGACTTTATCAGTCATACAAAGTGATTTACATTTTTGTTAGCAGTCATACAAAGAGATTTACATTTTTGTTATCAGTCATACAAATGCTTTACACAAGAGTGGATGATCATACATTTTTGTAAGCAGTCATACAAAGTGCTTTACATTTTTGTTATCAGTCATACAAATGCTTTACACAAGAGTGGATGATCATTCGCATAGTGACTGTTCACTCGTCTGGTTCTCGTCACTTAATGCAGCACCTGTGCTTTTCACCAGCTGATCTTTGCCTTTCTTGCCATCTCTGTGTTAGTGTTTTCTTCACTTGCTCATCATGTGCCTGTCCTTTAGAGAGAGAGTGTAGAGGTGTGTCTCCATCCATCATGTGCCTGTTAGAGTGTGTAGAGGTGTGTCTCCATCTGTCATGTGCCTGTCCTTTAGAGAGAGTGTGTGGAGGTGTGTTTCCGTCAATCATGTGCCTGTCCTTAGAGAGAGTGTGTAGAGGTGTGTCTCCATCCATCATGTGCCTGTCCTTTAAAGAGAGTGTGTAGAGGTGTGTCTCCATCCGTCATGTGCCTGTCCTTTAGAGAGAGTGTGTGGAGGTGTGTTTCCATCAATCATGTGCCTGTCCTTTAGAGAGAGTGTGTAGAGGTGTGTTTCCAGCCATCGTGTGCCTGTCCTTTAGAGAGAGAGTGTGGAGGTGTGTCTCCATCAATCATGTGCCTGTCCTTTAAAGAGAGAGTGTGTTGAGGTGTGTCTCCATCCATCATGTGCCTGTCCTTTAAAGAGAGTGTGTAGAGGTGTGTTTCCTGTCATGTGCCTGTCCTTTAGAGAGAGTGTGTAGAGGTGTGTTTCCATCAATCATGTGCCTGTCCTTTAAAGAGAGAGTGTGTAGAGGTGTGTCTCCATCCATCATGTGCCTGTCTTTTAGAGAGAGAGTGTGTAGAGGTGTGTCTCCATCCATCATGTGCCTGTCCTTTAGAGAGTGTGTAGAGGTGTGTCTCCATCAATCATGTGCCTGTCCTTTAGAGTGTGTAGAGGTGTTCTCCATCCATCATGTGCCTGTCCTTTGAAGAGAGAGTGTGTAGAGGTGTGTCTCCATCCATCATGTGCCTGTCCTTTGAAGAGAGAGTGTGTGGTGTGTCTCCAGCCATCATGTGCCGGTCCTTTGAAGAGAGGTGTGTAAAGGTGTGTCTCCATCCATCATGTGCCTGTCCTTTGAAGAGAGTGTGTAGAGGTGTTTCCTTTCATCATGTGCCTGTCCTTTAGAGAGAATGTGTAGAGGTGTGTCTCCATCAATCATGCGCCTGTCCTTTAGAGTGTGTAGAGGTGTGTCTCCATCCATCATGTGCCTGTCCTTTAGAGAGAGTGTGTAGAGGTGTGTCTCCATCCATCATGTGCCTGTCCTTTGAAGAGAGAGTGTGTGGAGGTGTGTCTCCATCCATCATGTGCCTGTCCTTTAGAGAGAGAGTGTGTGGAGGTGTTCCCATCCATCATGTGCCTGTCCTTTAGAGAGAGAGAGTGTGGAGGTGTGTCTCCATCCATCATGTGCCTGTCCTTTAAAGAGAGAGTGTGTGGAGGTGTGTCTCCATCCATCATGTGCCTGTCCTTTAGAGAGAGTGTGTAGAGGTGTGTCTCCATCATGTGCCTGTCCTTTAGAGAGAGTGTGTAGAGGTGGTCTCCATCGATCATGTGCCTGTCCTTTAGAGAGAGAGTGTGTGGAGGTGTGTCTCCATCCATCATGTGCCTGTCCTTTAGAGAGAGTGTGTAGAGGTGTGTCTCCATCCATCATGTGCCTGTCGTTTGAAGAGAGTGTGTAGAGGTGTGTTTCCTTTCATCATGTGCCTGTCCTTTAGAGAGAGTGTGTAGAGGTGTGTTTACATCCGTCTTGTGCCTGTCCTTCAGAGTGTGGGTGAAGAGATGCGTCTTCATCCATCATCTGCCTGTCCTGTGGAGTGTGTGAAGAGGTGTCTCTGTCCATCATCTTTCTGTCCATAGGAATGCGGAAGAGATTTTGAGAAGTCTCCATCCATCATGTACCTGGCCTGTCGAGTGTGTGTACAGAGGTATCGCCATTCATCATGTGCCTGTCCTGTTGAGTGTATGCATAGAGTCTCCATCCATCATGTGCCTGTCCTGTGGAGTGTGTATGTAGAGGTATCTTCACCCATCGCCTGCTTGTTCTGTGGAGTGTGTATAGAGATATCTCCATCCATCATGTGCCTGTCTTGTGGAGTGTGTGTATAGAGGTGCCTCCATCCATCATGTGGCTGTCCTGTTGAGTGTATGCATAGAGATGTCTCCATCCATCATGTGCCTGTCCTGTGGAGTGTGTATGTAGAGGTATCTCCACCCATCACCTGCTTGTTCTGTGGAGTGTGTATAGAGATATCTCCATCCATCATGTGCCTGTCTTGTGGAGTGTGTGTATAGAGGTGTTTCCATCCATTATGCGCCTGGCCTGTGGAGAGAGAGAAAAGTGTGTGTGTATGTGTGTGTGGAGGTGTGTCTCTGTTCTGTCTGCATTCTTCATTCCCAGCTGGGGTCTCTGACAGTGTGCACGGTACCACAACCTTTTTGAAAAGCTGTTGGTTGATTCCTCGTTTCTGCCACTCTCTTGAACCCTGCCTTCTTTTTCGGTGTTTTTCTTCTTTCTGTCTTCCTTTGCTGTCATCCATTAGGCGTTTTTGATACTTGTGTAGCCCATTCATTTGTCTGTTTTTCTGAGAAGTTCTTGTAGTCGTTTTCTTGTTGTCTTACAGAGTACAATGTGCCAGTTTTCTTGTGGTAATCTGGTTATTAGACAGCAGAAATGGTGGGGACCAGCTGTCCCTTTTGCAGTAATATTTGCCTCAGTGATTTTTTTTTCCCAATTACATTTGTTGTAATAATAATAATGAATACTTATATAGCGCCTATTCTCGGCTAGAGACCAAGCTCTAAGCGCTTTACAATCAACACTCGTTTACACAACGGGCTGCCTACCTGGGTAGTGCCGATTGAAGAGCTGCCAGCCGGCGCTTCATTCAGTCGTTTCCCGTGTCATCCAGTCAGTATCGTTCAATATCGACCACTCATTTTCCTTACTTCCTTCATTCTTTCCATTTCTCACGCAGGGTGCATGCTATGTGTAACGTGTCATCCATACCAACGGCTAAACTGGCCTACTCTTCCAAAAGTTGGTGATGGGATTTTACGTGTGTGCAAGATGTTATGCGTGCGTTCACACACGGAACCTCGGTTTATAGTCTCATTCGAAGGACTGTGTGGGAAATGGAGTCAGAACAAATGCTAACTCCGAGGGAAAAATCCCCCTGTACCGAAACGCCCCGGCGGAGGTTCGAACCCGCAACCCCAGGATCACCAAGATTACGAGTCCGGCGCTCTACCAACTGAGCTATTTCGGCTCCAGTTGTGCCACTGGAACACTTTAAATTGATTATTTTTTCTCCTACTTCTTTTTTCTTTGTTTAAACTGGGGTGAAAAATGGAAGTGGGGTGGATTGTGCACTCAGTGTTATGCAGTTTTACCCATTTTGAACATGTCTGTAGTTGCTATAAATCGTTGTATATTGGTGTGTGTGTGTGTGTGTGTGTGTGTGTGTGTGTGTGGTGTTGTTGTTATTGTTAACGACAGGACTGTGTGTTATTTTCCCTGTGGTAATACTTTTTTTTATAGACAGGAAGGCTCTTGTGGTCAGCACATTTAGTAGGAAAACACCAACTTAAGACATTCAGATCATCAGATACAAAGATGAAAGAAAAGCCTAGAAGATAGGGAAGTATTTAAATATTAAACTAAAGGTTTAGAAGATAGGGAAGAATGTGAATATTAAACTAAAGGCTTACCAAAACACCGTACTGAAAAGCAGGACTGAACAAACCTACATAGATATTACTTGGATTGAAACGCAACTGTAGGATCTTTCTTTTTGTCACAGTCATGCCATAACCCAGAGAATGAAATGAATTAATTTTATATGAAAACAGTTATCTGCCAGAAGGCCAATGTCAGAATTATAGGAATGTTTCTTGATTACAGAAGTGTATCTTGAAAATGTGTTTTGCTTGGAATGTTTCACTCCTTGTAGCATTTACAGCGTAGCATTGAGGTTTAATAAGATATTGTTGCATGCGTATGTGTAGGAAATAGAAAAAAAAAATCTGAAAGTGACTTGTTGTGAACAGGTTTGTCTACCCCACCATGGACCAGGTGGCAGAAGCTGTGCATCATGTGGTTGAACACTATGGGTATGTACATGTATATATGTGTTGGGAGGGGAGGGGGGGGGGGGCATGTGTTTAACTTTGTGTGTACAAGACTAGGCACTTGGCATTCTTCACTGCTTTTCCATGTACACAGCTAAAGCAGCTTTTCTTATCATGACATCAGAGTTGTATTCAAGTGTGTACGTGTGTGTATGCGTGTGTGTGAGTTTTATTCAAGTGTGTGCTTGTGTTTGCATGTATGCATGTGTGTGTGTGTGTGTGTGTGTGTTGTTGTTGTTTTGATTTTCAAGACGCTGTTTTGTTTCTTCATTCCTGCTCAATGTCCAAGACTGTACTCTATGACCTTGTGGATAAGCAAATATGGTGTAGCCAACATTAAGTGGACTGGACTAGCGTGCATCCAGTTTCGCTTCATTGATTAAATTTATCCCATCTTCATCTGGCATTATCCTTCTCCATTCTCTGCCGCTTCCCCCCCTTTCCCCCCCCCCCCCCCCCCCCCCCCCCCCCCCCCCTCCTCCCCCGCCCTTTCTTGATCTGTTCTTGTGTTTGTCTGACCAGCTTTTGTTTATCCGTCTTTTTCTTCTTTTTTTTTTTTCTCTCTTGTTCCATCCTTCCTACCCTTTGATGTTTATCTGTGTTTGAGCAAGACCTGTAGACGAAAGTGGTACAAGCTATATTGATGTACGTAGAGCTTTCTTTTTCACTTTGAAGTAAATACAATCTGCCTGCACTGTTTTGAGGTTTACAACAGGTAAAGATAATGTCAAATAATCTCGGGCTTTCCCAGCACAATTAGAATGGTTTGGGGAGAAGATTAGATGCCAGTTCATGTACTTGCTGACCAGACAGTGCAGGTCTGATCAGAATCGCAGGGAGTCTTGGTGCCATTCTCAGGTTTTGCATGTTGAATTGTTGTTCTGAATCTGCTTATTTGGTTTTCCTTTTCCAGACTGAAGAGCATCATTGGCTTTGGTGTTGGTGCGGGGGCCAATGTCCTCACACGCTATGAGGTGAGTCGGTTCTTCTGTTGGTTCATAATTTTTTTGTACTTGTTGTAGCATTAACGATGCAACCAAATGTGTGTTAGACAAAACCTAATGATGTTGAGTAGATGAAAGCTCACAGTACGAAAACAGGCCACAGATCTTTTTTGAGAATGAAATATAGACACAATGTTGGGAAAGCCTTGGTTTTGTAGAACACTGTTTTGTTGGGTTTTGTCTGTACCAGATACAGACTACCCTTCACCTAGCAAAGACTCCCTTCCTTTAAACACTACTTTTGTCTGCAATGTACTTCTCTTTCCTACACTGGAATAACCTCCTAACAAAGATTTCTTTCGCTGTGGACCCAGTGTGTCAGACTCTCTGGAGGTGATTATGGAGATGTTCCAATGCACCATCTTCTGCCCACCTCTCTGTTGACCATCAGCTTTCCTTCCAGAACAGTCTTTTCCCATCTATTGGTTTAAAGCCCATGTTGAATGCAAAGGAAAATTTGGCGCTTTCCCCCTTAACATTTTAGGTATTAAAGGAACTGTTGTGCGTGCACATTTGTTCAGGAAGAAGAGATCATTTTGATGTTATGGTTATTAAAGGCACCCAATACCCTTGCTCTCAGAAATGCAAAGGAGCGTTGTTTTGCAATGATGTAGCGATGCTGACTGTTTCTTTCAGCTGGCACACCATGACCGGGTGGACTCCCTGGTGCTGGTCAACCCCTATGCTTCTCAGGCTGGCTGGATTGAGTGGGGCTATCAGAAGGTTAGTCTCCCTCTCTCAAAGACTAATGCGTTTAGGTAGGTCAGTTTTATCAGCCATGTCAACCCCTATGCTTCTCAGGCTGGCTGGATTGAGTGGGGCTATCAGAAGGTTAGTCTCCCTCTCTCAAAGACTAATGCCTTTAGGTAGGTCAGTTTTATCAGCCATGTCAACCCCTATGCTTCTCAGGCTGGCTGGATTGAGTGGGGCTATCAGAAGGTTAGTCTCCCTCTCTCAAAGACTAATGCCTTTAGGTAGGTCAGTTTTATCAGCCATGTCAACCCCTATGCTTCTCAGGCTGGCTGGATTGAGTGGGGCTATCAGAAGGTTAGTCTCCCTCTCTCAAAGACTAATGCCTTTAGGTAGGTCAGTTTTATCAGCCATGTCAACCCCTATGCTTCTCAGGCTGGCTGGATTGAGTGGGGCTATCAGAAGGTTAGACTCCCTCTCTCAAAGACTAATGCCTTTAGGTAGGTCAGTTTTATCAGCCATGTCAACCCCTATGATTCTCAGGCCAGTTGGATTGAATTGGGCCACCAGAAGGTAAGTCTCCAGTCCTATTAGAATGCTGCCTTCATTTTAGTATGTTTTTGTATATGTTCATCATGTGAGGAAAGTGGAATATGATCCTCTCTGATGAGCTTTCATTGTTGCTTGTTCTGTCTTACCATGTTTGGTTCGTTGGGTGTTTACCACTAGCATTGAGTGGTGGTGTGTGTTAGTTCTATTTTTGCGCTGATTGGTTTGTAGGTTGTTCACCATTCCGTGTCTATTGTAGCTTTCCCTCTTGCTGTCTTTCTGGCTCCCTCTGTCTGTACTTGGACTTCGTATTTTTGTGTATTTCTCAGTTGTGATAAGGAGAAAGTAAGGGGCAGCAAGTGGAGGAGTGGAAAGGCAGAGAGGGGAAGGGATGGGGGGTCAGGAATAGAGTGCAGTGAAATCACTAATCTGCCAATTGATGGCCATCACATCAGCTGGAAGTCTGTAGAGGTTTGGTTCCTGGTGGTTGGCATTTCCCATCTATACATGAATACCAGGTTACGCACCCACACAGAGCAAGTGCCAGGTCAAGCTTTGAGTAATGTAGGATGATTAAAGGGATGGCCATTTTTGCTTAGTTCAGGCAGTCAGTTAGACAGCTATTGCCAAGTTTGCAGGATTCTGTTTCTTTTTAATTCTTCAAAGACTGTTAGAAATCTGTCATGCTAGTAGGTAGTACTCACAACAACTAAATGCCTGTCAGAGGATGAGGGAATAACCTGACCATGTATGAAGCTATACTCTCTTTACAAGACTTAATTCCTCTCAAGCAGGATGAGAATTGTTATGCAAGGTAAATAGTTCAAGGTTTAAAGCAATGCCCGCATCAATGTGCATTGTAAGAATTAGTTACTGCCGTAACAGACACTTAGTGTCACCAAGGCATGTGGAAAAATCCTTTGGATGAATGACTGGCTTTTACCCACTCTGTTAAACAGATGAACGCCTGGTACCTGTTCAGCGGGCAGATGACCAACTTCACTGAGGAGTACCTTTTGTGGCACTGGTTTGGAAAGGTGAGAGGGAAGGCCCAAGACTGACCTTGGATATTTTCACACTTTTGTTGTTGTTGCTGAAGGCCAGAGCAGAGAACCAGCACGCATGTCTTGAAGAAAGAGCATTGAAAATGGATGTTCAGGCGCAGTGTGTTTAGTGCCAGGGGTCATACCATCTTTGAAAATCTTGATCAGTTCTGGAGAAGTGAAACTGCTATTGCAACTCTTTTGAGCATTACAGTTTTTGGTTAAGGGTTCTGGAGCTGTCATTGAAATTTGTACTTGCCACTGTTTTGTTTTGTTTTTCTGAAGTGAATCTTATGGAGAAAGTGAAGCTTCAAATTGTCCTAAACAGGATGGCAGTCCTAAAAGATGACATTTCATTAGCTAATAATCACTTATGTCAGAACTTGTTTGCAGCTGGCATATGTTATAGTAGTAATAAGAATAACATTAACAATAATATTAATAAAAATGAGAACGATAATAAAGAGAATGTATGAATATGTAATGAAACATTAAGTGTATTTTCTTAGCACTTAATTCCAAATAGAAGGCTATAAGCACTTTACAAAGCTTTAGAAAGTGTATGGATTCATACAGGTGGTGAAACAGACATTGTACTTTACTGACATGTATACATGCATACAGATGGTGAAACAAACATTGTACTGTACATATATGCATTCATACAGGTGGTGAAACAAACATTGTACTATACATATATGCATTCATACAGGTGGTGAAACAAACATTGTACTATACATTGTACTATACATATATGCATTCATACAGGTGGTGAAACAAACATTGTACTATACATATATGCATTCATACAGGTGGTGAAACAAACATTGTACTATACTGACAAGTTGATGTTGAGACAGGTGGTGTAACTGTAAAACTGTCAAACTTGTAGTTTATCAACATGTGTATATGTAAAACAGTTTATGGACATGCATAAAGCATAAAACATCGTACTTTCTTGACATGTATAAGTAGTTAAACATTGTAATTTAGCGACATGTATAAACAGTGAAAGGATGTAGTTATTGATGTGTATAAACGATAAAACATTGAACTTTTACTGCAAAGTGAAGAGGTAGTTAATTAGACAAAACATCCACCCACTGTTAAAGAATTCATGGCCACAAGAGTACTGTCCCCTGTCAGATATCTGTTGGAAAATCGGCCATGATAGGTCAACAAACATGCAGCAAGACCAACAGAAATTAAAAGTGGTGAGAAGCTGTGACAGAATTCTGTCTACAGTGAAATCCAGGTTGATAGGTCAACCGATAGATATGTGGACAAACAGAAATAGGAAGTGGTAAGCTATGACCGAACACTGTCTGTAGTAAATCCGCCGTGATTGGTGTAAAATCCACCATGACAGATCAATAAACACACATCAAGACCAACAGAAATGGGTGGTGGCAAGCTGTGAGAGAATGCTGTCAGTGGGAGAGCAACCTGAAGTGGACACAGAGCCATCTGGCGTAACACTAGAGGGTTTTAGTGGCATTGGTATCGTTCTGTTTCTGGCATCGGTCATCCTTTATCCACTGTGACAATGAAGGGATGCATTCCTTAAAGGGTGAAAAGGTTAACTTAAGTTTTGTGATATTTTGTGTGTGTGTGCAGAAAACGCGCTGGCAGAATCACGACCTGATCGCTGTGTACCAAGAGTACATCAAGTCCATCAATGCTCAGAATCTGGCGCTGTTCATCCAGTCCTACATGAAGTAAGGCAGTGTTTATTTCTTTTTGTTGAAATTGGTTATTGTGCTGTGTACGATAATTGTACATTAACATTTAGCCATGTTGTATAATGCACCTGCATTTTAAGTTATGAAATCTAGCAAAACTGAATCTGATGTTTTTCATCCAGTCTTACATAGAGGCAGACATTGTCTGTCTCTGCGTCTTTTTTGTGTGTGTGTGTCTGGAATTGTTAGTGTGTTTTATACAGAAACATGTACACTTATATATAGTCTTGTTATACACTGCATGATAGACTTGCATTTTGAGCTGTGGCGTGAATCACACTGATGTACTTTGTTCCATGACATGGCAGCAAATTCACAAAGTGTAAAGTTAGGGAAAGGACTCATATCGTCTATGTCCGTGGGAGATGTTTGTGATGAAGAGCCATTTACGCCTGAATTGCCATTGACTTTGAGTTGTATTAGTTACTGATCGATATCCTTCTAATAGTCTAGTAGCGTTCAGATGCACCAAACGACCATACTGATTTTCTTTCCCCTATCTCTGTCACTTGATGGTCTAGTCATATTAATTGCACTATCCTCTGTTTCTGTCACTTTATGGTCTAGTCATATTTATCGCACTATCCTCTGTCTCTGTCACTTTATGGTCTTGTCATATTCATTGCACTATCCTTTGTTTCTGTCACTTTATGGTCTAGTCATATTCATTGCACTATCCTCTGTTTCTGTCACTTTATGGTCTAGTCATATTCATTGCACTATCCTCTGTCTCTGTCACTTTATGGTCTTGTCATATTCATTGCACTATCCTCTATCTCTGTCACTTTATGGTCTAGTCATATTCATTGTACTATCCTCTATCTCTGTCACTTTATGGTCTAGTCATATTCATTGCACTATCCTCTATCTCTTGTCACTTAATGGTCTAGTCATATTCATTGCACTATCCTCTATCTCTTGTCACTTAATGGTCTAGTCATATTCATTGCACTATCCTCTCTCTTGTCACTTAATGGTCTAGTCATATTCATTGCACTATCCTCTCTCTTGTCACTTAATGGTCTAGTCATATTGTACTATCCTCTATCTCTTGTCACTTAATGGTCTAGTCATATTCATTGCACTATCCTCTCTCTTGTCACTTAATGGTCTTGTCATATTCATTGCACTATCCTCTCTCTTGTCACTTAATGGTCTAGTCATATTCATTGCACTATCCTCTGTCTCTTGTCAGCCTCTCTCTTGTCACTTAATGGTCTAGTCATATTGTACTATCCTCTATCTCTTGTCACTTTATGGTCAAGTCATATTCATTGTACTATCCTCTATCTCTTGTCACTTTATGGTCTAGTCATATTCATTGCACTATCCTCTATCTCTTGTCATTTAATGGTCTACAGTCATATTCATTGTGTTATCCTCTATCTCTGTCGCTTAATAGTCTACAATCATATTCATTGTACCATCGTCTATCTCTGTCACTTAATGGTTCACAGTCATATTCATTGTGCTATCCTGTATATCTGTCACTTAATGGTCCACGGCCATGTTCATTGCGCTATCCTCCGTGCACTGCTTTCTATGTTGTGAGTGAACTTGAAGGCACAGTGACCTGGCCTTCAAGTGGGCTATGTTCAATCTCCCTGCATTGTTTTCTACACCATGAGTGCAGGTGTTGCGACCAGTATTGTCTACATTATGTGTGTAGATGCAATGACTTGGTCCTTATGTGGGCTGTTTTCAGTCTCCCGTGTTGTTGTCTACAGTATGTGTGTGGGTGCAATGACCTTAACCTTATGTAAGCTGTGTTCAGTCTCCGTGTATTGTTGTCTACAGTATGTGTGTGGGTGCAATGACCTTAGCCTTATGTGAGCTGTGTTCAGTCTCCCTGTATTGTTGTCTACAGTATGTGTGTGGGTGCAATGACCTTAGCCTTATGTGAGCTGTGTTCAGTCTCCCCGTAATGTTGGCTACAGTATGTGTATGGGTGAATGACCCAGGCCTTGTGTAGGCTGGGTGAGTTGATTTTAACGTGGTGACGGCCCTGATGTGGCCCTTTGTGGTCGGCTGGGCTATAAGCAACATTATCTTATCTTGTGTAGGCTGTGTTCAATCTCCTCGTATTGTTGTCTACAGTATGCATGTAGGCTTATGTGAGCTGTGTTCAGTCTCCCCAGAATGTCGTCTACACTATGTGTGTGGGTGCAATGACCTGGGCCTTGTGTAGGCTGTGTTCAATCTCCTCATAATGTTGTCTACACTATGTGTGTAGGTGTAATGACCTGGGCCTTGTGTAGGCTGTGTTCAATCTCCTCGTAATGTTGTCTACACTATGTGTGTAGGTGCAGTGACCTGGGCCTTATGTGAGCTGTGTTCAGTCTCCCCGTAATGTTGTTTATAGTATGTGTATGGGTGCAATGACCCAGGCCTTGTGTAGGCTGTGTTCAATCTCCCCGTATTGTTGTCTACAGTATGCATGTAGGCTTATGTGAGCTGTGTTCAGTCTCCCCGTATTGTTGTCTACAGTATGTGTGTGGGTGCAATGACCTTAGCCTTATGTGAGCTGTGTTCAGTCTCCCCGTAATGTTGTCTACACTATGTGTGTAGGTGTAATGACCTGGGCCTTGTGTAGGCTGTGTTCAATCTCCTCGTAATGTTGTCTACACTATGTGTGTAGGTGCAGTGACCTTAGCCTTATGTGAGCTGTGTTCAATCTCCCCGAAATGTTGTCTACAGTATGTGTATGGCTGCAATGACCTTAGCCTTATGTGAGCTGTGTTCAGTCTCCCTGTATTGTTGTCTACAGTATGTGTGTGGGTGCAATGACCTTAGCCTTATGTGAGCTGTGTTCAGTCTCCCCGAAATGTTGTCTACAGTATGTGTGTGGGTGCAATGACCTTAGCCTTATGTGAGCTGTGTTCAGTCTCCCCGAAATGTTGTCTACAGTATGTGTATGGCTGCAATGACCTTAGCCTTATGTGAGCTGTGTTCAGTATCCCCGAAATGTTGTCTACAGTATGTGTGTGGCTGCAATGACCTTAGCCTTATGTGAGCTGTGTTCAGTCTCCCCGTATTGTTGTCTACACTATGTGTGTGGGTGCAATGACCTTAGCCTTATGTGAGCTGTGTTCAGTCTCCCTGTATTGTTGTCTACACTATGTGTGTAGGTGTAATGACCTGGGTCTTATGTAGGCTGTGTTCAATCTCCCTGTAATGTTGTCTACACCATGTGTGTGGGTGTAATGATCTGGGCCTCAGTCTCCCTGTAATGTTGTCTTCACTATGTCTGTAGGTGTAATGATCTGGGCCTTGTGTAGGCTGTGTTCAATCTCCCCGTAATGTCGTCTATGTGTGTAGGTGTAATGATCTGGGCCTTGTGTAGGCTGTGTTCAATCTCCCCGTAATGTTGTCTACACTATGTGTGTAGGTGTAATGACCTGGGCCTTGTGTAGGCTGTGTTCAATCTCCCCGTAATGTTGTCTACACTATGTGTGTAGGTGTAATGACCTGGGCCTTATGTAGGCTGTGTTAAGTCTCCTTGTATTGTATTCTGCATTATGTACAGGTGCAATGATCTAGGCCTTAACTTTACTGTGTACAGTTTTCCTGTATTGTTGTTGTCATCACATGTGCCATTGCCCCACCCTGTGGATTGTATGGGCCGTGTTCAGTCTCCTGGTATTGTTTCTACACTGTGTGTGCAGGCGCAGTGACCTACGTTGTATGGGCTGTGTTCAGTCTCCCTGTAATGTTCCTGTTCTGTGTGTGCAGGCGTACTGACCTGGGCATCGTGAGAGAGATGGATCCCATGAGGAAAGTGTCGGCCCGTACAGTCAGGTCTGTAGCTGGTTGTCTCTCCTGCTGTGTCAGAGCCTTTGGCAGGGTAGAGAACGTTGATGGCACCAGGACATCCAGTGTATATATAGGGAGGGGTTTTTCTTGGGAGGGGTCTTGCTAGGGAGGAGTCTTTCTAGGGAGGGGTCTTTCTAGGGAGGGGTCTTTCTGGGGAGGGGTCTTCCTAGGAATAGGGCCTCCTTAGAAGGGGGCTTTATAGGGAGGATGATATGATAATGCCAGTAATTGTAACCATCCATCCAAAGGCATCCAGCTGTACATAACTGTATTAGATATGCTGTAAATATACAGCTTAAGACTGTCCATAAATGTTTGTTTTTACAAGAGTACTAGAATGTTTATTTCGTAAGACCACATCACAAAACCACTCCCATATGGTTTTGTGGATGTGTTGTGTCCTTATCATACCCTCCATGTGCCTGCACAGAAAGATGAAGTGTTAATTTTGGTACAGTGAGTGAACTTCATCATTAAATGAGTGATAGAATAGTACTGGTATTGAATGCTATGTTGAAATACTACCATGTTTGTGACTGGTTATCTGATATGACTGTGACACACCTAAGATGTGAGTGGAACAACCTTATGTCCCGTTTGTTAGGGTTTTTTTTCTTGTTTTTTTTCTTTGTCTGTTTTGCTCTTTTTAGGCTGAATACATTTTTCTTGGCCTGTCCAGGTCGATTTTTCTGCAGCATTCTGCCATAGGTCCTGTAATATGAGCTAAACTCTTTGTTTTTATATGACCTTGGGTTATCATCTCATATGAAAGACTAACATAGACATCATACACCGTACACAGTTAAAAGGAAGAGTGAAAATACAAGACTGAATCGCAGTGCTGACATTCTCTTGCCTCCTAGGCAAGTTCATGTTCATTTCGCGCAAGGCCACCATTCACATTTGAGGGCCTAAATGTGCGCTTCTTGGCTGCTTCATCCTTGCTCTTGTGTCATTACTCTAACACAGTCTAAGTGTATGTGTTTATCTGTCCTTGTGTGTGTATGTGTGTATATGTGTGTGTGTTTTGTGTTAAACAGTGACACAAAGTCAGCCAGTGAGACAGTGACAGTGAGCAGAAAATGCATGGGGAGCATTTTTGTTTGTTTGTTTTGCATGTGTGTTTAGAAGCTAAAAATGACACAAATGATGGAAAGTGGTGATGATGATGTACAGAACATGAACAGATGTATGTGCATTCACATGTCGCTACATTAGAGCCACACCAGATTACCTCCAAATTTTGGGTTTTGGGTTTTTTGGTGCATTGTGTGTCTTTTCATGGTCTTATCAAGAGCTCCAAACCTGGTGATGTGATGTTGCATAATAGCAGAGATAAAGCGAAAAAACACTTGTGGCACAGAGCAAGATTACCTATGTGTTTGGAGCAACAGCGGAACATCCGGCTTTAACCAACTGTGCTGAGAAAGAGGATATGTTAAGGAAAGGAAGGGAGAGTAGGCTACCTCTGTACACTTGGCTGATACTCTTCCCTGCTGTGAAATATGCTGGCAGCAGGAGAGCGAAAACGTCTGCCTTCCTCATTACACTGATTTATGGCCTGCTCTGCCATGTGGGAGGGGAGAGGCTAGGACCGTCAGATAAGAGCCCGCTACACCAGGCTTACTACTAGAAGTCTGGTTTGCTCCAAATTATGAAGAGCCCTGCGAGGCAGTTTTCAAGCAAGGAATGACTATTTTTTGTAAATGTGTGTTTTTATGTTTTCTGTTGAATACTATTTGATGCTGCTAACAGCACTTATACATTACAACTTGAACTTGAACCATTGTGAGTTATGTGACTATAGAAGTACTCGTGTGACTTCTGCCATTGTTTAAAAACTTCAAGTGGGCATTTCTCAAATCTGCCATTTTGGAGATGAACCGGTGTGCCTCTGAAGTAGCGATGTCATAGTGTGTGTTTTACATGTCATAGACAGTATGTTCACATGTCATAGTGTGTGTGTGTGTATGTGTTCAGATGCCGCACATTAATGCTGGTGGGAGATGACTCCCCTCACATTGACCAGGCCGTGGAGATGAATGGGCGAATGCTGCCTGAAGAGACGGACTTCATGAAGGTGGGCCCAGTGTATACATCATCAGGTTTGGAGTATGCCTTTACTTAAACAGATGAGCAGTCAGTAACTTCTGTGGCCCGTGCTGACTGTCACTTTACCAGTATCAGTCTTCCTGTTAAGGCTGAAATTTTTTCTTGATTTTTTTCAATGTATAAACTGTACAAACTATATATGAAGGCTGCCTGTATTGAATACTGGCCATCTGAGGCATTGTTGAGGTGGTGGTTAAATGGTATGTTTCACAAACTACATTGACAGTGCATCTGAGTGAATGATGATTTAACAAGCAAACAGAACTTTACAAAATGTGAATAAACTGGTGAAACATTGGAACTTACTATTTATCAAAAGTTTATTTAGGAAAAAGACAAAAACAAACGGTGAATGTAAAACGCACCTGTTTTTTTTCTCTAAATTTATATGAAGAAATACTCCCGACACAATTTGGGGGATGGTAGTGCTGATGATGATGATGCATGTGTGTGTGTGAATTCCGATGATGATGATGATTTGCGTGAAGTCAAATTGGTGATAATGATGGTGATAAGTGTGAAGTCCCAGCTGTGATTAATGATGTGTATGAAGTCAAAACAGTGATGAAGAAGTTTATGAAGTCAAAGTAGTGATGAGTTTGATGATGATGCATGTGTGTTTGTTAATTCTGATGATGATTTGTCCGTAGCCAAAGCAGTGACAATGATAGTGATTAATGTGAAGCCCCAGCCATGATTAATGATGTGTGTGAAGTCCAAGCTGTGATTAATGATGTGTATGAAGTCCAAGCTGTGATTAATGATGTGTATGAAGTCCAAGCTATGATTAATGATGTGTATGAAGTCCAAGCTGTGATTAATGATGTGTATGAAGTCCAAGCTGTGATTAATGATGTGTATGAAGTCCAAGCTGCGATTAATGATGTGTATGAAGTTCAAGCTGTGATTAGTGATATGTATGAAGTCCAAACTGTGATTGAAGACGTGTGTGTGTGTGTGTGTGTGTGTGTGTGTGTGTGTGTGTGCAGCTGGCAGACTGTGGTGGCATGCCTCTGGAAGAGCAGCCGGGCAAAGTGTGTGAAGCTTTCCGACTCTTCCTGCAGGGCATGGGATACGGTCAGTCTACCTTCCACTAGCCTTGGTTTGATTGTGAACATGGTGTTTGATTCACTTAACAAGTTTTACAGACAAAAAGACAACTTTTCGACTTTTCTCTCCACCCTGCCCTCCTCCCCTTGCAAGGAAGGTCCTTTTCTTCTTTCAAAATAATTGACAATAAAATTGAGTAACACAAGGAGTTTTATTCCACATCTTATGATATTTAGACATCAAGTTTTAAGTTAATAGAAAATTAAAAAAAACAACAAGTACAAACTTCGCATGCATGCTCCGAACCTAAAAGAAAATCAATCAGACAAACAACGCACACACATACACACACACACACGCACACACACATGCGCGGATTCATGTACATTAAAAGAAAAAAAACATGCTTCCACATAATTAAGTTTGTCATCCCATTTTGAACCGTATTTTGGAATATTACCTCTTGGATCTAGTATGTCATATTATTGTCTGGCTTCTGGATGAGCTATGCTTACACATGTTAAGTCACACATGAATATATCGGATATATCGGACTGAATATTTTAACACATTCAGCGTATGCAGCCACAACCAACACACCTAAGATGCAGGTCACAGCAGCAGACCTGTTTACTTTACGCCTTTGGCGTAATAAATCACGATTTCAAACCTCCAATTACGCCATTACGCCTTCAAACATTAAATTCCGCCACGCGGATCGCCAAAACTACACTTTTCGAAAGCAATCATTCTCGTCGGTTCAACAATGCGATGGCCCGTTCACTCACTGTGCCGCCTGCGAAAGTTACAGTGTTCAGTTATTCCTTCATATCAGTGTAACCGAAAGCCAGCATTGCGGGCAGGCATGAGGTTGAACGTTTTAGTAAGGGAGATAACTTTCGCGGGTTGACATCATTATCAAAGATGGCGTCAAAGCGTGCTCAGCATGAGACAGACGACGATTCTGATTGCCGTGTTACGGAAGAAACAGTTCCTGAGAAACCAAAATAGGCACGAGTTACTCAAAAATACCGCCAGGTATACCATGACAAGTATAACTGTCTTTTCCCATCAAGAAAAGGGCCGGGATATGTGCATTGTAGCATATGCAAGTCGGACTTCAGCTGTGAACATGGCGGAATGTTCGATTGTAAGAGACATGTGGGCACGGCTTCTCACAAGCAGTTCATCGAAGCAGCTGGAAAGCAGAAATCTATCGCGAATTTCATGAGCCAGAGCAAGCATGATGATTCTGGAAATTCATTGGAAAAGATGACAACATTCTACTACAATTCTTTAAAAGCTTAGAGAACATTTCTCTCTCTCTCTCTCTCTCTCTCTCTCTCTCTCTCTCTCTCTCTCTCTCTCTTTTCTCTCTTTTTTCATGCTTGGCAGTGGGGGTGGAGGCACTGGCAGAGTGACTGATTGTGTATTTGTGTGAGAACATTTGCTTCCAGGATTTGTACACAAGGGGACTTTCTGAAGACTTCAGATGTGTGTGTGTTTTTTTTTTATAATTTTAAATACATTATTTATTTGGTATCCTCCAACTTGGCAGACATCCTTTGACCAAGTAAAGTGGTTCCAATGGCAGTTGGTGAGTTTTAATTTGTTTTTGTTATATTTTGAGTTGAATTTTCATGGTCATAATGATGAAATTTAACCTTAGAATGTGCACCAGAATGTGCACCAGATTGCACCATTTTGCTTCCCCCCAAAAAATTTTCCGGGGGGCCATGCCCCCGGACCCCCCTAGCTATCTCGGCGCTTCGCGCCTTCGATTACACTTTTCCCCCATAAGATTACACTTTTCAGTATTTGGGATTACACTTGGGTAGCCAAGGGAGTAAACAGGTCTGCAGCAGGCAGATGCAGATATATGTAAGCCTTCAAGCATGCATACACACTTGCACTCACACACACACACACACACACACACACACACACACACACACACACACATATCACACACATTACAGACACACACATTACAGACACACACACAAATGCACATGCACACACACACACACGCACACACACACACACCACACACACACACACACACACACACACACACACACACACACACACGTGTGTAAGTGTGTGTGAGCTCCATCAATCTTTGTACATAAATACACGGTAAGATCTTTACTTTCAGTCATCCTGTCAATGGCAGCACAGGGCATGTATGCCCTTTTTCTGCCAGGGAATTTCACAGTATTTCAAATGGGGAGTCCATTTTATCAATTGGTTTGATTGTCAGCCATTTAAATTTTTTGTAGGTCAAGTCAAACAGTGTGATTACAAGCAAGACTTTGGTCAAGACCATATTGTTGAGTGCAAAGCAAAGTGTAACTGAAAGTAGCATTCCAAAGTATGTTACACTTAACATTGGAATACTACACTTCATGTGGAAATGCTGGGCTTTGTTTTTGAGGCCTTGACAGGTCTGCATCATGCGCTTTGAGCTCTGTGAGTAACCCCTCTATGGAGTTACCCCTCTGGGTTTTCAGGGAGAAACAGAGGTTGCACAAAGGGAAATAGAGAGGCTCGGAACAGAATAGATCTAACCAGGGTATGAAAACTGGCTGTCCCCATTGAAAATAAAATAAATCTTACATTGACAAGTTTGGAGTGACAAGGTTATTAAACACAACAAAATACAATACTGTCAAGTTTCCCACAGAGAAATCTAGTGCGCCTAGACAGTTGTACAGTGTAGTATTATACCGTATCAGTATACACTACAATTGTACAACGTCGTGTAATAATAAATCTCACTGAATGCAGTGTATGGTGCAGAGGAGGAGCATGGTGCTAGTTCATCCACAGAGGGAAGTTATTCAACAAAATGCAGTATAGCACAGCACAGTAGAAGACTAAAGTGGGACAAAACACAACTTCACAACACATTTGAGTAAAGTGGTTGCTTCCCCTGTGTGCAGTGCCCTCATTGGTGCAGAAGAAGAGCGCGGCAGGTGCCGTTCACTCCCAGCTGCAGCACAGCCTGGAAACCAGGACAACGCCCGCCGTGTGCTAGAACCCTGGACAGTCGACGCCACCCCCTCCCTCTCCCACCACATCCACCACAGGGCATTATGACAGATAGCCTGAGAGTGCTATCCATGATGACGCCAAAGATGTGTGAATGTGGGTGTGGGCTGGAAGCTGGGTGGATGTGGTGAGGACACGCCAGTGAGCGGTGTGTTTGAACGCTTTCTACTGTCTGCTTGCCAACCGATTCCATGGAATCCACAGGAAGTAGAAGACAGTCATTCAACATGCACAGATAGAACGCAGGGTTGGGTCTATGGTTCCGGCTGGGTCAGATTTTCTTAGGTTGTCTGTTAGCTTCTCAGTTATACATAACTATGATGTTGGTCATGTTCACAAAGGTTGTACTTTTCTTTCTTTTCTCTTTCCTGCTTTTGAGATACACCTGAAGAGCAAGTCATTGAGAGCTCACCTGTTTTGGACTGTTTGCAGAGATTTTTGTTTTCTCCTCCAGTCAGCAAGTGGACACAATGTCCTTGTGTTGAGTGTTAGGCCAACAGGATGGTTGCAGTGTGTTGTTGCTGTAGGGTTAGGCAGAGTCCTGGCAAACTGCCTTTTCACCAGAATCCAACAGTCATGTTCCAAAGTGGAGGACAGTGGTTCAGTGACACACATTTGCCAGTGCAAGGGTACACAATGTACATCATGTGTTTCAGCGACCTGGACTAAGGGACTTCTGGAAAGGAAAAAAAAAGAATTAAACGTCAGATCCAAAATGTGACCTTTAATGCAAGTTTTATTCACCTTTTTTTTTTCTGTTGATTTTATTTCATACCATGCAACAGCATTACTTTGCAGTACTTTGGGTTTGCAAGCCTTCATCCAGATGTCTTTTGGTCTGTAGTTGTAAAGGGTTATAAATTTGTTTATTTGGGTAAATAAGAAATTTTGAGCCACATATGTCCCAAAATGTTCACCGCAGGTTTTTAATGAGCAGCAAAAAATCCAAAATCATCCAAAATAAGCTGTTCTGTTATGTAATGTAATTTTTGGCAAGTAATTAAAAATTTTCAGTTGATGAAAAGAATGTTATGCCTTAGTGAGAAAACAGCTACAACTTCTCATGCATACTGATCGGCTGCATGCAACACATCCTGAAAGTAGTTCATAATGTTCAGGAGTTATTAGGTTTCATTCCAAAAATTTTAAACTTTCCAAATTCCGGACCCAGATGTTCATGCAAAACTGATTTGAACAGGACACTCCTGATTTTAAGTATTCTCATGCCATGAGGTCATTATTAACTGTTGAGAAGACATGGTTGCATGTTTTGTTCATTCGGATTATGTTTAAAGATGTAGGAGAGTAGAAAAGAAAGGGGGGGGAGGGGAGGGGAGGGGAGGGGGGTATCGGCTGTTTTGGATCTTGAGCTGCCAGGGTTTTTTTTTTTTTTTTTTTTTTTTTCAGGAGGGGTGGGATTGGGTGGGGTTAGAATGAATTCCAGTTCCTGTGTGAGCATGAATTAAGTATGAGTGAGAAGGACCATTTTCAAATCACAGTTATGCAAAATAAATGGTTTAAGTTTATAAACAAAAATATAAGACGCTTCAATTTCTTTTCAGTCTTTTTTTTAATGTGTTTGATGGCTTTTTCATGCTCGTTTTGTTAACTAAGACCCTTTTTACTGGATATTCGCTTTTTTGAAATTTGAATGTTGCTACAACTTTCTGTGCACTTTTGTGTTTTTAATCATTTTTCTTTACAGTTGGATGGGGCAGTTTGAAAATATATTATCTTTTATTTTGAAGAAACACAGGGAAAATGTGCTGTTGGATGTTTGTGTGTGTTGCTCATGTTTTCTTCTTGTTTTGACTTTTTTTTTTGGTACTGTTGTATATATTTGTTGTGAGGTGAGGATGCTGTAATTGCTTTTGTTGTATTCCCTTCTTAAGGATGTTGGTGTCCTTAAATGTTGATTTCTGATTTCATTAAGCGCCATGAATGAATGGATTTACATGTATCTTTATATACTCCAGATACATTTGCTTTTTCACATGTCTATGACAAAGATAGGCATTGCATCATTTCAGCCATGATTTACTGCAGAATTTAGGTTATGTGGAGACTTTCTGTAAAACAGGCGATAAGTCAGGTCAGTTAATTAATTATGTTTCTTTTCACCAACACACACACACACCCATAAATACACACACACACACACACGCATATTCTCACGCACCCACACGCACGCGCACACTCACACACGCACACGCACACACACACACATGCACATGCACATACATGCATTCCCTCATCTCTTCCCATTGTGAAAGATGTCAAAAACTTGCCAGAAAAGTAAATTTTAAAAAATAACTTGGTTTGGAAATGCTGGTCGTAAAGGTCTGTGTAAACCCTGAATGTCTTCCAAAGAAGAAAACAATATATATCATGTTCAGGGAAAAAGTGCATACCATGCTTTATCATCATCTTCATCATCACCATCATCATCAGTCCCATATTCCTTGGGTCATCGAGACACCTCTTGAATTGACAATCATCCTCCACCTTCATCTGTCCGCTGCCACCGTATGAGCATCGCCAAAAGTCAGGCCTGTCCATTCCTGGATGTTTGTCCTCCCATCTCTGTATCTTCCTGCCCCTTCTTCTGTTTCCTGGTAAAGGTGCCCTGCCAGGTGAATTCTGCAGGGATGGATGACCAAGGGAAGTGACCATGCAATTTCAGTTTGGTAGTGGGAGACAAAGATGTTGGATGTGTGGACAGGTGAGGATCGTCACCTGCAAGTGGACATTTTGAGAGACTCTGGTTTAAGAGAGAGCATGGTGAAGATGGCAGAAGTCAGCAGTGTTGGCCTGTCTTGTTCAAAGAGCAGTCTTGTTCCAGCAAAGGTGAAGTTTTCACACTTGGATTGGTATGATGAACATGCAGACTACGGTCTGTTGATAAGAAATTTGTGGGGTGATGTTTGACATAAACCAAGTCAAAAAAAAGTGATCTCTCCTTAAAATGTGACTAAATTTTAGATATGTTCACTTGTACAGTTTGAATTTTATAGAACACCATGATTTTGATACATTCCTTGAAACTGAAAAGTTTGCTTTCCAGAAATCAGAATTACTCTGTTTGAAAACTTGTTCCATAAATTTCTCAACGTTTTACTTGAAAAGCCTGAATGGGCCAGTACTAATTTCTATTGTTAATTTGGCCAAACAGGTTTCTTACAGGAGAAAATGGCTGCTGTTTCCACCCCTCTTCTCTATTGTTCTCCCACCCCACTCCCCTTCCTTCCCTGCTTCCCCCAAAAAAGTAGTAAGGAAAAGGTTGACCCATGTCACTGCAGACTGTTGGATTTGTTCCCACTTCAGAGGTGTTTCTGTGGAACTAGATCATTACACAAGAAACAAATGGAGAATTGGCACAGTTGTATATAGTGTCACTTTTCAAGCAGAGTATGGTTTGAACAAGATACAGCTACAACTTCATGCTCGGTTCCAGTTTACACAAAGAGGCATGCGGGCATGGTGATTTCCACATGCACAGCACCATGTCACCCAAACCAAGGAGACTGTTACATGTTAAGGGGGACTGTCATATTTTAAGGAGTGCTATGGAATTTTGATAACTAGAGGGGGGGGGGGGGGGGGGGGGGACAGGTTGTCTAGGGGAGAAAGCTATGTTCTTTGGTCTAGGGTTAAGTTTTCAGTGATGACAGCCAGGTTCAAGATTGTCCGTGCAGACTCCTACTGCCTCTGTACCCTTTGGGTGAGATTTTAGATGAGGATGCCAAATGCAAATGAATCGATAACTCCAGTTGCATGCTTCATGTGAGAATAGGTTATTGCGTGCTGACTGAATGAATATCACACACACACACATGCACACACACACACACTCAGTGTAGACTAGTGTCGTGTTTTACACGTCATGCTTAAAGATGGAAGATATAGTAGAATAGGCAGAAATCTCATTCATGGTGAAGTTCAGAGTTTTAGCTGAGGAACATGTAATAGAAAGAAAACTAAATTAGAGAATGAGTGAAGAAGTCGTCTATAAAACGTTCAGCCAATGCAGTAAATTCTCTACATAAGAGACTTTACTACACACTGTAGTACTGGAGACAGAATGTCCTCATCAGAGTGACATGCACCTCAACATGGACTGAAGGATTGTTGTTTGCCTGTGATCATTGCAAATTGTGTTGACTGAAACAAAAAATATCGCATGAAAAACATGCATCTGTTAATTTTACTGTCTTGACCTGTGTACCAGGTTGGTGTACATAGACTTTCGTACATAAATTTTGCTTGGTTTGATGAGTTGATGATGCTTATTCTGACCTGCTTGAAGCAGGATATATTTTCCATGCAGGTGTTGAATTCGTCCTGTATTCCTGGATGATTGCATGATTATGTTTTGTTTTTGTTTTGTTCTTCTTGTTTCTGTATTTAGCCGTTGTGATATGTCCAGTATCACATATCTGACCTGTCTGTTGTAGGCACAGCATCACAATGAAAGTGGCTTGTATTCTGATCACTTTCTGAGATTTTTTCCCCCACCAAGTTTTTTTCTGTGGTTTAGATGTCTTGAAGGATATGGAACTTTAATTTTGGACTGAATGGGCGTTTTTTTGTTTGTTTTTGTTGTTGTTTTTTTCTCTTTTTTATTTTGTTTCATAATTTTAGAGTCTATCTTTTCAATGTTTCATTGTTTAGATGGCAGATGGTTTGTCTCTTCACTGTTTTCTTTTCTTAACAGCATGTCTTTTTGTTTCTGTGGAATACAGTTATTCTTTACATATCTTTTTTTCACTTTAGAATACACCCATATCATTTGGATGTCTAAGTGTGTATTGTTTTTCATTTGTAAAGGGCTTCTTTCTTTTTTCTTTATCCTGTTGCTTTGATGACCAACTGTGAAGGGGTTTTGTTATCGTTGTCATTGTCAGGGTCACATGTTGTGTTCCTTTATCTTTTCTTTTTTAACACAGAATATTTTTATGTGGTTTGAATGTCTTATTATTGTGCCTTTCTGAGTTGAGTTTCAAGAAGTTGTCTTGGTGGGCTTTGTCACTGTCTTTTTGATTTTGGACTTCCAGATATCTTTTTGCAAACCACAAGGACTTATGAATCCGTGTCTGGCTGATTATTTTTGCCATTTAATGAACTCTGTTTTTGTCTGATGTTCTTGTTTTGGTATTTAGGTTCTGTTTAATAACCTTCTGTTTACTCTGGTGTTTGAGGAGTGATACATCGCTCAACTCTGCTTCTTACATTTTCTGTAGAGAGAACTGCGTAATACAAGTGTGTTTTGCGCCAGTTGATGCATCTGTTGTTCAGGCACAATTGTACAATTTTGAACAATTTTTCATTATTTGCTTTTAGAGTGCAGTAGATCAGAATACTAAAGTATTGAAGAAATATGCACACATACACACATGCATACACATGCTTATGCACACACAAATACACACACACACTCTCTCTCTCTCTCTCTCTCTCTCTCTCTGATTACATGATGAAGAAAATTACTTATTGTCCGAGTAATCCAAGGCTTTACTGACATGTGACTGTCAATTGTCCAAACTTGAGATTAAGGTCACAGAAATTGAAACAGATTTCTAATCGGTAACAGTGCAATAAATACAAAAATTTGTGAGTGTTGCAAGAACACGCACACACATGCACACATGCACGCACACACTCTCACGCCCGTGCGCGCACACACACAAACACACACACACACACACACACACCTTACTACTCTCTGCCCTATTTGTACTTTTTTTTTTTAAAAGTGTTTTAGGGAGTGGCGTCAAACAAGCCTACACACCTGAGTGTCACGTGCTCCTACATTTGAGGGCCTTAAAATAATTGTTTTGTTTCATACAGTTAAAACCCACTTTGTGTTTTAATTACGTTTATTACAACTCGGATCAGTGACTAACGGATTTGGTGTCATCTTGCATGCTACAGCATGTTTGCTTACTCTATTTGCAATTGCAATTTTGGTGGCCGATACAGTTTTGAGCTGCCCTGTAAGGCTGTCTTACCCTTTAAAGCTGCAGCCTGAGGCTGCTTCTCCTTTCTTTCATTCTGTGGCTGAACATTGCACAGAGATAACCTGTCCGGTGTTTGGTTTGTCTGGCCACCACCTTTTGCAATGGCCTATGCTCCACCGGGAGCGACGGGCATAAATGAACACATAGTTTGTTTTCTTTCAGTCAAGAGCCTTATACAGACCTGTACTAGAAGAGAACCGTGTTAGTTTTTTGATGGATTTGAGACGCATGTTCGACAGATTGGTCCTTCTTTTCTGATTTTCCTTTTCTCTGCTTACTTTGCATGCCATACCTTCTTGAGTATCGTGTTTTGCCTTGTAAGGGCAACGGTAAGAACTGAGGGCCAAAGTGGGAATTCCTACTCTGTTTGTCTGTCTGTCTGTCTGTCTGTCTGTCTCTCTCTCTTTCTCTCTCTCTCTCTGTCTCTCTCTCTCTCTGTCTGTCTGTCTGTCTGTCTGTCCGTCTTTCTCTCTCTATTTCCAGTTTTTGAATTATACGAACTACTCTGTCATTAGATTACTTTTTCCTTTTTCTAATAATTAATCAACTAATTGAAAATATGACTGCATTTCATGACGGTATTAGTATTTCATGGGGATTACATCTTTCCTGGCAAACGACGACACAGAACAGATGAAGAAACGTGGGCATATTATCAAACATGCACATGAACATTGAATTGCAGAACTACACAAAAAATAATGATTATTCGGTTTTTATTTAGTTTTTGCTGATATGATATGCAAGTGGTTTTTTGAAATTAGTTGGTTGTTCTAATTAAATTGATACAGAGAAGTTAACTACATTCTGTTGCAAAGTAACTTTTTTTATGGTTGTTTTGATGTTAAAAAGTTTGCTTCCCAAATTCATGTTTCATTTATGGAACGAGTACTTCTTGTTGATCTGAATTGTGTTCAGAGAAAAATTGACTGTAAAGTACAGCTGATCATACTGTAGCAAATGTTGATGTACAATAAACCTATTTTTTAAAATAACTGTGTGTGTTATAGTTGTATTTAATGAATTGTATATCAGGTGAAATATGTTGCATCCATACGATGAACCGTCATAATTACTTCCCATGCTGCTAGATTTTATGCTTGGAGTAGGAAGTAATCTGGAACTAATGGAGCAGTAAGTCTTTAACAATGCAAATATACAGACATGGTTCGATAGATGAGCAGGCAGTGGCAAATCATTTTGCTGGAAACGTTTCCTTGTGTAAGAGTGGGGACCTATCTTTGACCTATAACTATAATGACGGGTGCCTATGTAGCACATCTTTAGTGCAATTTGAAGTTCTTTGTATTTGTGTAAAATGTCAAGTCACAAACTGACTCGTGCATTTGAATGTGCACACCTAATTAAACACAAATAATAAATAGTATGAAAGTATTAAGGTCACAAGAAAAGGCAGTCAGGCATTGGACATTGATCTCATTCCATACACAAAGAAAAAGATATACTGCTGTTAGAATGGTAGTTTTAGAGATAAGTTTTTCGGTGCTTTTTCAAAGGTAGCACTACTTGTATGTGATGTAAATCTATTTTGAAATTTTGCAGTCCTTTAGAATGAGGCCACATTGTTCACGGAGCAGGCTGCATCAATCCAGACCATGCGTCATAGTCCATTTCACTGGTAACTTTAGAATGATAAAACAATTACTGTTTGTTGTTAGAGGAGCACTCAGCATAGCGTATCAACACAAACATACGTAAAGAAACATATTTCTTTAATTCGCTTATGTTATCACTTGATCAACCACTGTGGTGTAGTACTAAGTGTTGTTTGAGTTTGGGATTTGAGGCCCATCAGGCATTTATTTGTAGGATTTTTCAGCCTTGGCCAGATCCTGTCCAGAGTTGAATGGACTTCAAAGGGAAGATCGGAACCACCAGTTGAGGGTAACTTTGTATCTGTTAGGATGCATCTGTGGGAGTGTTGCTCAAATTTCTTGACCAACTCTGCAGGTGAGTGTATTTAGCTGTCCACAGCAATGATTCAGTCCAGGGAAGGTTGAAGGCAACAGAAGGGGAGGCACAGGCTTCGCTTTCCATACTACCATGCCCAGACATGGTGAACCTCTGACAGATCGCTGACCTAATGCTCATTCAGTTCGAACTTTAAACCTTGAACTCTATCCATTTGATCTTAACGGAGTTATGCAATATACGTGTATGAACATAAACAAATATGTAATCTGTACATGGGTTACATGTATATGCAAGGTTTACAAAAGAGAAAAGCAGACGCCCACTTAATACTCCTCAGGGACATGGAAGTACTAAACAGCAATGTATACTAAACAGCAATGTATGAGCATTATGATGGCCGAAAAGAAAACTGAAAAGAACTGCCTGTTTTTAGAACGAAAGTGAAAGGAAATTAATTGAAGAAAGTGACAATAATATATGGATTCTCATAAGTGCACCCTCTGTAAAGGAAAGTTGAGAACAGAAGGAAGACAGGACCAAGGCCTTGCCCCCACCTCACCCCTTCAACCTCCCCCTCCCCTCTCTTTCACCTTGATGACACCTGTGAACAATACTGAGGACCACATCTGTGAAGATCGTCCACCTACCTGTCCAGACTCGGTGCGGTAAACTACATTCTGGTAACAACTTGTCCTTTGAGTCACAGGCTGAAAAGATTATTCACAATGTCCACCTTGCAACTTTTCACAAATCATGGTGCACGTCCACACAAAAAGGCTAGAGTGTCCCTGGATGAAGTGTCTTTTTTTCTGTCATGTGATGTCCCCCAGAGGAGCTGGTAGTCGATGGTTTGTATGCCTGCAGAAATTGATGGTTGTGAGCTTGAACTACTCCTAGGGTCAGATTTTTACGGCTTGGTTGGCACTTAATTCAGGTCAGGGAAGGTTAAGGTGGTGGAAAGAGAGGGGTGGGCCCCACCTTCCATCATACCGTGACCCAGACACGGTGAATGTCCAACAGTTCACTGCCCTTATGGCCATGGGGATATGGGACTTTAACCTTTTTTTAGCCTTTAAACATCCATGATCAAATCGCCGGCTTTGGTAGAGTAAATCATAGAGGGTTTCAGTTGTGTGGTGCGTGTTGGACAGAGAGGCTGTGTGGACGAACCACCTCTTTCAGTGGAGCAGGGTAAGAAAAGAGGAGGGCATAGGGAGAGACGGAGAAGACTGACTTGACTCCATGAACCTACTTCAAACAGTGGAGAGTGGAATGCGAGGCCCTGCTTGGCATGAAGTCATGTGGATGTGCTGCCTAGGATATGCGGGTATGAAAAGAAATGAGAGAACAGACACACTGGCAGGCAAGGCAACGACAAGTCCTGGACTACAGCTTGGCTGATCTGATGTGATAAGAAATCTAAAGAATCGCCTCAACAAACAAGAGCAAAGCCATTATTACCACTATCCTTCAGAGCTGAACATCAAGAGAGGAAGTGGCCGCACATCCAGACTTAAAGGAAGAGCAAGAACGTCACCAACCAAACAAATGTTGGAATAATCTCAAGGCCAACACTACGACGTCTTCAAGTGATTGGGGCATACTCATACTGGGCCTTTTCAGAAACGGATGCAAATGATCAAGCACACATGAACTGAGATAAGATTTTGAATCTCTCGGGGATACCAGTGTATACTGTAATATGTGTGCACTGGTATGTGTGCAGTGGGGCAGTGTTGGTGTGTAAAGTGGAAAGTCCTTGGATGTGAGGGTGTATGCATTGGCGTGTATGCGTTGGCGTGTGTGTGTGTGTGCATGCGCGCACATGCATGCATGTGTGTGTGTGGTTCTTCTTCTTGTACTTGTTACTATGTCATCTTCTGAACATTCGTTTTCCACATATAATCAAAGGTGCGCCCAAGCAAACACAGGCACATGTGCGCGCGCGCACACACACACACACACGTGCACATGCTTATGCACACAAACACACGTGCGCACATACACGCACACACATGCACATAGATGTATGCACGTGCACACACACATGCATACATGCGCACACATACACATTGGCACACACACACACAGGTACACATACATACACACATGAACGTCCATATACATGCGCAGATGCGTGTGTGCAGGAGCATACTCACACAAGCCCACAGATCACACACACGTATACACATGCATATCTGAACGCACACACACATACATACACACACATGCGCGCGCATGCATGCACGTGCACAAAAACATCTGCACACACACGCATATAGCCTACACATGCACATGCAAACACGCACCGCATACACTGGCGCACGCACACACACACAGACACACACACGCACACACATGGGCCTGTGCCCACACACCCATGCACAAACATATAGCTACACACACATGTACACTCATCACACACACATACAATGATAGTAATGACGCAGCTGATGTTAGGTATGTACCCAAGGTCCGACCAGCGCGTTGGGCTAACAGGTATGTCAGACATCTGCTAAGTTGCAGCTATGAGACCCTCTTATTAAGGTCTCTCGTCTTAGTGTCAAAGTGAGGAGATGGCAGCTAGAAATTGAAACAAAGTTAAAGAAAAAATGTATACCATTCAACCGGAAAAGAGGACAAACAAATTACATCACAAAACATGACGCATTTCTAACTCTTTGGCCTTCTTCATGCAAGATAAACAACACTCCGGACAATGAAAACGAAGAATGAGCGATCATGCATATTCTCTAAGAGCAAGCAATCACTTATCTTCTCTTACAGAACGAGCAATCACTTATCTTCTCTTAGATGTAGACGTAGACGTTCATGTATTCGTAAAGGCCATTGCCCCTTAGAAGGGGTGTAAATACACATCAAACCGCGCAAGTCAACTCATCTAACTAGCTTAACACATAGAGAAGATAAGTGATTGCTCGTTCCTCGTGTTCATTGTAATGAGTGTTGTTTATCTTGCCAAAAGAAAGCCAAAGAGGCCGAAACGCGTCGTGTTTTGTCTTGTAATTCGTCCCTTTTGTCTGACGGAATAATATTACATTTCTTCTGTTAAGTTTCCCACATCCTCGTCATTAATTCATTTAATCCATCAGCTTTAAATCATGTGCAGTAGGGCCTCAAATCTCGGCGGATGTGGTGTAGCGTACATGGAGTAGTCGGCACGCAGCGACACCTTGATGAAACTGAAACTGAGATTCAACCAAGATTCAACCTGCCCCTGTCAGACAGCGTAGGGGTAATCAACACCAACTCCGCCAGCTGCAGTGCCGCACCGACTATCGTCAGGCCGCCTTCCTCCCCAACACCATCAGGGACTGGAACAATCTGCCGGACGAGGTGGCTGGAGCCACCACTCTTGACACTTTTGTGTCAAGAGTTCACTGATCCCCTCTCCACCCTCCCCTCCCCCTCCCCCATTAGACCCCCCCTCTCCCCTAGCCACCCTCCAATCCTCCCTCCTGCTGCGCAGACCCAGTTGTTAGTATGCCAAAATAATCAACTTGATGATTGTGGGCATTACACCAAGAAGAAGAAGAAGAAGACAAGTGGTGTACCACAAGGTAGTGTCCTGGGCCCGACGCTGTTTATATACTTTATAAATGACATGCCGGGAGAAGTTGACTGTGATGTCAAAATTTTTGCAGATGACACCAAGGCTTTCTCAGCAATCCGAAATACTGAAGACAGAGATCATCTACAAATGTGTACACTTAAACTGGTTGAATGGACAAATACTTGACTGTTGCAGTTCAATAGTGAGAAATGTAAAGTACTCCACCTTGGAAAGAACAATCCACAATATGAATACGTAATAAAAGAGAATGGTTTAACACGTGTACTGGACAGTACAGCCGCTGAAAAGAACTGGGGGTGACCATGGACCCAGAATTAAGCTTTGATACACATTTAACAAATACTGTGAAAAAAGGAAATCAAATTTATGGTCTGCTTTAGAGAACCATTACAAATAACTCTCCTGAAATAATAGTTCCATTATTCAAAGCTTTAGTTAGGCCCATTCTTGAATACGGGAACTCGGTATGGTGCCCCTACTTTAAAAAAGCACATAAATATGATTGAAAGCGTTCAACGCAGATTTACCAAGTGTGTAACTGGTACTGGAGATCTTGGTTACGAGGAGCGTATGGCTCTACGCTGCCCAGCCTAGATTTCAGAGGTGATCTCATCGAAGTATTTAAGATCATGCACAATATTTATGATCCCTGCACTACCTCTTCCCTGTTCACCATGGCTAACTATGATAAGACTCGAGGGCACAACTTCAAACGTAACAAGACCAGCTTCGTAACTAACCAGTTCCACAGATTTTTGAGTAATCATATTACAAATCTGTGGAACATTTCCTGATACCATTTATACATCATCAGTAAACGCCTTCAAAAATCAAATTGACAAAACTTTTAAGGGCCACGTATTTTCCATTGATCTAAATCTTTATTGAAACGGTGATAAATGTAGTAAACACTATGCCTGATTTAACCATGGGATAGTCACTATGTAGTGATCCAAAAGCACATCAATGGTCACTAATATGAGGGCAAAAGGCTTTTAGCCCATAGCCAAATATTTCTATTTCTGTGATTCTGTATGTACATGTGTTTCTCTCTCTCTCTCTGGTGTGTGTGAAGTGCACTTTTTACACACGTGATTCTGTATGTACATGTGTTTCTCTCTCTCTCTCTCTGGTGTGTGTGAAGTGCACTTTTTACACACGTGATTCTGTATGTACATGTGTTTCTTTCTCTCTCTCTCTCTCTCTCAGTGGTGTGTGTGAAGTGCACTTTTTACACAAGTGATACTGCTGCCTCTGGGGATAACCACAAAAGTCTTCATGCGTGTATGTCCCAGATGTTTGTCTGTGGGTAGGCTAGCCTAGCAGCCCTAGCTTATGCCAGAATTGGTTTCCGCTTGGTGCAGATGCAGATACAGATCTATGCATGTGGCCCTGTTCCTAAAACAACATATTCGCGAAAGGTCCCGAATTTAATCAGTTTCAACGGAAGGATAACTCTCGCGCATACAAAGGCGCATTTCTGTACAAGACATCCGTGTTATTGCTTTCAACATAATAATTTTTGCTGCACGCTTCATTAAAACCAGTTGACGTCTTGTATTTTAGTAAATACACGTAAAATGTCAGATGAAGAGGATTACAACTCTGAAGAAGATGCTGACTATGTACCGTCAGGTTCGTATTTTATGTGTTGTGACTTGACAAAATAAGAAACATGACGAATCAAATGATCATCATGATCATGACGGCGAAATGCGCACTCCTGCTTTGTAAACTTGAGCTAGTATGGGTGTCTGTACTTTTATTTCCATAACAGAAAGAAAGAATGGATTATTCAAATAAAAAAAAAACTATTCATGACATTTTTTTTTTTTTTAGTTGGTATCTTATTTCAAAGGTGTGGTTGGGATGGTATAGGCCTACATGTCATAACATGGGGCAAGTCGCGGCCATTGCAGGTGGATCAGGGGCGAGGCTGAGGTGTGTGTGCGTTTTGATTTCGGGATGAGAGTTGTAGGAAGAATTTTTTGCTGTTGCGAAGCAAGAAAACAACATTCTGATATATTAAAGTCAAAGAAAAGAGAAAATTACGTGGTAAACTATTATAAGTATTAAGTAGTTTTATTCATTGTCAGCAACGCACAGTAACAGTAACAGAAAGTAAGGTGTTATGGTCATCTTGCTTAGAGTTTTATACCCAGATTTCCTGACAGATGGCCTATTTGTATTGATTAGAAAGGGGAAAAAACAAGCAAGCACACACACACACACACACACACACACACACACACACACACACACACACACACACACACACACAACAGCACAACACAACACAACACAACACACACACACACACAAGTGACACATTCTCTCTCTCTCTCTCTTTCTCTCTCTTTCTCTTTCACTCTCTCTTTCTCTCTCCATCTCTCTTTGTCTGTCTGTCTCTGTCTTTTGCCTTTTTTCCCTTTTTTTCCCCCAGGGCTTGGTGGGAAAAAATGTGCAATTTGCTTATCTCATTAAACAGGAAAAATAAGATTTTGTTTGTTCATTTGGTTGTTCTCTCTCCCTAGTCCCTCCCCCCCTCCCTCTCTCTCATTGTAAACTGTTATTTGAAGTGAGAAAGTGAACTTTTCAGAACTGGTTGGTTGCAATGTAATTTTAGGCAAATGGGTAGAAAATATCCAATTTTATCTTCATTTTAGAAGGGCTATGTTACTGTTAGACGCCAATTGTTTTTGATGGTTAAAAGTATAAAACACTCTGAACACACTATTAGGTCACCTTTAAAAAGAAAGAAACAAGAACACACTCACCTAAAAAAACAAAACAACAAAACTATTCTGCTCATGAGAAAAGTGATAAACGCTTCATTTGATAAACGCTTCATTCACTGGTTAGAATCAACAGGGGAAACATCAGAGAAGATATTTTAGTTATGACATCATTACGAAAAAAATTGTGCCACCCCCATAACTTAGAAGTTTCACAAACCATTAGTGGGGCCCTTTGTCTGGAGCTGTTACTAACTGAAAGGCTCGGTGCGCTCCGTCTGGAAAGAGTAAAGTTTCCTTTAGTTATAACAACAAAACTTGATAGATTTTCAATTTGGATTTGATCCCATCTGTGTACATTACTGCTGCAGATGGTGAATTAGGAAGTGAAGAGGAGAACTCAGGGAGGAAGAAGATCTGTCTGTGCTAGCTGACGATGCTGGCACTGCCACAAACGCCAGCAACAAAAAGACCCACAAAAGGAAGCAGAAAAAGAATGATCTAGCCCCAAGGTAAGTCGGGATTATTTGAATAAGCTGATTAATCAAATACTTTTGGGGTTTTTTTTTTGCCTTTTTATGAATTAGTCACTCCAGCCTGTGGTTTTTCATGGTGTAAAGCAAGCAGTAGTGCTGGAAGTACAATTAAGAGGAGGGAAAGTTAAGGGAATGTGCAATATGACCATCAGTTGGCACCGCAGGCTGATTGAAACCAGTCACTCACATGCCCAGGTGTCATCATCTGTGATGTAAAAACACAGGATTTCGAAAAGTATTGAATGAAGTTAAATTTTCATATATCTTTCATCAAAAAACGTCTGAATATCTTTACTGGATGTCTGGTATCAGCACCATTCTAAATGAGCCATATTAGCGTTCCATGTAGCATGTTTACTTAGGGAGTCCCTGACACTCTTACTTGAGGGTTATACTTATACTTGCACTTTAGTGAGTTCTCATGAGATTTAGAGGGCCTTTGAAATCAGCTGCCTAGGTTACCAGAAATTGCTGACTTAGTCGTATGCCACAGTTACTGTAATTGTAAACTAAGAATAAATTTCAAGTTTACATGTTGATCAGCATAAGTCATGAACTTGATGAAGGTCTATGGGTCTTGTTTTATACATGTATCCTTTCACTTTTAAGAGTCATTGATATAATATAATGATAGACATATACATGTGGGTTAACTGATGCCCTGAAGCTCTGCATGTGCATGAAAACAAGTTGGTACAGATATGTTAAATATTGTGCCTCTGCTGCACATTGCTTTTTGAAATTTTAAAGTCATCAGATTTGAATTACTCATTTCACAGTTCTTTGATTAGTTTGAAAGTTTTAAAGATTTAGACTAGTCAGGAAGTGAATGAAAGTCCTTCAGAATTGTTGCAACCATTGTCTGTTTTGTCTTTTTTTTTCCTCAGTCTTAATTTTAAGGAGAATCTGGAAAATATACCAACAGATGTAAATCTTGTGAGACACGATTCTGAGAACACGGATCTTGAAAGATCTAGATACTATTTATTTCCAAGGCTGTGTGGCATATATATATGTGCACACGCACATGTGTACATACATACGCTTGTGCATGTGTGTGTGTGTGTCTGCTAATGAAAAATAATTTCATTTTGTTCTGCTAATTTTATATTGTAAGGAGAAACAAAATCTAGATCATAAATAAGCAATGAATCCGACAAAGCTGTGAAAATATCAGCCGTACTTTCACACTGTTAATAGTGTTAGATGAACAAACAATTGTAAATCAGGTAGTTTGATGGGATACAGTTGAGGAGCTCAGTAGGGTAATGTAAATCTTGGAAACAACTTAGATTAATTTTACTACTTTCAGTCTGCAAAAAAAACAACAGTTTGCAGCAACTGGAACTGGTTTTCCAAAACTGGCATGTCATGTAAATCAGTTTTTGTGCATGTACCAGTTTACCTTGGACCTCTATTGTAGAATATTACTGTTTGTCAGCATGTGACATGATTCAGTATGTGTACTGTCTAAACAGTGTGGTGAAATTAGTTGCAAAAAAGATGACCTCTTGCATTTGGGTTGGCCCAATCAGTGCATTTTGTTGATTAAGAGAGTCATGATGATTTATTAGTAATCATTAATTATCAAACAAAAAGTTTTGCATTTTCTTATTTTTAGTGAATGCTAATTAATTGGGAAAGTTGTTTTGAAAAGTTGGTGACTTAAAATAATGATTCTGTTCAGTATGTTACTTGTGCACATGTACTCCAGCAGTACCACTTGAATGATAAGCTCTAAATAGATTTTTTTTCCCAATGGATTCTGCTGCTTTGCTAAAAAGTGATGTTGTTGTGACAGGAAAAGAAAAGGAGGCATCCGGCTTGAAGACAAGGCAGAAACACCCGCAGAAGAAACCAACGGGGATGCGGAAAATGCAGAACTGGCCCAGAAGATCAAAGAAGAGGAAGAACAAAAGAAAGCGGAGAGAGAAAAGAAGAGAGCCAACGACCTGTGGTCCAGTTTTCTCACAGACGTGAAGTCCCAGACCAAAGCAAGCCCTAAAACACCACAGACATCAGCTGATGTCAGCGAGGTAAGTAACACTGCCTGGTACAGTGTCCTCTGGGATCAGAGGAACTGAGCATAGAATACAAGTAGGTTCAAAGATAGCATTGACTGTATGGCCCATCTCTTTGTTTGATTTGATCAGTGTGGTTTCACAGTGTTTGTTACAACACATGACAGGGGTGCTTTACGCATGGATATATCGCAGTTTGGTGCACAGATTTTCACATTGATGGACATTAATTTATTTCTGCTCGTAAGTTTGATCTTTTATCTGCATCTTCTGCCTCATCAGAGTTGGTGGCCAAGGCATCAGCTTGAGAATTGTGACCTGATTTTTTTCTATTTCCAATCTGAGGCCTCGCTCACATTGCTCATGAGGAAGAAGCAGTCATCATGGCTTTGATTCAAAAACTGTTTTTTGCCAACACCTGATGGAGGCAAGGGTCAGCCTCAGATCTCATTGAATGGGTCAACAAAAAGAGGCGATGACCTTAGTCCAACAAGGCCATTGATCTGTTTGATGCCAATGATGGTGGCCTGTCACAGTTAAAAGTGGCAGTTACAAATGTTTTGCAAGGCAAGTGTTATGGAGATTAGAAAGAAGAATAAGACTTAGCGAATTTTTATTTGTTCTCATGCTTTGGTTTTGAAAACAGCTCAGTGAGTCTTTAGGTTCACACCTACCTACCTGTAGCTTTGGTTTTGAAAACAGCTCAATGAGTCTTTAGGTTCACACCTACATGTAGCTTTGTTTTTGAAAAGAGCTCAATGAACATCTAGGTGCATACTTAATGTATGCCTTTTAGCAGAGCGGATGAATGTATCAGCCACCTTATATTATTGCATAAATAAGAATTTTATCAAATTTAAACTTTGGTTGAGACTGTCAGATTTTACTAAAGGACACTTGGATTTCCCAAAAGGGGATCCCAAGGACCTTAGGTTTTACATGCTAGTATGAGGATTGTTGGTTGTAATCAGAATCCAACCAGCTAGAGCAATTTATCAAAAAGATTTTTTTGACACCCATATGCGCTCGCATGCAGGTACATGATGCTGTTTAAAGTGTTTTTGTATGCATGTATGTATAGTCATTACTTACAGAGTTGATGTAGAAGCTATCTCAGTCTGCCCCTTTGTATGTTGCCATCCAGCTTCTTTCAGGCTGTAGCTGTCTGGGAGAGAGGCTGGTTCAGAGCATAGCTACTTTAAACATTCTTGCTGCCAGGTGGTACTGGTGCAACATTGCACCACAGTTTACAGGTGCTCACTACTATCTGCAGTAAAGATCAGACATGTTAAAGGAACCAGTAATTTTAAATTGAAAAAAAAAAGCGTAAATTGGTTTATAATTAAATTGTTAATTTTTAGTCATTATGATTGGGGAGAGAGGGGTAGGGGTGCGAGAAGGGGGAAGGATGACACATCATTATTATTTCATTATTATTATTATTATGAGTAATTATATTCACCTATCCTTGGTTAGAGACTGATCTCTAAGTGCTTTACAGTGTATGCTTTCATGTACACAAGGGGATGCTTACCTTGGTAAACTTAAGAGCTACCAGAAAGCACCACATTGAGTTGTTTCCCTCATTGCTCAATTTTTAATTCATATTTTCGTTCTTCTGGTGCATGCTGTGTGTGTAGTGCGTCGTCCATACCAACAGCCAAACTGGCCTTCTTTATAGAAATTTGGTGATAGGACTTTATGTGTGTGCAGGATGTCATGCATGTGTTCACACACAGAATGTCATTTATAGTCTGATTCGAAGGACTTATATGGAAAGTGGAGGCAGAACCAATATTAACTGTGAGGGAAAAACCCCTTGTAGTATTGAAACAGCCTTGTGGAGATTTGAACCCACAACCCCAGAATCACCAATCCGGTGCTCTACCAACAGAGCTTTTCTAGCCACATGTAACTACCATTAGTGGCTGAGAAAGGTTTGGGACAAGGGGCTATGTGTTGCCTCTTTAATGAGTTTATGAATTTTGCCAGGGACCATGATCAGCATACAAGGGACAGAAAGGGTATGTGAGGGATGGGAGAAGGGAGGGGAGAGAGAGAGAGGAGGGTCTGTGGTGATAATGGGGAAGGTAGATGAAAAATTGTTGTCTGCTCTTATACTTGCAGTCCACGTTTGGAATAAAATGGTGGTCTATACCATTATGTTTCACCTTTTCAGCCAGTGAAAAGCAGTGACAGTTGCCCAAACACAGCAG
>CM031609.1:55920950-55936546 GCA_018398815.1 Conus ventricosus
TACCATGTCAGTACCCTGCCATTGATTCACGTTGCTTTTTCATCTTAGTATGTGTTTGTTTGTCTATGTCCTTGGCAGTAACTAACCCCTCTCTTTCTAAATTTTGCTTCATTTTCCGCCCTCAGTCTCGTTTTAAAATTAGTATGTGGTGTTTGAATGGAAATATTAGATATGCTATAAAAATGTCAACTGTCCTTTTTAATTACTCTTCCTGAAAATGAATAAGATAAAGTGAAAAGTGAATCTTATAGGTACCAATTCTGAGTGCATGTGATCAGATTCTGTTTGTACACATGTTTTGTTTTTCATTTGCCTGCATGTATGTTTGATTTTAAGATTTGTCTTTAATGTTGGTTGGCTTCTTTTGCTACTGTGCAGATTTTCGTTTAACACCTGATGAAGGTTAGCTTTCCCCAAACTTGATTTACAGGGGCTAAACTTCCTGAAACATTTAATATTGCTTGGTTCTTACCATTTTATTCTCTCCATAGCCTTGAATCACAACAGTCTGCTAGGACCTCTGAACTGTCTCCATCCCTGGATTTCTACCTGCTAAACCCCAAATTCACATCCCACTCTGCCACGGAAGTTTGAAGTGAGTGCAAGTGCACCAGTACGGCAAATGCAGGTTTCTCAGCCATTGATAACAATTTAGCAGGCTTTAGGCCACTAAATTGTCCACATATTGTGTTGAGTTGACAGTCACCCATCACTGTCATTCACGGTTGCACTCTAATCAGCTAAAAAGGCATTGTCTTTGTAATTTTTGTTAAGAGGTAAATCAAAGCACTTTCAGTGTATGGCAGCCACTTCATTAAAGACCACTATCCTCAAATGGTGTTTTTTTAACTCTTTACTCCCAGCACTCGGCATCTCAATGGGTGCACATGAACGCATATGGCTGCCCATGCCTGATCAGATGTCTGTGGTTGATCTTGGTTCAAATCTAACACAATTAACCCTTATTTCGTTCATAAATGATTAGGACAGAGAGAGCATTGTGAAGCTGTTAACCTTCTTGTTTTTAGTAGTATCATGTACTGCTTTTAATAAGTGAATTCTTAATGATTTGGCATGGGTTTTTTTCTCAGCATTTTTTTCTGATACCTTGAGCCAATGAGCAAAGTTTCACATGAGTTCATGGTGGTCTCTTTCAGCAAATCAAAAAACTCTGAAAGTATGAATACAAAAGCAGTAGTGATTTACTTGTAGCTGAAAATGTACTTGACTATGGTTCAGTCAAGAATTCTTTGCATTTTATCACAAATGTAATAATACAACCTGTCAGCACATGAAAAATGTGAGGAGGGGTCTGTTTGGCTCCTATCTGTGAAGGAACCATGCATCACGGATAACTCAAACACAGTGAAAGTAAAATTTAATCTGTGAAAGGAAAAAAAGTTTCTGCAGCTGCGTACCCCTTTTTTATGTTGCGATCCAGACTTTGGACAGTTTGAGCAAAGCAGCTCCAACTGAACAGTCCAAACAGGCTGGTAAGGTTACCTAGGCGATTGCCTGTGTTAGGAGTGAAAGGATAACACTCAAAAATTACCAGGTGGGAACAAAATTTGGGGGTCAGCCTTGAGGGGTGGAATAGGACAGAAATGTATTTATGTGGAATGTGGCAAATGCACAGAATAGTGCGGAATGGGGTTGTGGAAAGGTTAAGTATTTGAAATGTACACCCCCAGTATGTACCATACCGGTTGTATTTCACATACTGCTTCCAGTTTCCCCTGTTAAGACAGTGAATTGTGATGACAATTGTGCTGTGTTCCAGAGGTGTAAAACGACCAGTGGAGGGGGAGGTCTAGGAAACGTCCTCAACAAGATCGGCAAAAAGCAGAAGATGGGAACATTGGTATGTCACCACCTCTGAGTGATATTTGTTATTTTTGTAATCTTACTGAAAGTCACATTTGGTAGAAATCAAGATATTTCTATTGTATGAACAGTGTCCTCTTTTTACTTCCAGTGTCCTTTCTTGTTTTACTTTTTTTTTTCCCAATAAAGTAATATTAACATGAAAGTGGATTTTAAATGGTTATTTGTTTATGTTCAGCAGATGAAGTATTAATATGAAGTGGACTTAAAATTGTTACATCTGATTATGTCCAGCAGATGAAGCCTGTCGTTTGTTTTTAAAAACCAGTATTCTTGTCGTCGTAAATCTTCTTTATAATTTTATCTCTTAGTGGATGCGACGCCTTAGCAGTTTGGTTGTATTAACGCTCAGTACCTTCTTTAATACAGAGCATGGCTGAACAACTGATCTCTGATGTATGCTTGGTTCTATGTGCGGGCATTGTAAGGTTATCCCGAAGACTGAATGTGGTTACCTTAATGGTGGCTTTACAACTGTTCACCCCAAACTCATATCCAGATGAATCTCAGAAGTGTTGGCAAGGATAGCAGAAGCAGAAAGGATTGACTGTGACCCAGCATATACGGTACGTTTATGCTTTTGTCATTCAGCAGTATTTGAGTAGGTAATTATGTTTGTGTGTTCTTCTAGGAAAAGTCCAAGATGGACTGGGATGCATTCAAGAAGAAAGAAGGGATCGAAGAAGACCTGAAAATTCACAACAAGGGAAAAGATGGGTGAGTACTTTCAGTTTGTGCAATGTCCTTGTTCTCTGTTTCTGTTTTTGCAGGGGAATCCCTGCTTTTCATGTTAACCCCACATGCCAAGGGGTCATTGCCCTTTGGTTTTCCTATATTACAGAGCCAAACCTTGGTATCTGTTCAATTTCTTTGCTGTAGAACACCTCAGAATAAACGGAAAACATGTATGTCAGCGATTTGTCTACACAGGTGTGAGATATAAGCCTCATTATTTTTACTATTTTATGTTCAACGAGTCTTCTGATTGGAGGAAAAGCTTTTGTGCCACACCCTCCATGCACCTCCACTTCCTCCTACGAATCCCTCTCCTCTCTGGCCAGTTCAACAAAATGATCCACTGACCTGGTCAGTAGGCCTGGCTCGCCCCAAAACTGTTGGAACCTCCCACTTTGGGTGTGCAAGCTTTATGACGGCTGTGACCAAACAACCATTGGTTGGTAGCCAACGCTTAACAAAGGCTGATACGAGGAGCAGGGGTACTCAATCACCAACAGATCCATTCGCACTGTAGTTGGATCTCGGTGCTCATGTATTTGTGTATTAAGGGGATCTGAGATACCAAAACCTGTCCATTCAATTTTAGGAGGCACTAGAGGGGTTAACCTGAAGAAAAAAAAAATTTCATTGGCGGCTGCTTTGTAATGTTAAGGTAGTGATGTTTCCCTCAAATGTTTGAGCAATTTGAACCAGCAAAATCTACTAGTGAGTAAGGTTTATTTGCTTGTTTATAGAGCAATTTGAAACAGCAAAATCTGCTATGAGAAAGGTTTATTCGTTTGTTTGTTTTTCAATCTTTTTTTATGTTTATTGTTTTGCACATACAGAATTAAAGCAATATTTGTTTCCAGCTCTTTTTCTTTTTGAGCAAAGTAGCACTCATACAGAACTTACACAGTAGGTATGGAGCATATGCACCTGTACGTACAACTCGTTCAATGCATGCTTTTATTTTTGTGTGTGTGTGTTCATTTTTCTAACAATTTCTGTTTGGTTTTGTTGCAGGTACATTGAGCGGATGTCATTCCTGAACAGAACAGATATTCGACAGTTTGAAATTGAGCGTGATTTACGACTGAGCCGAACTGGCAAGAGATGATAGCAGTAGATAGGCCATGCATCTTTCACTGACTATGGACAAGTGATTGGAAATTCAGTGTGAAGTGAATGTTTCTCAGCTTACACTTCTGTGCTGTCAGAATAGCTGGCGGCTCTTCAGCTATTCTGAAAGGAAAAAAGAAAAAGAAGAAAAGCTTACATGACTTTTGCTAGAGTTGTGTTTGAATATTTTTGCGTTGAACGTGGTTTGATGTTGCTGGTCCCAGATGAACTGTGTTGTGGAATGAACTCACATGGAGGCGTGAAAACATGACAGAGAGGTGGATGATTTAGTTTTTGGAATAGAACAGTTGCTTAATCTTTTTTTTTCTCCTTTTTTTTTCTTTCTTTTTTTCTGTCTGCTTTAGGGTATTGTCCGAGTGGCATTACTCCAACACTGCTAATTCTGGCTTCCTTGTCCACAGCCACATCCAGACTTCTGTAGACATGGTGTCAACTCTGACAATCCACAGGAAGCGATCGGTTTCAGGTCATCGCGAGGCAACCCACCAGAGGACACGCTGCACTGCTGCCTTAGTCACTCTAATGATCTTCAGTGGTTCCTGTTTTTAATCCGACATGCGTATGACACCGTCTGCTAAGCTGCTTTACGGATGATGATAACTGCATGATTTCAGAGCCAGCTTGAGTTAGTTATCTGCCCCTGGGGAAAAAAACTGTTACATCAAGGTTTCGGATTGTGGCAAGTTCATAGGGATAGTCAGCCAATGAAATCCTTTAGGTTTTTCCAGTCAAGAACATGCAATTGTCAGGTACATGGGGTGTGGATGTATAGAGGAAATCAAACTTCAAAGTCACCCTGAGAGAAGAGCATGAAGAGCTCCAGATTTTTTTCTCTTATAATAATCAATAAGGACGTTGAAGAAGATGCTATGGACTTCTGTGTTGATCAGATACTATATTAGAGGGCTGTACTGCAGGCTTCCATTCATGTGTCCTGGCATCAATCGGATCACCTGAAGGTTGTTGAAACTTGACCTTGTGGTCCCCGACTCTCCAGTCTTCCCAGTTAAACCTATAGCTCACTCAGGCAGAACTAGATGGTGGGCCAAAAAAACTCACAAATGTATATGTGCCTCGGATGGATTTGAATCCACGATCTCCCAGCTTGCAAGCCATGATGCTGACCAAAGGATCTTAGAAGCTGCTTACTGCCGTCGTCTTCTGGCTACAGAGGCAGACACGTGAAGCGTAAGGAAAAAGACAGCAAACCAACCATGATTTACATAGCGTGATTTATTAGAATTGTGAGAGATTCCATGAGTCAAAAACAAGAGATTCCATAAGCTGAACAATGAAAATTGAGAGGACGACGATTGGACATGAATCTGTACATTGTGGATCCAGTTAATGTTATGCTTTATGGGTTGATCAAGGACAGGAGTGATTTAGGGAGATGGGGAATTGGGGTTGGATAGTTTTTGTAGCAGGTAGATGGGTGGCATTCACTGACTGGGTGATTTCAGTCCATACCTTTGGTACCATGTACTAATAAAGATGAAATGATAACTTGTTCTGTGCGACAGCTTCAGCATGCAAACTTGTGTGTATTGGGGGTGAACATGTTGAAGGATGCCTTTCTCCATCTTTGATTTTTGTGCTCTTGCACACCCACACACACCAGGCACCTATATGAGGAGGTTGCCTCTGCTGCGTTTTATGCAACAGCTCCTCGAGAGATGTTCTGATCACATTCCCACAGGCAGCGCCATCATCACTGATGAACTGACAGCCATGGTCCGGCTCTTCAAACGGTCTATAAATAAAGAAAATAAAGAAAAAAAGAGTTTTTCTCATGCTGTCAGATTCCCTCTCTGCTTTGGGGTCATTGCTTGCCAAAATCTCTAACACCCACAGCTACTGCAATTGTTTGAAAAATGTACAAATCACTGAAATCTGACGGACATAGTTTTTGCTTGGATTCCTGGTCATATCGGCATTCAAGGCAATGAAGTGGTTGATCAACTTGCCAAGAATGCCATAAATAAAGAGTTCACAGGTTCTCTATCCCTCGCACCGGTATGAAACCCAAAGCTTCAGGCTTATGTCAAAGACCTCTGGCAAAAGAAATAGAACTTGCAGATGGACAACAAACTCTTCCAAATGCATCTAAATCTGACAGAGTTTTTGTACCATGTGTCACAGGCAGCTGTACAGAAGAAACAGCCTTGTGTCATTTGCACTGCATTTGTATCCACTTACATCTTTTAAAAGGTGAAGGTCTATGGTGCATTCCAAGTGATGTACCACTCGCTATAAAGTATGTTCTTATTGTGTGGGACTTGCATGATGTCAGATTCACAGTGTGACTCCCTGAAATTCTTGTGATTTTTGAGTTCATGGAAGAGATATTGTTCATCTCGTTTATTATTTTACAGATGAAAATTTTGATGAGATTCTGGTGTATTTTTTTAGAAAATCTGATGATAGTGAGTTGTGTGTTTGTTTATTTTAATCTTTTTTGAGAGTTGACTTCAACGAGGTGCCAGCTCCAATATGGCCCTTGGCTATAAACAACATTATCTCTTTTTTGATATGGCCCCTGGCTATATGCAACATTATCTCTGTTATGATATGGCCCTTGGCTATATGCAACATTATCTCTGTTATGAATGGCCCTTGGCTATAAACAACATTATCTCTTTTATGATATGGCCCTGGCTATATGCAACATTATCTCTTATGATATGGCCCCTGGCTATATGCAACATTATCTCTGTTATGATATGACCCTTGGCTATAATAAACAACATTATATCTCTTTTATGATATGGCCCCTGGCTATAAGCAACATTATCTCTGTTATGATATGACCCTTGGCTATATGCAACATTATCTCTTTTATGATATGGCCCCTGGCTATATGCAACATTATCTCTTTTATGATATGGCCCCTGGCTATAAGCAACATTATCTCTGTTAAATGTACATGCATGTGCCTGCTCACATACACATGCACACCCATTCTTATGTGGCATACCTTGTGAGGACATGTTACATGCTGTCTCATGTTGCGTGCCTTTTGAAGAAATGAGAGCAAGAACTGTACATTGACCAAATTCTGACGCTGTAAACAAGAAAGATGTCAAGGTTTGGAAAGTTGTCTTTCCATGAAAAATATCAGATTCTTAAAGTGCCACATATTGGACTGAAAAGAATGGCGAACGAGGAAGAAGAAGAAGGACTGAAAAGAATATAACTGGACTACGCTGCACTTTGCTTTCACTTCCAAACCTTAGGACCTGAGGCCCTCCAGGGACACCATATGTTTAAAGGAAAAGTCTCCTCACTAGGACCCAGAAACAGGCATGCACACATATACATACACACAGTCACATACTCTGAAAATCAAGCTGTTGTTGAAAGCTGGTGTAGGCTGTATTTTTTTCTCCTCTTGAACTTGATTGTATCAGTAATATGTCATAATGAACTGAACCGTAACCATCTTCAAAAACAAAAGTAACAAGGGAAATGAATACAATAAAGGAGTGAAACAACACCACAATACAAACCCATAAAATTTAACAAAAACATTTGGCTTAGACACCCAACTCATTTGTGTGTTTTATGTAAACTGAGAAAGCGAACAGTCTGTTAGGATCTTGATTTGTTATTCACTCACACACACACCACGCACACACACACTCTTACGCATGCAAATCGTAGAATACAATGTCAATACAGTTTGTACATACACCAAAAAAAAGAAAAAGAAATTAGTGTGTACACAATGAAGTATGCATTAGGGAAGGAAAGAGAAAAAATGTGATTACAGATGAGCAACATAGTGACTAATGAACATTGAATTGCTTTCCCTGTTTCGTCGAAAATATGGTTTTCCATATAACACAGCTTCCTCTTGTACTAAAATTTTCCTGTAAAAAAAAAAAAATCATGAAACTAGAAAGTTCCTGTATTTGTGTTGTTAAAAGAAAAGTTAGACATCAATTTTTTTTTTTAAATGGTGGCATTTGTGTGTGTGTGTGAAACTGCCAAAATGTTTGCAAATGTCAGATTGAAGGTAGTCTGGAATTAGAATAGTTATCTTTCATGGATACAGGTTCCCAAAATATACATATAAGTTTATGTTTACAATGTGATGCCTCATTGAGTTGATGTGCTACGTCAGTGGTCCTGAACACACAACCAGCATGCTCAGACAAAGGGACCCACAAGATTCCCCTGTCCTCACTGTTTTTAGCAATGCACACGGATCTTGATTCGTCTATTTTGACAAAAAATCACTGATAGATCAGTGACTGAAAGATCAATTTTCTGTATGATATGTTCTTTCTGTTGGCCCAGTTAAGAGCAGTCAGGAGCCGAAACTTTTCTGTTCAAATCCAGAAATACCTCTGCATCCCCGGCTCCCCATTTTGGACGTCAGACGGGTGACAACTGTGAGTGTGACACAAACGCATGCTTTCCTAGGAGCAAGGAACCTGGGTCAATGCCTTTCTTCTTATCGTTTGTTTCACCTCGTGTATACAACAGGTCTACAAAACGAGCAGCTGATATGTCATCTGTCCGTCTTTCTGTCCAGAAAGGTACCAAGAAATCTGAGGGCAGTTGTTTATCCCTTATTAAGTGGGTGTTGGTACAGTCCGCGCAATTGCATTTTCCAGTGAGTTATGTTTGCACCGACCTGTATCTCTGTCCGTCAGCAAGACGATACAAATTAAAGAAGATAAGTTAGTTGTCAACAATATAACACAGGAAAAGATTATAGAACTAGTTTTGATGACAATTTACCGAAAGAATGTGCAACAAGGACTACCATCGTAAAGAGGTGAAGATTCAAATCAAAAGATATTACTCCCACAATCAGTTAGCAAGATTAACACAGATTTTCCACGTGATAAGCGTTGGTGAATATGATAAAGTTACTGTTCAAGATATTAACTATCCTCGAAGCTAACACACTTTCGTGGAATATGAAAATTTTCTGTTGACAGCAGTGTTGACAGAAAATATTTTCATAGTGCGAAAAATGGGAAGAAACTCAGTCCATGCCTACTATTACTTCCCCTGGTATATGTCGGTGCTTTCTGGTGCTCTCTGCGTTCTGCAATGCTGATAACTTGTGGAAGAAAAAAACAGAAAAATTGGAAGGGAAAGCCGTTTGCAAACGAGTTAAAGCTGCGTCTGAGAAGGACAGCTGCATTCATTCCCACATGTGACAGTTTATGGACCCTGTGCATGTTGGGCGTAGTTTGTTTTACCATTGTACTAAAACGTAACTGAAAAATCCAGTTTTCAAAATATGTCATCAAATCGAAGCAAAGTGAGTATTTTCACAGAAAAAGCGAAAACTCTTTACTTTCATTTATTTTCCTTCCCCATCGTATTTTCACTTCAATATGAGAGACTGGCTCTTTCAGAAGCTCAAGATCAAGAAAAATTGCAAGAGAAAGGGGATAGCAACAAGAGGGGATTGAATTGTAGCTCTGTTCATTAATTACCAATACAATCATCTGATAATGACAATGATGCCGGAAAATTGAATGAAAATTTAAAGATGTAAGACATGTTTACTTTTTGTGCAGGCGAGTATTAAGAAACAACTGTCGATCATCGGAATCAATAAACATTTGTGTGCAGGCTGATGACAGATCAAAGCTGAAAATTTAGAAAAATCGCCCAATACCGTCTGTGCGTGTAGCAGCTGACTCTATGAAAAGAAGGAAAGCAAATGAAACTAATTAGTGTTCACACACACACACACACATACACACACTTGCGAAGGTTCAAATCTGAAAATTCTACGAAATATGCACACACATCTTCCCACTTGCGTACATAGACAGTGATGAACTCCATCGTGTATGCTTGCGAAAACTTAGATCCAAAGACATCCCATGAAAGAAGCACAGACATTCTTCCCAGATACGTACACAGACATGCATACATGGGCACATATGGACCTATGTAAACCAGGGAATCCAAAGAAAGACAGGTAATACCGCACACGCACACACTACATAATTATGCATGCATGCCCGCATACACATACTTTAAAATGCTCCTAGATGCCTGAACACACGTGTACATACACGCTTGTGAAGGTTCAAAACAAGCATTATTCGAAGAAAGACATGCATTTCCAACAGACGCATATAACTGAAGAAAAAAAAAGCATGCACGCACGCATGGACATACACTTACATACATATGTGAGAAGGGTCATGCAGACAGGCATGAAGGCTCAAACCCCGGGACATCCAGTGAAAGACGTACACTCACTACATGGACGGAGAGTATTGATACCCACTCCTGCTCGATACTCATCCCGTTCAATACCTCCCCCCCCCCCCCCCCAACCCCCAGTTTCATACTCCCCCTACATGTCGCTGCTCAATGGTCCCCCTGCTCGACAGTCCCCTGGTGTAATATTCTCCCAACTCAATACGTCCCCCCCCCCCCCCCCACAATGGTAAGAAGCTCTTGTTCTTGGAAAGGAGGTACAAATGGAAATCTTTTTCCATACCCACAGCTTAAGACCTCGCGCGCGCGCGCACAACACCCACACACACACACGAAGACACACATGCCATAGCAAACAGAAGGAGTATCAAGCAGCGGATCTGTCGATATGGAGCTGACCCAATGGAGACCCCCTCCCTCCCCCCCCCCCCCCCCCCCCCCCCCCCCCACACACACACACACACACACATGCGCACGCATCCCACTTCACACGGTGCCAGACAGCTGTCCGACCAGAACTGTGCGAGCCACGCCAGAAGTGGCAGGAGACACGCACAGCACGGGAAACGAGGAGCAGACCAGCAGCATCTTGGGCTGAGGAGAAGCGGGATTCGAACGCAGGGTCCACTGAGGACGGCGGGGCAGGACGCCCCCGGGACCTGCGGCCACACTGGCTTGGAGGACTGCAGGAGGAGTGGGAGGCGGTGTGAGGAGGAGAGGGGGGAACCGCTGTGGGGAAAGGGAGACCCGGCCACAGACGTTGAAGCGCTGGTCAGGGTTCATGAAGCACTCCCTGAAATACAGTGAGGGTGAGAACAGGTCAAAGCACTGGTGATTGAATGGTGTTTTGTTGTTGTGGTTGTTGTTGTTGTTCATGTTTTTGGAAGGGTGCATTGCTGCCATCTCTTTCTCTCTCTCTCTCTCTCTCTCTCTCTCTCTCTCTCTGTTTGTCTGTCTGTCTGTCTCTCTCTCCACAGACACAAACATGCCGCTTGAGTTCCCATCACTGTCTTTCTTTCTCCTCCTTCTTCTTCTCCTTCTTTTTCTTCTTCTTTTCTTTCTTTCTTTCTTCTTCCTCTCTCCTCCCTCCCTCCCTCTCTCAAATGAACTCAACCAACACTTTACAACAGTTGCAGAACACGTTGTCAAGAAAAGAATACTGACTCAAATGAATTACAAAAATTAAAAACTTTTTGCAATGCTATGAACATTCGTCCAGCAACACCAGTTCCACCTATGACAGTTAGTGAAGTTTGCCAACTTTATGCCAATTAAAACAGACAGGAAGCCGCGGACTTGACGGGATTGAGGAAAAATACTGAAACTATCAGCACCTGTTATATGTGAAACTCTTACCTACATTTACAATTTATGCATTGATAAATGTCCTTTCCCGCTCAGTTCAAAGTTGCAAAAGTTACACCCATTTTCAAATCTGGAGACAAATCTGAACCTTCGAACTACAGACCTATATCCATTTTGCCAGTTCTGTCCAGCCCTTGGAAAAACACATAAATAAGCATCTTTGCCACCATTTTGACTCCTCCAACCTACTAAATAAAAATCAATCGGATTCAGGAAAAATCATTCTTGTCATACAGCGCTTACAAATCTAGTAGATCAATGGCTAGCCAGTGTTAATGAGAATAAAATTGTGGCGCACTGTTTGTTGATTTTGCAAAGGCTTTGATGTCATTGACCACAAATTGTTATGCAGGAAGCTTTTATCATATGGTATAACAGGAAATACCTTCCAACTGATAACATCAATTCCTAGAAGACCGTCAACAAATCGTTTGTGTCAACAACAATTTATCAGAGAAGTTACCTATCCAACATGGCGTACCCCAGGGTTCTGTGTTAGGTCCTTTGCTGTTCTCAGTTTATATAAATGATCTCCCTCTTTATATTGAGGATTCATGTGAACTCTTTTGTGATGATACCACTGTCCATACAAGTAGCCCCAGCTTGGAACTGTTTTCACTTCATTACAGAAGAATGCTAATACCTTAAGTAATTGGTGCAATGTAAATCACATGTCACTGAATCCTAACAAACAAAACTAATGCTGATAACAACAAGCAGAGAAGACAAAACATAACCACACAGCCCCCATCTGTTTTTATCAATAATCAGGAAATTGAAGTGGTGGATAGCCATCGAGTTTCTAGGTGTATATGTTGATAATAATCTTTCTTGGTTCTCATCACCTTCGCAGTTTATGTAAATCAATATCCAGACAAACATATCAGCTGTGCAAGATTAAGCATTTCTTAAACCTTCATGCCAGGAAATTGTTCCTACACGCACATGTTCTCTCTTCAATCAATTATTGTTCAACACTATTTGATTCTGCTAGTGCTAATGCCATGAAACCTCTTAAGAGTGTCTACAAAAGAGCAACTTAAAGCAGTTCTATTAAAATCATCTAGTCTTAGTGAAGGGGATTATACTAAAGCGGGGGCTCTTCCGTTACAAGAAATGTTTGCTGTCAACAAATGTCAGCTAATGCAAAAAATTGCATCGGGTTTAGCACCACAAACTCTTCATAGTCCAAATTTAGCATAAACCCTAGGATTCAAACCAAATTCCAGGTTCCCCACCTAGAATAGATCTATTTAAATCAAGCTTATCTTACTCAGGTAGCGTGGTTTGGAATTCACTTCCACTACATTTCCGATGTACTCATATACAGAATCCTTCAGGAAAAACATAATCACACATTTCACAGCAGACCATTGCTATTAGAACAAAATACATATACCGGGCACACCCTCTGTTTTGCTGCATATTTAACTGATACGCCGTTTCCTTTCCGCTGATGTTTTAAAAACAGATAATGATAAATGTGAGATATGGTTACATTGGTTTATATAATGATTGAAATCATATTATGATGAATGACTATTGTGGGTCGCTGTTTTATTGGTGCATTGTCACGAATTGATTGATGTCTTAATACATAATTTCTTTGAGCACTGTAACTGCAAGGTGATAAATGTGTGTCCGGATTATTGTTGATCATATTGATGTATTGCTCTTTTATTCAAACTTATAGTAATGTTTAGCATGTGATTTTTGGATAGAAAAATGGAATTATAATCTCTCTCTCTCTCTCTCTTCTCCTCTCTCTCTCTCTCTCTCTCTCCCTCTCTCTCTCTCCTCTCTCTCTCTCTCTCCTCTCTGTTCGTTAACTACGGCGGCGTTTCGATGGATTGTCGCTTAATTAATAATTGTAAATTTGGGTAGTGTATGAATGGTAAAGAAAAAAACAACAAATATGGGGGAAGGTAAATAATAATGGCATCTCTCTCTCTGCTCTCTCTCTCACTCTCTCTCTCTCTCCTCTCTCTCACTCTCACTCACACACACACACACACACACACACACACACACACACACACACCACACACACACACATATACACGTACGCATCATGAAAAATAAATGTTATAATTATTGATGCTAGGAATTTATTGCTGCTTACTGATAATTGATTGTTCGTTCTCGTTTTGCCTTATAACCACATCATATAAATGTAAAAGAAAGAACAAATGTTGATATTATTGATGCATTGTAATTGTCTTAGTTTATTATTCTTAGCAGTTTGTTGTATGTTAATCTTTTACAAAAGGAATGTAATTCCTCTCTCTCCTCTCTCTCTCCCTCTCTCTCTCTCTCTCTCTCTCTCTCTCTCTCTCTCTCTCTCTCCCCTTCGATAGGAGGATCGCTTATTCCATATATCTGTTGTGCTAACTCTTTTCTTCTTTGTAATCAATTTCTTTATTCTTGTTTGTTGTTTAAAATCGTTTCCTTTTCCTTTTAAAGTCATCTACGCCTGAACTGTTAATGCATAAACTTTTAATGTGTGAATATATGTGTGTTTGTTAAAAGTTTTGTAAGTTTTCGTCGCTAGTCATACTTAGTCCCTTAACGGGGCAAGGCCGGATGAAAAAAAGCATGTGTTTGCTTATCTGTTACCCTGGAAATAAAGATTATCATCATCATCATCTCTCTCTCTCTCTCTCTCTCTCTCTCTCTCTCTCTCTCTCTCTCCTGTGCTGGCGCGGGCACGCCCACACATGAGTACTAACACGTCGTTTACTCCCTGTTCTGTTTAGACCTCTCTTCCTGTGCTTTTTCTGTGTTATCTGAGAACTAATGGCAGCCTTGCTGAAGAAAAAAAAGTACTGTGCCGCCGAATGAGGGAGACAAAAACATCATAAGCCAAAACACGACGCGTCTCAACCTCTTTGGTCTTCTCAGCCACGACAATTAACATTCACGACAATGAAAACGAAGCACGAACAATCACGCCAGTCTGAGGAGATAAGTGATTGTTCGTTCTTCGTTTGCCCTTGCGAACAGTAATAAGTCTTTTAAGTTTGTTTCTGTTTCGGCCTGCAGTCACCTCACTTTGAAACTGAAGAAGACATGCCAAAATATGAATAAATAACTCGGAACAGAGTGCAAATCAACGTTTAAGTTAACACACAATACGAAACTAAACATTGAATTTGGACAAGTATGCCTTCCTTAGACATCGCTTAGTTTCAGTTTCATCAATGAGGCGTTACTGCTGCGGACTAATCCATATGCGCTACACCTCATCCGCTAAGTTTGAGATCACACTGCGCATGATTTTAAGCTGATGGATACACGAATTAACAACTAAGATCAGAGAATTGAAGAAGGGGGTCTCGTGCGACGACTTAGCAGATGTCTAACCTACGTATATTAGCCCAGTTAGACATCGCTTAGAACATGAAAAATGCACAAGGTAAATAGTCCTGAATGGATGGCTGCGAGCGCATGGCACTGTGAAAAGGCTTTGAGAAGTGAGGACTGTTAAACACTTGATCAGAGCAGGGTCATGGGTGAGGGAAAGAGATGAGTTTTGATTTTTTTTTTCAGCTACGAGGAAAGCGTACTGTGGCAATGTTGATTATGATTAACACGTAAGAACTTTTGTGTGAGCTGAAAGAAATGGGGGAGTAGAGGCGTCGTCGCTAAAGACGGCCAAGCAAGGCTTGATCCCAAGCCGACTGCCCCGCCGTAGCATCGGGGTGCGTGAATGAAGAACTCAACCCCCCCCCCTCCCTCCCTCCCCAGCAGACACATACGAACACCACCCAGTAAAACACTTATTGCTGAAACAGCTGCAGAGTGCCCCTCAAAATACACAATCACGCACGCGCGCGCGCACGCACTCACGTACACGCACGCACACACACACACACCATACACACAGACACACGCACACACACACGCACACACACACCACACACACACACACACACACACACACAACACACACACACACACACCACACACACACCACACACACCACACACACACACACACAACACACACACCACACACACACACACACACACACACACACACACACAACACACACACACACACACACACACACACACAACATGCATGACGGAGGAAGGGGTGAGATAGGAGAAAAATTGAGCAGTGGGTTAGACGATAAAAAAACACTTGCACAAACGAAGAACTGTGATTTACAAAATAATATAACACGTAAGAGGAAAGAGGAGTAAGGTGGGTAGGGGTTTATTAAAAAAAAAAGGAACAGACGACGGGATAGGACGAATGAACGATGGGAGGGGGGGGGGGGG
>CM031609.1:55937546-55965046 GCA_018398815.1 Conus ventricosus
GAATCACATGAAAAATGTGAGGAGGGGTCTGTTGCTCCTATCTTGAAGGAACCATGCATCACCGGATAACTCAAACACAGTGAAAGTAAAATTTAATCTGTGAAAGGAAAAAAAGTTTCTGCAGCTGCGTACCCCTTTTTTATGTTCGATCCGACTTTGACAGTTGAGCAAAGCACTCCAACTGAACAGTCCAAACAGGCTGGTAAGGTTACCTAGGCGATTGCCTGTGTTAGGAGTGAAAGGATAACACTCAAAAATTACCAGGTGGGAACAAAATTTGGGGGTCAGCCTTGAGGGGTGGAATAGGACAGAAATGTATTTATGTGGAATGTGGCAAATGCACAGAATAGTGCGGAATGGGGTTGTGGAAAGGTAAGTTTTGAAATGTACACCCCCAGTATGTACCATACCGTTGTATTTCACATACTGCTTCCAGTTTCCCCTGTTAAGACAGTGAATTGTGATGACAATTGTGCTGTGTTCCAGAGGTGTAAAACGACCAGCGGGAGGGGAGGTCTAGGAAACGTCCTCAACAAGATCGGCAAAAAGCAGAAGATGGGAACATTGGTATGTCACCACCTCTGAGTGATATTTGTTATTTTTGTAATCTTACTGAAAGTCACATTTGGTAGAAATCAAGATATTTCTATTGTATGAACAGTGTCCTCTTTTTACTTCCAGTGTCCTTTCTTGTTTTACTTTTTTTTTTCCCAATAAAGTAATATTAACATGAAAGTGGATTTAAATGGTTATTTGTTTATGTTCAGCAGAGAAGTATTAATATGAAAGTGGACTTAAAATTGTTACATCTGATTATGTCCAGCAGATGAAGCCTGTCGTTTGTTTTTAAAAACCAGTATTCTTGTCGTCGTAAATCTTCTTATAATTTTATCTCTTAGTGGATGCGACGCCTTAGCAGTTTGGTTGTATTAACGCTCAGTACCTTCTTTAATACAGAGAAATGGCTGAACAACTGATCTCTGATGTATGCTTGGTTCTATGTGCGGGCATTGTAAGGTTTATCCCCGAAGACTGATGTGGTTACCTTAATGGTGGCTTACAACTGTTCACACCCAAACTCATATCCAGATGAATCTCAGAAGTGTTGGCAAGGATAGCAGAAGCAGAAAGGATTGACGTGACCCAGCATATACGGTACGTTTATGCTTTTGTCATTCAGCAGTATTTGAGTAGGTAATTATGTTTGTGTTTCTTCTAGGAAAAGTCCAAGATGGACTGGATGCATTCAAGAAGAAAGAAGGGATCGAAGAAGACCTGAAAATTCACAACAAGGGAAAAGATGGTGAGTACTTTCAGTTTGTGCAATGTCCTTGTTCTCTGTTTCTGTTTTTGCAGGGAATCCCTGCTTTTCATGTTAACCCCACATGCCAAGGGTCATTGCCCTTTGGTTTTCCTATATTACAGAGCCAAACCTTGGTATCTGTTCAATTTCTTTGCTGTAGAACACCTCAGAATAAACGGAAAACATGTATGTCAGCGATTTGTCTACACAGGTGTGAGATATAAGCCTCATTATTTTTACTATTTTATGTTCAACGAGTCTTCTGATTGGAGGAAAAGCTTTTGTGCCACACCCTCCATGCACCTCCACTTCCTCCTACGAATCCCTCTCCTCTCTGGCCAGTTCAACAAAATGATCCACTGACCTGGTCAGTAGGCCTGGCTCGCCCCCAAAACTGTTGGAACCTCCCACTTTGGGTGTGCAAGCTTTATGACGGCTGTGACCAAACAACCATTGGTTGGTAGCCAACGCTTAACAAAGGCTGATACGAGGAGCAGGGGTACTCAATCACCAACAGATCCATTCGCACTGTAGTTGGATCTCGGTGCTCATGTATTTGTGTATTAAGGGGATCTGAGATACCAAAACCTGTCCATTCAATTTTAGGAGGCACTAGAGGGGTTAACCTGAAGAAAAAAAAAATTTCATTGGCGGCTGCTTTGTAATGTTAAGGTAGTGATGTTTCCCCTCAAATGTTTGAGCAATTTGAACCAGCAAAATCTACTAGTGAGTAAGGTTTATTGCTTGTTTATAGAGCAATTTGAAACAGCAAAATCTGCTATGAGAAAGGTTTATTTCGTTTGTTTGTTTTTCAATCTTTTTTATGTTTATTTTTTGCACATACAGAATTAAAGCAATATTTGTTTTCCAGCTCTTTTTCTTTTTGAGCAAAGTAGCACTCATACAGAACTTACACAGTAGGTATGGAGCATATGCACCTGTACGTACAACTCGTTCAATGCATGCTTTTATTTTTGTGTGTGTGTGTTCATTTTTCTAACAATTTCTGTTTGGTTTTGTTGCAGGTACATTGAGCGGATGTCATTCCTGAACAGAACAGATATTCGACAGTTTGAAATTGAGCGTGATTTACGACTGAGCCGAACTGGCAAGAGATGATAGCAGTAGATAGGCCATGCATCTTTCACTGACTATGGACAAGTGATTGGAAATTCAGTGTGAAGTGAATGTTTCTCAGCTTACACTTCTGTGCTGTCAGAATAGCTGGCGGCTCTTCAGCTATTCTGAAAGGAAAAAAGAAAAAGAAGAAAAGCTTACATGACTTTTGCTAGAGTTGTGTTTGAATATTTTTGCGTTGAACGTGGTTTGATGTTGCTGGTCCCAGATGAACTGTGTTGTGGAATGAACTCACATGGAGGCGTGAAAACATGACAGAGAGGTGGATGATTTAGTTTTTGGAATAGAACAGTTGCTTAATCTTTTTTTTCTCCTTTTTTTTCTTTCTTTTTTTCTGTCTGCTTTAGGGTATGTCCGAGTGGCATTACTCCAACACTGCTAATTCTGGCTTCCTTGTCCACAGCCACATCCAGACTTCTGTAGACATGGTGTCAACTCTGACAATCCACAGGAAGCGATCGGTTTCAGGTCATCGCGAGGCAACCCACCAGAGACACGCTGCACTGCTGCCTTAGTCACTCTAATGATCTTCAGTGGTTCCTGTTTTTAATCCGACATGCGTATGACACCGTCTGCTAAGCTGCTTTACGGATGATGATAACTGCATGATTTCAGAGCCAGCTTGAGTTAGTTATCTGCCCTGGGAAAAAAACTGTTACATCAAGGTTTCGGATTGTGGCAAGTTCATAGGGATAGTCAGCCAATGAAATCCTTTAGGTTTTTCCAGTCAAGAACATGCAATTGTCAGGTACATGGGGTGTGGATGTATAGAGGAAATCAAACTTCAAAGTCACCCTGAGAGAAGAGCATGAAGAGCTCCAGATTTTTTTCTCTTATAATAATCAATAAGGACGTTGAAGAAGATGCTATGGACTTCTGTGTTGATCAGATACTATATTAGAGGGCTGTACTGCAGGCTTCCATTCATGTGTCCTGGCATCAATCGGATCACCTGAAGGTTTGTTGAAACTTGACCTTGTGGTCCCCGACTCTCCAGTCTTCCCAGTTAAACCTATAGCTCACTCAGGCAGAACTAGATGGTGGGCCAAAAAAACTCACAAATGTATATGTGCCTCGGATGGGATTTGAATCCACGATCTCCCAGCTTGCAAGCCATGATGCTGACCAAAGGATCTTAGAAGCTGCTTACTGCCGTCGTCTTCTGGCTAACAGAGGCAGACACGTGAAGCGTAAGGAAAAGACAGCAAACCAACCATGATTTACATAGCGTGATTTATTAGAATTGTGAGAGATTCCATGATCAAAAACAAGAGATTCCATAAGCTGAACAATGAAAATTGAGAGGACGACGATTGGACATGAATCTGTACATTGTGGATCCAGTTAATGTTATGCTTTATGGGTTGATCAAGGACAGGAGTGATTTAGGGAGATGGGGAATTGGGGTTGGATAGTTTTTGTAGCAGGTAGATGGGTGGCATTCACTGACTGGGTGATTTCAGTCCATACCTTTGGTACCATGTACTAATAAAGATGAAATGATAACTTGTTCTGTGCGACAGCTTCAGCATGCAAAACTTGTGTGTATTGGGGTGAACATGTTGAAGGATGCCTTTCCCATCTTTGATTTTTGTGCTCTTTGCACACCCACACACACACAGGCACCTATATGAGGAGGTTGCCTCTGCTGCGTTTTATGCAACAGCTCCTCGAGAGATGTTCTGATCACATTCCCACAGGCAGCGCCATCATCACTGATGAACTGACAGCCATGGTCCCGGCTCTTCAAACGGTCTATAAATAAAAGAAAATAAAGAAAAAAAGAGTTTTTCTCATGCTGTCAGATTCCCTCTCTGCTTTGGGTCATTGCTTGCCAAAATCTCTAACACCCACAGCTACTGCAATTGTTTGAAAAATGTACAAATCACTGAAATCTGACGGACATAGTTTTTGCTTGGATTCCTGGTCATATCGGCATTCAAGGCAATGAAGTGGTTGATCAACTTGCCAAGAATGCCATAAATAAAGAGTTCACAGGTTCTCTATCCCTCGCAACCGGTATGAAACCCAAAGCTTCAGCTTATGTCAAAGACCTCTGGCAAAAGAAATAGAACTGCAGATGGACAACAAACTCTTCCAAATGCATCTAAATCTGACAGAGTTTTTGTACCATGTGTCACAGGCAGCTGTACAGAAGAAACAGCCTTGTGTCATTTGCACTGCATTTGTATCCACTTACATCTTTTAAAAGGTGAAGGTCTATGGTGCATTCCAAGTGATGTACCACTCGCATAAAGTATGTTCTTATTGTGTGGGACTTGCATGATGTCAGATTCACAGTGTGACTCCATGAAATTCTTGTGATTTTTGAGTTCATGGAAGAGATATTGTTCATCTCGTTTATTATTTTACAGATGAAAGATTTTGATGAGATTCTGGTGTATTTTTTTAGAAAATCTGATGATAGTGAGTTGTGTGTTTGTTTATTTTAATCTTTTTTGAGAGTTGACTTCAACGAGGTGCCAGCTCCAATATGGCCCTTGGCTATAAACAACATTATCTCTTTTATGATATGGCCCCTGGCTATATGCAACATTATCTCTGTTATGATATGGCCCTTGGCTATATGCAACATTATCTCTGTTATGATATGGCCCTTGGCTATAAACAACATTATCTCTTTTAAAGATATGGCCCCTGGGTAATGCAACATTATCTCTTATGATATGGCCCCTGGCTATATGCAACATTATCTCTGTTATGATATGACCCTTGGCTATAATAAACAACATTATATCTCTTTTATGATATGGCCCCTGGCTATAAGCAACATTAATCTCTGTTATGATATGACCCTTGGCTATATGCAACATTATCTCTTTTTTGATATGGCCCCTGGCTATATGCAACATTATCTCTTTTATGATATGGCCCCTGGGTATAAGCAACATTATCTCTGTTATGTACATGCAAAGTGCCTGCTCACATACACATGCACACCCATTCTTATGTGGCATACCTTGTGAGGACATGTTACATGCTGTCTCATGTTGCGTGCCTTTTGAAGAAATGAGAGCAAGAACTGTACATTGACCAAATTCTGACGCTGTAAACAAGAAAGATGTCAAGGTTTGGAAAGTTGTCTTTCCATGAAAAATATCAGATTCTTAAAGTGCCACATAAATTGGACTTTAAAAGAATGGCGAACGAGGAAGAAGAAGAAGGACTGAAAAGAATATAACTGGGCTACGCTGCACTTTGCTTTCACTTCCAAACCTTAGGACCTGAGGCCCTCCAGGGACACCATATGTTTAAAGGAAAAGTCTCCTCACTAGGACCCAGAAACAGGCATGCACACATATACATACACACAGTCACATACTCTGAAAATCAAGCTGTTGTTGAAAGCTGGTGTAGGCTGTATTTTTTTCTCCTCTTGAACTTGATTGTATCAGTAATATGTCATAATGAACTGAACCGTAACCATCTTCAAAAACAAAAGTAACAAGGGAAATGAATACAATAAAGGAGTGAAACAACACCACAATACAAACCCATAAAATTTAACAAAAACATTTGGCGTTAGACACCCAACTCATTTGTGTGTTTTTATGTAAACTGAGAAAGCGAACAGTCTGTTAGGATCTTGATTTGTGTATTCACACACACACACACGCACACACACACTCTTACGCATGCAAATTCGTAGAATACAATGTCAATACAGTTTTGTACATACACCAAAAAAAAAGAAAAAGAAATTAGTGTGTACACAATGAAGTATGCATTAGGGAAGGAAAGAGAAAAATGTGATTACAGATGAGCAACATAGTGACTAATGAACATTGAATTGCTTTCCCTGTTTTCGTCGAAAATATGGTTTTCCATATAACACAGCTTCCTCTTGTACTAAAATTTTCCTGTAAAAAAAAAAAATCATGAAACTAGAAAGTTCCTGTATTTGTGTTGTTAAAAGAAAAGTTAGACATCAATTTTTTTTTAAATGGTGGCATTTGTGTGTGTGTGTGAAACTGCCAAAATGTTTTGCAAATGTCAGATTGAAGGTAGTCTGGAATTAGAATAGTTATCTTTCATGGATACAGGTTCCCAAAATATACATATAAGTTTATGTTTACAAGTGTGATGCCTCATTGAGTTGATGTGCTACGTCAGTGGTCTGAACACACAACCAGCATGCTCAGACAAAGGGACACCACAAGATTCCCCTGTCCTCACTGTTTTAGCAATGCACACGGATCTTGATTCGTCTATTTTGACAAAAAATCACTGATAGATCAGTGACTGAAAGATCAATTTTCTGTATGATATGTTCTTTCTGTTGGCCCAGTTAAGAGCAGTCAGGAGCCGAAACTTTTCTGTTCAAATCCAGAAATACCTCTGCATCCCCGGGCTCCCCATTTTGGACGTCAGACGGGTGACAACTGTGAGTGTGACACAAACGCATGCTTTCCTAGGAGCAAGGAACCTGGGTCAATGCCTTTCTTCTTATCGTTTGTTTCACCTCGTGTATACAACAGGTCTACAAAACAGAGCAAGCTGATATGTCATCTGTCCGTCTTTCTGTCCAGAAAGGTACCAAGAAATCTGAGGGCAGTTGTTTATCCCTTATTAAGTGGGTGTTGGTACAGTCCGCGCAATTGCATTTTCCAGTGAGGTTATGTTTGCACCGACCTGTATCTCTGTCCGTCAGCAAGACGATACAAATTAAAGAAGATAAGTTAGTTGTCATCAATATAACACAGGAAAAGATTATAGAACTAGTTTTGATGACAATTTACCGAAAGAATGTGCAACAAGGACTACCATCGTAAAGAGGTGAAGATTCAAATCAAAAGATATTACTCCCACAATCCAGTTAGCAAGATTAACACAGATTTTCCACTGATATAGCGTTGGTGAATATGATAAAGTTACTGTTCAAGAATCATTAACTATCCTCGAAGCAACACACTTTCGTGGAATATGAAAATTTTCTGTTGACAGCAGTGTTGACAGAAAATATTTTCATAGTGCGAAAAATGGGAAGAAACTCAGTCCATGCCTACTATTACTCCCCTGGATATGTCGGTGCTTTTCTGGGTGCTCTCTGCGTTCTGCAATGCTGATAACTTGTGAAGAAAAAAACAGAAAAATTGGAAGGGAAAGCCGTTTGCAAACGAGTTAAAGCTGCGTCTGAGAAGGACATGCTGCATTCATTCCCACATGTGACAGTTTATGGACCCTGTGCATGTTGGGCGTAGTTTGTTTTACCATTGTACTAAAACGTAACTGAAAAATCCAGTTTTCAAAATATGTCATCAAATCGAAGCAAAGTGAGTATTTTCACAGAAAAAGCGAAAACTCTTTACTTTCATTTATTTTCCTTCCCCATCGTATTTTCACTTCAATATGAGAGACTGGCTCTTTCAGAAGCTCAAGATCAAGAAAAATTGCAAGAGAAAGGGGATAGCAACAAGAGGGATTGAATTGTAGCTCTGTTCATTAATTTACCAATACAATCATCTGATAATGACAATGATGCCGGAAAATTGAATGAAAATTTAAAGATGTAAGACATGTTTACTTTTGTGCAGGCGAGTATTAAGAAACAACTGTCGATCATCGGAATCAATAAACATTTGTGTGCAGGCTGATGACAGATCAAAGCTGAAAATTTAGAAAAATCGCCCAATACCGTCTGTGCGTGTAGCAGCTGACTCTATGAAAAGAAGGAAAGCAAATGAAACTAATTAGTGTTCACACACACACACACACATACACACACTTGCGAAGGTTCAAATCTGAAAATTCTACGAAATATGCACACACATCTTCCCACTTGCGTACATAGACAGTGATGAACTCCATCGTGTATGCTTGCGAAAACTTAGATCCAAAGACATCCCATGAAAGAAGCACAGACATTCTTCCCAGATACGTACACAGACATGCATACATGGGCACATATGGACCTATGTAAACCAGGGAATCCAAAGAAAGACAGGTAATACCGCACACGCACACACTACATAATTATGCATGCATGCCCGCATACACATACTTTAAAATGCTCCTAGATGCCTGAACACACGTGTACATACACGCTTGTGAAGGTTCAAAACAAGCATTATTCGAAGAAAGACATGCATTTCCAACAGACGCATATAACTGAAGAAAAAAAAAGCATGCACGCACGCATGGACATACACTTACATACATATGTGAGAAGGGTCATGCAGACAGGCATGAAGGCTCAAACCCCGGGACAATCCAGTGAAAGACTACACTCACTACATGGACGGAGAGTATTGATACCCACTCCTGCTCGATACTCATCCCGTTCAATACTCCCCCCCCCCCCCCCCCAACCCCCAGTTTCATACTCCCCCTACATGTCGCTGCTCAATGGTCCCCCTGCTCGACAGTCCCCTGGTGTAATATTCTCCCAACTCAATACGTCCCCCCCCCCCCCCCCCACAATGGTAAGAAGCTCTTGTTCTTGGAAAGGAGGGTACAAATGGAAATCTTTTTCCATACCCACAGCTTAAGACCTCGCGCGCGCGCGCACACACCCACACACACACACGAAGACACACATGCCATAGGCAAACAGAAGGAGTATCAAGCAGCGATCTGTCGAATGGAGCTGACCCAATGGAACCCCCTCCCTCCCCCCCCCCCCCCCCCCCCCCCCCCCCACACACACACACACACACACATGCGCACGCATCCCACTTCACACGGTGCCAGACAGCTGTCCGACCAGAACTGTGCGAGCCACGCCAGAAGTGGCAGAGACACGCACAGCACGGAAACGAGGAGCAGACCAGCAGCATCTTGGGCTGAGGAGAAGCGGGGATTCGAACGCAGGTCCACTGAGACGGCGGGGCAGGACGACCCCGGGACCTGCGGCCACACTGGCTTGAGGACTGCAGGAGAGTGGGAGGCGGTGTGAGGAGGAGGAGGGGAACCGCTGTGGGAAAGGGAGACCCGGCCACAGACGTTGAAGCGCTGTCAGGTTCATGAAGCACTCCCAGAAATACAGTGAGGGTGAGAACAGGGTCAAAGCACTGGTGATTGAATGGTGTTTGTTGTTGTGGTTGTTGTTGTTGTTCATGTTGGGGAAGGGTGCATTGCTGCCATCTCTTTCTCTCTCTCTCCTCTCCTCTCTCTCTCTCTCTCTGTTTGTCTGTCTGTCCTGTCTCTCTCTCCACAGACACAAACATGCCGCTTGAGTTCCCATCACTGTCTTTCTTTCTTCCTCCTTCTTCTTCTCCTTTCTCTTTTTCTTCTTCTTTTCTTTCTTTCTTTCTTCTTCTCTCTCTCCCTCCCTCCCTCTCTCAAATGAACTCAACCAACACTTTACAACAGTTGCAGAACACTTGTCAAAGAAAAGAATACTGACTCAAATGAATTACAAAAATTAAAAACTTTTTGCAATGCTATGAACATTCGTCCAGCAACACCATTCCACCTATGACAGTTAGTGAAGTTTGCCAAGCTTTATGCCAATTAAAACAGACAGGAAGCCGCGGACTTGACGGGAATTGATGGAAAAATACTGAAACTATCAGCACCTGTTATATGTGAAAACTCTTACCTACATTTACAATTTATGCATTGATAAATGTCACTTTCCCGCTCAGTTCAAAGTTGCAAAAGTACACCCATTTTCAAATCTGGAGACAAATCTGAACCTTCGAACTACAGACCTATATCCATTTTGCCAGTTCTGTCCAAGCCCTTGAAAAACACATAATAAGCATCTTTGCCACCATTTTGACTCCTCCAACCTACTAAATAAAAATCAATCGGGATCAGGAAAAATCATTCTTGTCATACAGCGCTTACAAATCTAGTAGATCAATGGCTAGCCAGTGTTAATGAGAATAAAATATTGTGGCGCACTGTTTGTTGATTTTGCAAAGGCTTTTGATGTCATTGACCACAAATTGTTATGCAGGAAGCTTATTATCATATGGTATAACAGGAAATACCTTCCAACTGATAACATCATTCCTAGAAGACCGTCAACAAATCGTTGTGTCAACAACAATTTATCAGAGAAGTTACCTATCCAACATGCGTACCCCAGGGTTCTGTGTTAGGTCCTTTGCTGTTCTCAGTTTATATAAAATGATCTCCCTCTTTATATTGAGGATTCAGTGAACTCTTTTGTGATGATACCACTGTCCCATACAAGTAGCCCCAGCTTGGAAGCTGTTTTCACTTCATTACAGAAGAATGCTAATACCTTAAGTAATTGGGCAATGTAAATCACATGTCACTGAATCCTAACAAAACAAAACTAATGCTGATAACAACAAGGCAGAGAAGACAAAACATAACCACACAGCCCCCATCTGTTTTTATCAATAATCAGGAAATTGAAGTGGTGGATAGCCATCGAGTTCTAGTGATATAGTTGATAATAATCTTCTTGTCTCATCACCTTCGCAGTTTATGTAAATCAATATCCAGACAAACATATCAGCTGTGCAAGATTAAGCATTTCTTAAACCTTCATGCCAGGAAATTGTTCCTACACGCACAAGTTCTCTCTTCAATCAATTATTGTTCAACACTATTTGATTCTGCTAGTGCTAATGCCATGAAACCTCTTAAGAGTGTCTACAAAAGAGCACTTAAAGCAGTTCTATTAAAAATCATCTAGTCTTAGTGAAGGGGATTAACTAAAAGCGGGGCTCTTCCGTTACAAGAAATGTTTGCTGTCAACAAATGTCAGCTAATGCAAAAAATTGCATCGGGTTTAGCACCACAAACTCTTCATCCAAATTTAAGCATAAACCCTAGGGATTCAACCAAATTCCAGGTTCCCACACCTAGAATAGATCTATTTAAAATCAAGCTTATCTTACTCAGGTAGCGTGGTTTGGAATTCACTTCCACTACATTCCGATGTACTCATATTACCAGAATCCTTCAGGGAAAAACTAATCACACATTTCACAGCAGACCATTGCTATTAGAACAAAATACATATACCAGGGCACACCCTCTGTTTGCTGCAATTTAACTGATACGCCGTTTCCTTTCCGCTGATGTTTTTAAAAACAGATAATGATAAATGTGAGATATGGTTACTATTGGTTATATTAATGATTGAAATCATATTATGATGAATGACTATTTGGTCGCTGGTTTTAATTGGTGCATTGTCACGAATTGATTGATGTCTTAATACTTATATTCTTTGAGCACTGTAACTGCAAGGTGATAAATGTGTGTCCGGATTATGTTGATCATATTGATGTATTGCTCTTTATTCAAACTTATAGTAATGTTAGCATGTGATAATTTTGGATAGAAAAATGGAATTATAAATCTCTCTCTCTCTCTCTACTTTCTCTCTCTCTCTCCTCTCTCTCTTCTCTCCTCTCTCTCTCTCTCTCTCTCTCTCTCTCTCTCTGTTCGTAACTACGGCGGCGTTTCGATGGGATTGTCGCTTAATTAATAATTGTAAATTTGGGTAGTGTATGAATGGTAAAGAAAAAAACAACAAATATGGGGAAGGTAAATAATAATGGCATCTCTCTCTGTCTCTCTCTCTCACTCCTCTCTCTCTCCCTCTCTCTCACTCTCACTCACACACACACACCACACACACACACACACACACACACACACACACACACACACCAACACATATACACGTACGCATCATGAAAAATAATGTTATAATTTATTGATGCAGGATTATTATTGCTGCTTACTGATAATTGATTGTTCGTTCTCGTTTGGCCTATAACACATCATATAAATGTAAAAGAAAGAACAAATGTTGATATTATTGATGCATGTAATTGTCTTAGTTTATATATCTTAGCAGTTTGTTGTATGTTAATCTTTTACAAAAGGAATGTAATTCTCTCTCTCTCTCTCTCTCCTCTCTCTCTCTCATCTCTCTCTCTCCTCCTCGTCTCACTCTCTCTCTCACCCCTCTCCCTTCGATAGGAGGATCGCTTATTCCATATATCTGTGTGTGCTAACTCTTTTCTTCTTTGTAATCAATTTCTTTATTCTTGTTTGTTGTTAAATCGTTTCCTTTTCCTTTTAAAGTCATCTACGCCTGAACTGTTAATGCATAAACTTTTAATGTGTGAATATATGTGTGTTTGTAAAAGTTTTGTAAGTTTTCGTCGCTAGTCATACTTAGTCCCTTAACGGGGCAAGGGCCGGATGAAAAAAAGCATGTGTTTGCTTATCTGTTACCCTTGGAAATAAAGATTATCATCATCATCACTCTCTCTCTCTCTCTCTCTCTCTCTCTCTCTCTCATCTCATCTCTCTCTCTCTGTGCTGGCGCGGGCACGCCCACACATGAGTACTAACACGTCGTTTACCTCCTGTTCTGTTTAGACCTCTCTTCCTGTGCTTTTTTTCTGTGTTATCTGAGAACTAATGGCAGCCTTGCTGAAGAAAAAAAAGTACTGGTGCCGCCGAATGAGGAGACAAAAACATCATAAGCCAAACACGACGCGTCTCAACCTCTTGGTCTTCTTCAGCCACGACAATTAACATTCACGACAATGAAAAACGAAGCACGAACAATCACGCCAGTCTGAGGAATAAGTGATTGTTCGTTCTTCGTTTGCCCTTGCGAACAGTAATAAGTCTTTTAAGTTTGTTTCTGTTTCGGCCGCAGTCACCTCACTTTGAAACTGAAGAAGACATGCCAAAATATGAATAAATAACTCGGAACAGAGTGCAAATCAACGTTTAAGTTAACACACAATACGAAACTAAACATTGAATTTGGACAAGTATGCCTTCCTTAGACATCGCTTAGTTTCAGTTTCATCAATGAGGCGTTACTGCGTGCGGACTAATCCATATGCGCTACACCACATCCGCTAAGTTTGAGATCACACTGCGCATGATTTTAAGCTGATGGATACACGAATTAACAACTAAGATCAGAGAATTGAAGAAGGGGGTCTCGTGGCGACGACTTAGCAGATGTCTAACCTACTATATAGCCCAGTTAGACATCGCTTAGAACATGAAAAATGCACAAGGTAATAGTCTCTGAAAGGATGGCTGCGAGCGCATGGCACTGTGAAAAGGCTTTGAGAAGTGAGGACTGTTAAACACTTGATCAGAGGCAGGGTCAGTGGTGAGGGAAAGAGATGAGTTTTGATTTTTTTTTTTTCAGCTACGAGGAAAGCGTACTGTGGCAAATGTTGATTATGATTAACACGTAAGAACTTTTGTGTGAGCTGAAAGAAATGGGGGAGTAGAGGCGTCGTCGCTAAAGACGGCCAAGCAAGGCTTGATCCCAAGCCGACTGCCCCGCCGTAGCATCGGGTGCGTGAATGAAGAACTCAACCCCCCCCCCCTCCCTCCCTCCCCAGCAGACACATACGAACACCACCCAGTAAAACACTTATTGCTGAAACAGCTGCAGAGTGCCCCTCAAATACACAATCACGCACGCGCGCGCGCACGCACTCACGTACACGCACGCACACACACACACACACCATACACACAGACACGCACACACCCACACACGCACCACAACACACCACACACACACACACACACACACACACACACACACACACACACACACACCACACCACACACACCACACACACCACACACACACACACACACACACACCACACACACACACACACACACACACACACACACACCACACACACACACACACACACACACACACAACATGCATGACGGAGGAAGGGGAGATAGGAGAAAAATTGAGCAGTGGGTTAGACGAGTAAAAACACTTGCACAAACGAAGAACTGTGATTTACAAAATAATATAACACGTAAGAGGAAAGAGGAGTAAGGTGGGTAGGGTTTATTAAAAAAAAAAAAAAGGAACGAGACGACGGGAGTAAGGGACGAATGAACGATGGGGGAGGGGGGGGGGGGGGGGGGGGGGGGGGGGGGGGGGAGTACATCTATGATGAGTTCAAGTGATCTGATTATTCTTATAAGTGATTATAACAGTAAAAAGTCTGATATGATGTAACTGTAATGGCAGCGCAACAGTAAAGGTATAAATGAGAATACTAAAACAACAACAACAACAACAACACTGCACACTGATTCGGAAGAAGGAATGAAAAGCAATTTTAAAAAAAATCTACGGCTAAGATAATGGGACATACACATGTCTACACAACGCACACATCCATGTTGTACAATCACATGATAGCTAAGCAGACATAAACGGGTATCAACAAATCAACAGACAGGAAGATTGAAGCGCAAACTCTGCCATGTCCCCCCCCAACAAGACTGGCAATAGACCGATCATTCCAATACAGCCAGACACACACACCCACATCTCCTCTCCTCTCTCCCTCCATCCTTTCTTAATAATAATAATAATAATGAATACTTATATAGCGCCTGTTCTCGGCTAGAGGCCAAGCTCTAAGCGCTTTACAATCAACACTCGTTTACACAACGGGCTGCCTACCTGGGTAGTGCCGACTGAAGAGCTGCCAGCTGGCGCTTCATTCAGTCGTTTCCCGTGTCATCCAGTCAGTATCGTTCAATATCGATCACTCATTTTCCTTACTTCCTTCATTCTTTCCATTTCTCACGCAGGTGCATGCTATATGTAACACGTGTCATCCATGTCAACGCCAAACTGGCCTACTCTTCCGAAAGTTGGTGATGGGATTTTACGTGCGTGCAAGATGTTATGCATGCGTTCACACACGGAACCTCGGTTTATAGTCTCATTCGCATGACTGTATGGAAATGGAGTCAGAACCAATGTTAACTCCGAGGGAAAAATCCCCCTGTACCGAAACGCCCCGGTGGAGGTTCGAACCCGCAACCCCAGATCACCAAGTTTACGAGTCAGGCGCTCTAACCAACTGAGCTATTCCGGTTCCCACCTCTCTCTCCTCCTCTTCTCTCTCCTCCCCTCCCCCATTCCCCTCTTTAAAGGCGGTTGAGAAAAACGACACACCCCAAACCATGTCTTTGGTAAGTCTTCTGCTTCCACATGGCCCGGCAGGGGGCGCCACAAGCTGCAGAGGTCGCACTGTCTCCAAGAGGTGGCGCGCGCTGCAGTGGCGACTTCCGTTGCAGCCCTTCCTGTCTGCTGGATCCGTCAGCTGTGGCCCCGGACCAGTCCCAGTCCTCGTCCAAATCCCACCGTCCTGAAACTGCTTTCGTCATCATCCTGGAGTGATGGCGGCTCTTCTTTGGGTCCGCTTCTGAATCGGGGACTTGGAGAATGTCAGGCTTGAAGGGACTTTGCTTTGAAATGTCATTTTGTGACTGGTATGTGTAGGGACAAAGTGTTTGAAAGGACATCCGGGAATTTGAGAGCGTCGGGTACCACCTGGCGGAGGGGTTCTGTTTTTAATGCTGGTGAAATCATTTAAAATATTGTCATGCTTAAAATAAATTTTTTTTGGGCCCAAAATTAGCTAAGAACTGAACTGAAAAAGAAAACTTATTACACTGAACAATACAGTCATGAGTAAAACCCCCCAAAAATAAATCATTGAACAATAAGTACGGCCCATTTCAAAATCACATTGTCTGGTTCTCCCCAAACACTCTCACGAAGCGTTCATCTGAAGTGTTAGGCGGCAGCACTTAAAAATTTAACTAGTTGTTCTGGAACTTCCTGCTGTTTTGCTAAAAAAAATGACTTAACATGTCGTCGTGTGATATCGATGGAGATTTAAGAGTGTAAAGGTCTGATGAATGATTTTCTTACACGGGCGGAGACTTAATAGTATCGGGTTTGGGCAATGACTTCACAGGTTGTTTTCTGGTAGGGACCAAAGAGTGTCAGGTTTGCCCGTGGTTTCACGAATTTTTCCCTATGACCGACAGGGACTTAAAGGGTGAAAGACTTCACGAGTCGTTACCTGATACTGGTGGAAACTTAAAGACTGTCAGGTTTGCAGTGCCTTCACGGGTTTCTCTAAATACTGACAGGGACTTAAAGAGGACAACTTCAGGGGCGTTTTTTGATACTGGTGAAAATTAACCGACTGTCAGGTTTGCATGCATTCACGGATTTCTTTAATACTGAAGGGACTTAAAGGTGACAACTTCTAGGGGCGTTTTTTGACACCGATGAAGATTTTTGAATGTAAGTTTGAACTGACTTGCAGGCTTCTTGACTTGATGAGCAGTTTGCTCATTAATATTCAAAGAGATTGAAAATATAAAAAAAACGCAAACACACCTCGCTGACATCTGTACACCTGTAAGAACATTTATGAGCATGCATAAAATGCAGACAAACTCAAAGTACCATTAGCAAGCAAGCGCACGCGCGCGCACAACCCCACACACACTCACTTTCACACACATACTCACTTTCACACACCACAAACACACACACGCGCGCGCAACACACACACACACAAAACACACACACACAAACGCGCGCGTGGCGCGCATTCACGAATATACACACACATTAATTAATACACACGCACACACTCGTATCCATATACGGTGCACGCATTCTCACCCACATAAATCTACGGTCATGCATAGGCATGGAAACACAGACACAGACACACACACACACACACACACACACACACACACACACACACACACACACACGCCTCCCCCCACCCCCCCTACCCTGGGTCGGATCTTGTCTCTGGCCTCAGCCTGCTAGCCATGGGCTCCACCAGCTCTTGGGCAGATCTTCTGGCCGGGGCGTAGCGCCACAGGGGTGCTGGCGGCGTATCTGGTGGATGTCTTTGCTGAACGCCTCCCTGCATTCACCCACCAGCTCATGACAGATACACACCAGGGTCTGTGCCAGGTCGGGCCTGGATGGGCTATACCGTAGAGTGGGCAGTAGGGGTGGGGGTGGGGTAGATTGAGCGGCGTGGTGGTTACCTTACTGAGAAGGTTGAAGTCGTATAACCTAATGACCGAAAAACTTCAGCTGGTACAGCACCGAATTCGTAAGTAATATTGGTGATCCTCGGGTGGTGGGTTCGAATCTCTGCTGTGCCGTTTCGGTTGTTTTCTTTCCCTCGGAGTGAACTTTTAGTTCTGACTCCATTTCCCGAAAAAGTCCTTCGAATGAGACTATGAACCGAGGTTCCGTTTGTGAACGCACGCATATCTTGCACACACGTGAAATCCCATCACCAACTTTTGGAAGGGAAGGCCCAGTTAGTGTGGATGACACGTCACACATAATATGCGCCCTGCGTGAAAAATCCTTAGGAAGAGAGAGAGAGAGAGAGAGAGAGAGAGAGAGAGAGAGAGAGAGGAAAAAAAAGGCTTAGTGTCTGATACTGACCGAATGACACGGGAAACAACTCAAGAAGCGCCAGCAAGCAGCACTTCAGTCGGCTCTAACCCAGTAAGGCAGCCCGTTGTGTAAAAATGAGCGTTTGATTGCAGAGCTCTTTGAGTTTAGTCTCTAGCCGAGGATAGGCGCTATATAAGTACTCTTAACAATAATCGGCATCATGGTCTTATCATGATGATGATGATCATCATCATCAACCTGCCCAACGCGCTGGTCAGGTCTTGGTACCACCTATTTAAAATTGTCTGTGCCATTATCATCATTATACGTGTTTGCGTTGTGTGTACACGCGTGTGTGTATATATGCGTGTTGGTTCCCATTGATCTTTGTGCGATTTGTATCTACTCTTCAGTCACTTCCTCCCGACGGACCATTAGCAATATAAAAATGCTCCTCAGTGTTGTCTTCGTAAATAATAATTAGTATTACAGCCCCCCCCCCCCCCCCCCCCCCCCCAACCCCTTTCCGCGCCTCCTTTATCTCCCCTCCCCTTCCCTCCCTGTTCGCGCACACGCCAAGAACACGCAGACAGACAGAAAGATAGACAGACACACACACACTTTTTCTTTGCCTCTCTCTTTTCTCCCCCCCCCCCTCCCTCCTTTCCATCTCTCTCTCTTCTCTCCCCCCCCCCCCCCCCCCCCCCCCCACACACACTCACTCGTAAGGTCTCTTCTCTTCCGCGGTCATTTTCTTCCAGCGGCTGCCCAGCAGCTTGGAGATGCTCCGTTGTCCTTGTAGGGGTAGCGGCGGGACAACTCGCTGCGGTGTTTGACCGAGTAGCGGATGGAAGCCGTTTTCGGGACGCTTCGGTTCGTTGGCTGCGTTGGAGACGGAAGAAAAAGGTTAATCACATATTACAAGGTTCCCTTCCGTCTCTTAGCTGTCCGTCCGACTTCGTCGTCTTTCTTCGCTGTCAGGGCCGGATCAGAAGAAGGGGAGAAGTTCTTGGGTTTCTGACCCCCCCCCCCCCCCCCCCCGTCCCTCCACTTTTCGCACTGGCAAAAGTGGCAGCTTGGAAAGCTGTCCTCTCCCTTTCCATAGACATTTGCTGCTATTTCTCTAGACATCATGTAGTAACTTTAAAAAAAAAAAATTAATGAATCAGTCATACATTTACAAATAAGAGGGTTTGATTGAAATTTTCTAACATTCCACATACCAACGAAGCCCGTTTTCAGTTACATTTTTTACATCGTGAAAAATCTAAGCAAAGAGTAAATGCCTCTGATCTGAAAATCGGTGCACGATTTTGTACAAGAAATGGAATATTTTGCCTGATTTTTCAACAGATAAATCACGCCAGAACCTTATCATTCGCGATGTAACTTAGATTGAAGTGGACAGACTTTAACCATGAATCCTACGAGTCTTAGTACTTCTACGTGACCAGAACGAACATTCAAACATCTAATCTGTTTCAGTACTTCTACGTGACCAGAACAAACATTTCAAACTTTTAATCTGCATTTGTTCGAGAAAAAAACGAACATCTTCATACCGAACGAACACGCACCATCTCTTCTGCTCTCTTTTTGTGGCTTTGAAGGGAAGAATCCGCATCGGTGAAGGTCTTGCCATATCTGTCTGACATGCTGTCCATGTTGGTCATTGGAGGTCTGTGTTTAATTTGCGTGAAGCGAGTCTCCGCCTCGAACACTTCGTCGTCCCACCGCGACACTTCACTGGACTTCGGTGACTCTAGCAACTCTTTCCGACCATGATCAGGCGAATGAAGTTCTACAGATCTTTCTGGTTCTTGAATTTGTTCCCGATGGTGCATACATTCGTTTCGTAATGTTTTTCAGATATTTGGTTGGTTTTCTGTAATTGTCCGTAAATATCTTCCAATCCACGTTTTCCAGGTATTTGGTTGGTTTTCTGTAATTGTCCGTAAAAGTCTTCCAATCCATGTTTTCCAGGTATTTGGTTGGTTTTCTGTATTTGTACGTAAATGTCTTCCAATCCATGTTTTCCAGGTATTTGGTTGGTTTTCTGTAATTGTCCGTAAATATATTCCAGTCCATGTTTTCCAGGTATTTCACTGGTTTTCTGCAATTGTCCGTAAAGGTCTTCCAATCCATTTCCTTGAAAACCACAATCGTAATCTTCTTCTGACCCACCTTCCTGTAGATGTTCTCTAGACCTTTCAAGTACGGTGGACTGTTTCTTTGTAGATGTGTCCGACGCTTCAGCTGGTTGTTGAAGCAAGCTCTGTCCGTTTGACCTTTCCGAGCCCCTGAAAGGACCAGAGAGGAACTCATCTGGTGGAAACTCTGTGTCTGACTCCTGGGTCTCCTGGGCAGTGCTGGCCAGGTTGACCAGGTCGATCCAGCTGTCCCAGTTGTTGTCTGCGTAGGTCAGCAGGTCCAGGGTGTCAGCCAGGCCGTCGCAGAAGGGGGACGTGTTGGTGGTGGTGGTGGTGGTGGTGGAGGGGGTGGAGGGTGTTCTCCCGCCAGGTGCAGGGCCAGCCGGGGATCTGGGGGGACAAAGAGTCTGAGGGCTGAGGGAGGGAGGGAAGGGATGAACAGTCTGAAGACGGAGGGAAGGAGGGGAAGGACAAACACTCTGAGGACGGAGGGAGGGATGGGAACGACAGACAGTCTAGTAGTGGAGGAAGGATGGGAGGGGGGAGAAACAGTCTGAAGACAGACGGAGGGATGGGAGGGACAGACAGTCTGAAGACTGAGGGACGGATGGGAAGGACTGGTAGTCTGAAGACTGAGGGAGGGACTGGCAGTCTGAAGACTGAGGGAGGGATGGGAGGGACTGGCAGTCTGAAGACTGAGGGAGGGATGGGAGGGATAGACAGTCTGAAGACTGAGGGAGGGACTGGCAGTCTGGAGACTGAGGGAGGGATGCAAGGGACTGGCAGTCTGAAGACTGAGGGAGGGACTGGCAGTCTGAAGACTGAGGGAGGGATGGGAGGGATAGACAGTCTGAAGACTGAGGGAGGGACTGGCAGTCTGAAGACTGAGGGAGGGACTGGCAGTCTGGAGACTGTGGGAGGGACTGGCAGTCTGAAGACTGAGGGAGGGATGGGAGGGAGAGACGGTCTGAAGATTGAGGTAGGGATTGGAGGGAGATGCAATCTGAGGACGGAGGGAGGGATAAGAGGGAGATGCAATCTGATGACTGAGGGAGGAATGGGAGGGACAGACAGCCTGAGGACGGAGGGAGGGATAGACAGTCCGAGGACGCAGGGAGGGAGGGAAAGACAAACAGTTCGAGAACTCAGGGGCGGATGGGAGGGATAGACAGTCCGAGGACGCAGGGAGGGAGGGGAAAGACAAACAGTTCGAGAACTCAGGGGCGGATGGGAGGGACAGACAGTCAGAGGACGGAGGGAGGGAGGGGAAAGACAAACAGTTCGAGTACTCAGGGGCGGATGGGAGGGACAGACAGTCAGAGGTCGGAGCGAGAGATGGGAGGGACAGACAATCTGATGGGTGGGGGAGGGACAGACGGTCTGAGGACGGAGGGAAGGATGGGAGGGAGAGGCAGTCCGAGTACTCAGGGAGGGACAGACAATCTGACGGCTGAGGGAGGGACAGACAGTCTGAGGACGGAGGGAGGGATGGGAGGGACAGACAATCTGATGGGTGGGGGAGGGACAGACAATCTGATGACTGAGGAGGGGCAGACGGTTTAAGCACTGACCCAGAGGGAGGGATGGGAGGGACCGGCAGTGTGACGGTTGAGGAAGGGAGGGGCTGCTGTGCGGTGACGGGGCGATGGTCAGTGTCCTGAAAGGAGTCAGGGATCGTCCTCCATCCGATGAAGGCTGCAAATAGCAAACAGTGGTAGTGATGCTCCTTTAACCCTTTCATCGCTAGCCATCCCCACGCCGCATGCAGCTGAAAACCAGCAGCGCGACAGAGCTACTCTGTGTGTACTAGTTGTGTCATGCTGTAGCCATTCAAGCACTAGACTTATTACTATCAATATGCACCATGTTAAAGAGACACAACACACATTCCCCCCAAAAATATTTTCGAATATGAGAAGAAAACTAAAAAGAAAATACAAAGAAAGAAAAAGCACAGTGTGCTCATGGTGCCTTGTGGCGATTATGAAGTTCTGAATGCAAGTAGCTGTGCGGCTGCTATGGCGATGAAAGGGTTAATAAGCAGAATGGCTCTCGCCATCTGTCAGTCCTCCTCCTCTCTCTCTCATTCTTTCTATTTCTTCATCCCTCTCTTCTCTCTAAACCCTCCCTCCCACCCAACCCCTGACTACAATCCTTTCATCTTCTTCGTCTTTTTTTTTTTTTTTTTTTTTTTTTTTAATACTTCTCCCACCCCCTTCTCTATTTCCCTCTCACCGCCCCCTCTCGTTCAACCCCCCCCCCCCCGCCCCCTCTCTCTCTCTCTTAAATCATGGTTGTTTTTTTTCCAGCTGATTGATGTAGGCAGGGTAATGTGACCTGGAAAAGAAGCATGCACCCACGTATAATTTAATACAAAGATCTTTTGCATTATTTTCCCTTCGATTTCACCCCTTAGCGTGTAAGGCGTGATATTGTTCGGTTGATTGTGTTATTGTATTCCGAAGCTTATAACCGTCTATATGTCTTGACCACACGTGACATGTAGGTTTGCAATATATTCCTCTGTTCATATCTGTTAATTACCGTGACGTCAAAGTACTCACCAAAACATTGTCCTTGGAAATGAAACTTGGTGTGCACATCTGCTCCAGTTCTGGAAATGGATAAATACTGTTGAAATAAATAATGAGCATAATTTGACATAAAACGTATGAACGCGCGCGCATACACACACACACACACGCACACACACAGACATACAGAGAGAGAGAGAGAGAGAGCACACACACACACACACACACACACACACACACACACACACACACACACACACACACACACACACACACACACACACACACAGAAGGAGGCTCACAGAAAAACAGAGAAAATTTGACACAAACATACAAACTTACGCTCAGAAAGGGAGAGACGGAGACAGACAGACAGGTGGCGAATTCTCTCTCTCTCTCTCACTCTGTCTTCAAAGTCAAATTCATTGTCACAGAAAATTATCAATGTCAGTTCACGGACTGGTTACCCTTCAACCGAGACCCGGTGTCGTATAATATCTGGGAACTGTGATATCTGGGAACGCGTTACCAGATTTACCATGATATCTGGGAACGCGTTCCCAGATTTCCTGAACTTCCAATCGTGAAATCTGGGAACTGGTGTGAAATCATGCCAAGAAATTAATGGGGGGAAAAAGTGACAAGAAGGCCAAAGATCTCAATTGCACCTAAATAAATTGTTTCCTACCCTATCTCGAAAATCCATTCTTTTTTCGTCTTCTCTCTGCTCTTCTGAGCTCTGAAAGACCACGTTCCCAGATATCACGGGCCTTCCCAGATATCACAGTACATTTTGGGAACGCGTTCCCCCCAAAAAATCTGTAATATCTGGGAAGCCTTCCCAGATATCACGTTCCCAGATTTCACGGGACACCGGCACTGCCGCTAGGTCGGTTTTGGCAAAGTTTTCAACAGTATTCTGTTCACGTAGGATACTACCAACCAGGCCGAACTTCCAGTCCTCCAGGCGTCTTCTCCATTTTATGGCCAACCCACAATGTCGGGCGACAGACTGACCTCCCACAACTCCTAGACTGGGGGATTTTCATGCGGTCGGCCCCCTGCCAACCATGCACCGTCTCAAGTCATAGGCCCAAGCAGGGAGCGGAACGGCCTTCTGTCATGAGAGTAACTGTGACATAAGCCAATTGAAAAGCTGTCGCTGACTCACAGGCGACGTTCCCTTCAGAAGATGGTGGGGTAACAAGCGGTACTGTTACATTCACAAAAATTCTCCAAGAGATCAATGACAACCATTATGTGTGGGTAAGACACGTAGCGTGTTTCACCCATAGGGATCGAATACTTCAGATTAAAAAAAAAAAATTTTTGGCTTGCGTACACAGGCTGATACTCCTGCGGACACTCCTGTATAGACAGGCAAGGATTAATCCGATCTACCCAAAAAAGGGAGTGGGGTTTTGTGTGTATGACCGTGGGTTTTTTTTTTATCACGCCATTAAGGCAGCCATACTCCAGCTCCGGGGAAGGTGCATGCTATGTGTAACGTGTCATCCATACCAACGGCCAAACTGGTCTTCTCTTCCAAAAGTTGGTGATGGGATTTTACGTGTGTGCAAAATGTTATGCGTGCGTTCACACACGGAACCTCGGTTTATAGTCTCATTCGAAGGACTGTATGGGAAATGGAATCAGAATCAATGTTAACTCCGAGGGAAAAATCCCCCTGTACCGAAACGGCCCGGCGGAGATTCGAACCCGCAACCCCAGGATCGCCAAGATTACGAGTCCGGGGCTCTACCACTGGGCTATTCCGGCCCCCTTCAGGGTAGAGAATGGGGATGGGGGTGGAGGGGAAAGAGAAACATGTTTGAGGATGCTTTTCAGACTGGCTAATCAACTGTGAGGGGGAACTATAAAGCGAAGCCTGGTAGGGCAGTGTTGTAAACACACTCCCAATTCAGATGGACGGCTGACCTTAACAAGAGATGCAGTAGTCACTTGGATAGTGCTCTGAGCGACAGCATCGTTTAGATTTCCGAACCAAGTCCGCAAGCATTTGTCTGTCTTGGGACTAGCTGACACCGTGATGTGCCAAAGAAGCAAGCGTACAGGACAGGCGTGTCATATAACCGCTGACTAAAATGGAACTCCAGAGAAATCGTCTTCTTTACCCCTAACCTTATAATTGATGACCCAAAGACATTGCAATCTCAACATCTCCACACTCATCCCCATCCTTCTTCCATCCCTATACCCCCACACAAATCCTAACAGCTTTTATTCAGTTCGTTTGATTTGTTGGACAACAATATGCTTAACTGCAACATCTAATCCCCACCCCAGCCCAAGCTTTAACCCCCCTCCCCCCCCCACCTTTAACAACTTTATTTTTGCCATCGTAGGCTTTGAAATGAAATGGGCCCGAAAATGAGCGAAGTGATCCGCCTCTGACCGGAGGTGGCTGAAAACAGCGGCTGTCCACAAATCATATCCTGGAACTTATCAACTGCCATGGGTCAGGCCATTGTGTCAGTCCTCAGGTGTCCATTTTAATACGTATACGTTCGCACGCATGCCCCCCCCCCCCCCACACACACACTGTCACTCTCTCTCTCTCTCTCTCTCTCACACAGACACACCTGTTACACACAGACACGCGCTCTCTCTCTCTCACACACCCGTGATACACACCCACCCTTGAGAACAACAGAGAGAGAGAGAGAGAGAGAGAGAGAGAGAGAGAGAGAGAGAGAGAGAGAGAGAGAGGAGAAGAGAGAGAGAGAGAACTATCCCTCACATCCACACACACACACATACACACACTCTCTCTCACCAGTGATGCACACCTACCCTTGAGAACAACACAGAGAGAGAGAGAGAGAGAGGAGAGAGAGAGAGAGAGAGAGAGAGAGAGAGAGAGAGAGAGAGAGAGAGAGAGAGAGAGAGAGAGAAAGAGTCTATCCCTCACACACACACACACTCTCTCTCTCTCTCACCCGTGATACACACCCACCCTTGAGAACAACAGAGAGAGAGAGAGAGAGAGAGAGAGAGAGAGAGAGAGAGAGAGAGAGAGAGAGAGGAGAGAGAGAGGAGAGAGAAGAGAGAGTCTATCCCTCACAACACACACACACACACCTCTCTCTCTCACCCGTGATACATACCCACCCTTGAGAACCCCAGAGAGAGAGAGAGAGAGAGAGAGAGAGAGAGAGAGAGAGAGAGAGAGAGAGAGAGAGAGAGAGAAAGAGAGAGAGTCTATCCCTCACATACACACACACACACTCTCTCTCTCTCTCTCACCCGTGATACACACCCACCCTTGAGAACAACACAGAGAGAGAGAAGAGAGAGAGAGAGAGAGAGAGAGAGAGAGAGAGAGAGAGAGAGAGAGAGTCTATCCCTCACATACACACACACACTCTCTCTCTCTCTCTCTCACCCGTGATACACACCCACCCTTGAGAGAGAGAGAGAGAGAGAGAGAGAGAGGAGAGAGAGAGAGAGAAGAGAGAGAGAGAGAGAGAGAGAGAGAGTCTATCCCTCACACACACACGCACACACCACCACACATTTTCGGTATTCTGTTTCACCTGAAGAATGTCTGTCTCTGATAACAGGATCCAGCAGTTCTTCTTGCAACACCAGTCCTCCCAACTGTGGAGTCCAGGACACACACAGTGAGTCGAACACACACATGCGCGCACAGACAGAGAGAGAGAGAGAGAGAGAGAGAGAGAGAGAGAGAGAGAGAGAGAGAGAGAGAGAGAGAGAGAGAGAGAGAGAGAGAACACACACAGAGAAAGAGAGAGAACACACACACTGAGAGAGAGAGAGAGAGAGAGAGAGAGAGAGAGAGGAGAGAGAGAGAGAGAGAGAGAGAGAGAGAGAGAGAGAGAGAGAGAACACACGCACATACATTGAAAGAGAGAGAACAAATACACTGAGAGAGAGAGAGAGAGATGAGAGAGAGAGAGAGAGAGACTTGGTGAATATTCAGCATAAGCAAAACTGGACAAATAAAAAAGTCGTCGAGAAATACACAATTCTATATCTATAGTCTTCTTTAAACGGAGCTGTACATGTGTTTACAAAAAAAAAGAAGGAAATAATCTCAGCGAACAATTAACTGGGGTTGGAAATAAAACTGGTCGGCGAGTGACCATCGTCATTTTATATTTGCAATAACAGTCTTCCACTGTGTGTTCAGGTTTGTGTTTATTTGTGATCCATAAAAAAAAATATATATATATATATATATATATATTTGTGTTATTTTAACAGGCCTATGATGAAGTGAGTTAAAGCAGAAACAAAATTAATATTCATTCAATCATATTTTCATTCATTCGTTTTAAAATGGTCTTATACATGTGCCTGTGGTTAAAAAAAAAATAGAAAAAAGTTACCGTTCTTGTCTCATTTGCTACAAATGTTTCAGTTCTAGGATCTGAACTCTGACCCGACGTTTTGATTGGTGTGGATGAACACTTACCCTCTTTCCGATTGGATGAAAGAGGGTTCGGTTGAAATGCACGTGGCGGAGGCGCGATTGTGCGCGTACTTTTAGTTCGAAAATAAATGTGGATTGACAGTTTGATCTAGGCCTACAAGTTTTCAAAGTGAAGGGGCCATAGTCAAACGTAACTTGTAAGCAAGACAGATAAATATAAGTCCCATACACATGCACACCAGGTGTTGCAAATCAGTTTTTTCTTCAACAATAAAGTCTTCAGTTTTGTATTGTCCGATGAAATGTAGATCTAGTACACACGAAGACATGACACGCCACCCTGTTCATCATCGATTGTCTTTCCGCTTATCATAGTTATGAAATGCTGACATGTGGCCGAACATCGCAATCAGACAATCGGTAGGCTAAAAATCGATCGATCTTCACGACGATCTACTGATCGCACTGAAATCAATGGATATTTGACTTGATCGATTGTATGGCCTGGGCCTCTCCACCAATGGAAACAACATGAAATCCATGTTTTACTTTTAGGTCGGTAGAAGAGAGAGAGAGAGAGAGAGAGAGAGGCGGAGAAAGAGTAATACTTTTCACTTCCAGTTTCTTGTGTTTCAAATCCATTGAGCTTTAAAGTCATAGTGTCGAAGAGTTTTGTTAGACTAACATGCAACCTCGTTCATGAAACAGAAACAGCTGAGCATCGTTTAGGCTATACTGAAAC
>CM031609.1:55972546-55980046 GCA_018398815.1 Conus ventricosus
GCTACCATGTCGTGTAAGTACGTAGTGTCTTTGCTATTTGCTTATTTTTCATGACGTATTCGTCTTAAGGACGTCAATAAATGAGCTACCATGTCGTGTAAGTACGTAGTGTCTTTGCTATTTGCTTATTTTTCATGACGTATTCGTCTTAAGGACGTCAATAAATGAGCTACCATGTCGTGTAAGTACGTAGTGTCTTTGCTATTTGCTTATTTTTCATGACGTATTCGTCTTAAGGACGTCAATAAATGAGCTACCATGTCGTGTAAGTATGTAGTGTCTTTGCCATTTGCTTATTTTTCATGACGTATTCGTCTTAAGGACGTCAATAAATGGGCTACCATGTTGTGTAAGTACGTAGTGTCTTTGCTATTTGCTTGTTTTCATGACGTATTCGTCTTAAAGACGTCAATAAATGAGCTACCATGTCGTGTAAGTACGTAGTGTCTTTGCTATTTGCTTATTTTTCATGACGTATTCGTCTTAAGGACGTCAATAAATGAGCTACCATGTCGTGTAAGTACGTAGTGCCTTTGCTATTTGCTTATTTTTCATGACGTATTCGTCTTTAAGGACGTCAATAATGAGCTACCATGTCGTGTAAGTACGTAGTGTCTTTGCTATTTGCTTATTTTTCATGACGTATTCGTCTTAAGGACGTCAATAAATGAGCTACCATGTCGTGTAAGTACGTAGTGTCTTTGCTATTTGCTTATTTTTCATGACGTATTCGTCTTAAGGACGTCAATAAATGAGCTACCATGTCGTGTAAGTACGTAGTGTCTTTGCTATTTGCTTATTTTTCATGACGTATTCGTCTTAAGGACGTCAATAAATGAGCTACCATGTCCTGTAAGTACGTAGTGTCTTTGCTATTTGCTTATTTTTCATGACGTATTCGTCTTAAGGACGTCAATAAATGAGCTACCATGTCCTGTAAGTACGTAGTGTCTTTGCTATTTGCTTATTTTTCATGACGTATTCGTCTTAAGGACGTCAATAAATGAGCTACCATGTCCTGTAAGTACGTAGTGTCTTTGCTATTTGCTTATTTTTCATGACGTATTCGTCTTAAGGACGTCAATAAATGAGCTACCATGTCGTGTAAGTACGTAGTGTCTTTGCTATTTGCTTATTTTTCATGACGTATTCGTCTTAAGGACGTCAATAAATGAGCTACCATGTCGTGTAAGTACGTAGTGTCTTTGCTATTTGCTTATTTTTCATGACGTATTCGTCTTAAGGACGTCAATAAATGGGCTACCATGTCGTGTAAGTACGTAGTGTCTTTGCTATTTGCTTATTTTTCATGACGTATTCGTCTTAAGGACGTCAATAAATGAGCTACCATGTCGTGTAAGTACGTAGTGTCTTTGCTATTTGCTTATTTTTCATGACGTATTCGTCTTAAGGACGTCAATAAATGGGCTACCATGTCCTGTAAGTACGTAGTGTCTTTGCTATTTGCTTATTTTTCATGACGTATTCGTCTTAAGGACGTCATAAATGAGCTACCATGTCGTGTAAGTACGTAGTGTCTTTGCTATTTGCTTATATTTCATGACGTATTCGTCTTAATGACGTCAATAAATGAGCTACCATGTCCTGTAAGTACGTAGTGTCGTTGCCGTCAGTTAGTTTTCCATGACATGCCTCCCCTCCTCTTTTTTTTCTTTATAGTAACTTTTCCCCTAACGTAGTGACAGCGCTGGAAAAGATTCAGTATGGTCGGCAGACCCTAAAGAGAAGAAGAAAAAAAAGAAAGAAAGAAAGAAAAAAAGGAAACAGAAAGAAGAAGCCCTGTAAACTTGTAGCATGGATGTTAACCCGCCCTTGACCCACCTCCCCCTTCACCCTTTCCGTTCCTCCCCACCCCTTCAACCCTCCCTCCCCACCCCCCACCCAATTCTTCTATGCATCCCTCCCTCTTCACACACACACACACACACACACACACACACACACACACACACGCACGCACGCACGCACGCACGCACGCACGCACGCACGCACGCACACACACACACACACACACACACACACACACAACCGCTGCTTTCCAAATTCATTGTCCTTTTGATTCACCTCTGGATTTCTGTGGGAATCCTCTTTCTGAAGCCAACGAACGGCGTGGAAGGTCAAAATAAACAGGAGAAAGCAGAAAATGGAACGTACATACTGTAGCCTGGCTGGAGATGGGCGGCTGCCGTCAGACAACCAGGTCTTGGAATACTGCCTGTCTGTCTTGTTCTGGCTGTACAATTTACCGATTGTTTACAGGAAAATCTCTCTCTCCTCTCTCCTCTCTCTCTCTCTCTCTCTCCTCTCTCTCTCTCTCTCTCTCTCTCTCTCTCTCTCTCTCTCTCTCTCTCTCTCCTCTCTCTCTCTCTCTCAAACAGCCACGTCACATTTCACATTTCGACCTTTTGATTCTGAGACAAATTCTAGTCTACCATTATATTTAGAATATCCCCTTCACTGCGTGCTAACGATTTTCTTGTTGTTTTGTTGGCGTTGTTATTTTTGTCGTTGCGTCGTTTTTTTTAGACATGTTTGATACAGGCAGAAGAATCTGTCTCATTTCGAGGAGGTCGCTGATTGTTTGCGTGGAAATACGTCTCATAAGGTGGTAACCAGAATCCAGTATCAAGCCTGCTAAGCTCTTCACTGAAGGAAACAGCTGTCATTTGCTTGTCCTGGTCATCTGCACTTTGAGGAACGAGAAAAGTAACAGAACATTCACTGAAGCGGTATTCCTTCGCAATCCCCCCCCCTTCCCCCCCCCCCTCCACACACACACGCACACACTCCTTCCATTAGACGCGACTCTGTCTTTTAAAAAGCATTTGTTTCAACTGATTTTAATGTTTGATCTCCAACTTGCATAGACACGGAAGGTATCAGGGCCGATGTTTTATCATATCTGGGCCGATGTTTTATCATATCTGGGCCGATGTTTTATCATCATTTCTAGTTTGGCATGTCCTGCTACGATTAACCTGGGAGCTCTTAAGCATAGTGATATCCGAGTGTTGCAAACTTTTAAAACTTGTTCTTTGTCCTACCTACCAGAAGAACGAAACGCGTTGTGTATATTTAATAACTTTTTATTGCATTCATTTGGCGAACCGGTGATTATACTGTTGCTCTTATATTTGACATGAAACTACTATCAAAGAAGCATACGCTCGTCCCCCCACCCCCACCCCCCTTCTTAACAACATATTAGCGAGTATTGTTCAGTCGTTGGTAGACAAGACCCCCATCTTCCTCTTTCCCTTACATCCCCCCCCATTACCTCCCCCCCCCCCTCCCCCCACACACACACCTTCTTATACTTGCCTTTTCCCCTTCCCTTCCCTTCCCTAAACCTTACTGGCAGAAATAATCCGCCATTGAGACAGACAGACAGACAGACAGGCACAGAGTCCCCCCCCCCCCCCCTCTTTCAAGGCCACGACTATGATGTCAGCAGTGAAAGCCAGAAGGCTACAGCTGCGAGACGAATGAGATGAATGAAGGACGTTATGATGGAGAAAGGAGGAAAGGAAGGAGGAAAGGGGATGGGTGGGGAAGGAAGGGTGGAGGGGGGGGGGAGTGGGGGAGGGGTGGGGGGCAAGGGTGTGGAGTGGAAATTCAGGTTTAAGTAGAAGAAGAGGGGCTTTAAATGGCCGTGTCTGTTTAGCTGGTTCAAAACAAACCCAGCATCCTCACGTTAGCCACACCGTCAGTTTGAACAAGTTCTTGCATTCGGTCACACTCATCTCACACTAAAGGCCCTTCTCCACCAGCCTGCAAGCTCTGTGCTTTAAATATGGGCCCTGTCACACTGCAAATACGCAAACATCGCGTATAAAATTTTCCCGATTCGTGGTGCGTTATGCACAAATCATTGGTGTTTCATACGATTTTCTGACGGCCACCGTGCGCCAACCCAATCCATACGCGCCACATCCTTTTGGACTGTTCAAAATAACTGGCGCGCAAAGATTTTCTGAATTTACGGGGACTATACGAGATGTTACCGTGAGATATACGCCTTCCATACGCAATTAATAGCGTCGAGTGCGCCTTTCTTCCGTGTTGCATCGGTGCTTATGCGTGTTTTTTAGACAAATTTGCGCAAATCCGCGTAAGTTTCACGAAAGTTCCACGCGAAAAACACAGAAGTATCACTTATATACCACGAATTGAGCGGACATATCACGTTATAAATACACGTATTAGACGCATGAAATACTAATGATAGACTGATAAAACACGAATGAAAGGGCGCAAGATTGCAGGATGAATGGCGTACATGTGGCGTATGGTCGGAGGGCTATAAATTGGCCGATGTTTCCTCTCAAACCTCAGTCTGTGCCGAGCTGCCGAGGAGAACACATCTAGGATCCTTCAATCAGACCCCCCTTGAACAACCTAGAAGTCATCACATGAACCCCCAACGGCCAGATGTGCAGTGTTCCTACAACCAATTGATCCAGCTCCATGCCATCCTGAATCGCAGGCGCAGAAGATGGAGGGAGAGGAGAATAGGGAGAGTGTGGGTCCGGCCATGGATTGGTAGAAGAATGGAGCAAGGCCTGTATGACAGATTCATGGTGGAACTGAGGAATGAAGACCCCAAGCTCATTCCATAATTTTCATGAGAATGCCTCCGGCCATGTATGACCAGATAGTCCAGAGGCTGACCCCCTGCTGAACCCACTCATCGGCACTCGGCTTATATTTGCGCGGTGCGCACGTGATTCAGACGCCTAGCAACCGCCGACCAATCGAGAAGCGTGCGCGGAGCTTCCGTGTTTCATCAGTGGAGCATCCGTCTTTCATTCGCGAATGCGTGGAGTATACGCGGGTTACACGCGGAGGATTACGCCCGCAATCAGTGGATTTGCGTGTCCTGCAACAAAAATTGGACATTTGGGCGGTATTCGCTGATATACGTGGAGCATCCGTCTGTCAGTCGTGATGTGTCAGTGCTTTATCAGGGTTTTATTCCTGATACATCTGTCAAAATTTGACGCAAAGACCCAAAAATTTCTCATTTTTCCACGTATCAGCGCGTACCAGAAAATCTGCCAAAAATTTGTAAGGGGTATATGCGCATTTCATCTGTTTTCTTCTGTGTGACAGGCCCTTTAGGGCGGGTGGAGCGATTGAGCCTGAGTGCGAACGGACCGCGTACTGTTACGTAATCACATGTTTGGAACGTGGGGGCATCTGTTTCAGCCCAGGGGGTTCCAAATGCAACCTGTATGGCATGTTCCAAAAGACGCACCCAATCTTTCACATCATGAGGCCACGGCCTTTTTTCTGAAACGTGTGTGTGTGTGAGATTTAGAAACCTGTGACCTCTGATCTGAAGCCCTGTGTCTCTAAACCTAAAGCCTTTGACCTCGTATCTAAAGCTCATAACCTCTGATATATAACTCGTTGTCTAAAGCCCAGACATCTGGTCTAAAGCCAAAGACTTCTGGTATGATGCCCAGGAATTCTGATCTAAAACCCATCGTCTCTGATCTAAAGCCGACGACCTCTTATCTAAAACCCATGACCTGTGATGTAAAGCCCTTGACGTCAAACATGAAGCTCACAGCCTCTCATCTCAAACCCATGGCCTCTGATTGAAGCCCATGAACTCGTATTTAAAGCCCGCGACCTCTAATATAAAACCCATGATCTCCTATCTAAAGCCTATACCCTCTTGTATGAAGCCTACAAACTTCGATCCAAAGCCCAATGACCTCAAAGCCCACCTTATGAATAAAGCCTACAACTTCTGATCTAAAGTCCACGACTTCTCATCAGTGGTCTTTGTTTCAAAGTCCGCGATCACAATAAAGATGATGACTTTGGCCGTAAGCCCCGATTTTGATCTAAAACACACGTCTTCTGACTTAACAAAATTCATGACCTCTTCTGATATAACCCGAAGCCCATTACATGATCTCTGGCCTCAAGCTCTGATTTTTAAAAAACAATCTAAATCTCATGTCCTCTTGACTTACCAAAGTTCATGACCTTTCCAGATCTGATCCGAAGTCCGTCAGCCTACATGACCTCTGATCTGACTAGCCTAGTCCCATCGACATCCGGTTTGCAAAAAGTGGCAGAAACAAGTTGATCAAAGCAAATGCTAGATATGAAACCACACTGTAAAGCTATAACACAATTAAATGATATATTCGATGAATGATGAGAAATAATTAAACTTGATGTTATTCGATAAATACACACAAAAAGAGTGTTTTCTAATTCGACAGAACCGCTCTTTTCCATCTTTCATCTTGCTGGCTAGTGTACTGCCCAAAAAACGGCTTTCTCGGTCTTGTATTAGGTCATTCGTTTCGGCTTCATTGTACGTTTGAAGCGGACAGATTTGGTTAACATCGAGCCTCGAAAGGTTTTCTCATATCCGCCGCGGAACTCGGAGAGGCTTGTGAAGAGGCAACCTTAAACTTTTAAGAAAAGTGGAAGCTTTTGTCCCGTCCCCCCCTCCTCAACTTTTCCGTTATCCCTTCGCTTTCGCTGTCCGTTTGCTTTCAAAACATTTTCTTGACATCTACGACGACGTTGGTAGTTTGCTATTCTACTATTTTGACGGGTGAAAAGTTATACCGATTCCCGGGTCTGATTTCGTAGCGGACAGTTTAGCAGAGAACAGAAGTCGGTGAAATGGTAGTGGTCTGTGTTGTTTTTTGGGTTTTCGGTGTTGTTTTTCGGTGCCGGACGTAAGCTGAGACGACATACACAAGCAAACACGCAAGGAACGGGTTAAGGAGGAGAGGTCAGCGACCAGGTTGGTTTCATTTCCCTCGTGTTTCCCTCTACCTCTCTCCCTGTTACCACCCTTATCCCGACACTCCTTGCTCCCGTCTCTCTCTCTGTCTCTGTCTCTCTCTCTCTGTCTCTCTCTCTCTCCTCTCTCTCTCTCTCTCTCTCTCTCTCTCTCTGTGTCTCTCTCTGTATATCTATCTGTTTTTCTCTCTGTCTATCTGTCTGTCTGTCTGTCTGTCTGTCTCTGTCTCTCTCTCTCTCTCTCTCTCTCTCTCTCTCTCTCTCTCGCGCTCCCTCGCTAGCTCTGTTACGTCTGTCTCTGTCTCTGTTTGTCGGTCTATGTCTGTCTGTTCGTTTCTGTCTGTCTGTCTATGTCTGTCTGTCTCTGTCTGTCTGTCTGTTCCCCCTCCGCCCTCCCCCCCCCCCCCCTCTCTCTCCTCTCTCTCTCTCACTCTCCTCTCTCACACACACACCACACACACACAACCCTTGCCGCTCTCTTCCGCATATCTCTCTGTTATGTCTATCTCTTCTTCCGGTTCATGTCTGTCTGTTTGTTCCTGTCTCTGTCTCTGTCGCTGTTTCTGTTTCTCTCTCTCTCTCTCTCTCTTCTCTCTCTCTCTCTCTCTCTCTCTCTCTCTCTCTCTCTCCCTCCTCTCTCTCCCCCCCTCTCTCTCTCTCGCAGCGTGTCTGTCTGCTGTCTCCCCACTTCTCTATACTTCT
>CM031609.1:55985046-55992546 GCA_018398815.1 Conus ventricosus
GGGGTTTGATGGATTAACAAATTATCAGAAAAAAAGTCCCAGTGGAGGTCTGCGAAATCTTTCTTTCTTGCATAGACTCGGCAGTTACATCATAGTTATGATGGTGTCAATGGTGATGAAACTACTAACACTACAAACTCTCTCCCTTTCCATCTCTCTCCCCCTGTGTTGAGTTCTTCGCCCCTCCCTCCTCGCTCTCTCTCCCTCATTCTCTTTCCCTCCTTCATTCTTTTTGTATCCTACCTCCTCCTCCTCCCCTCCCCCCTCCCCGCTCCCCCTCTTCCCCCTTTGTCTCTTTCTGTCTCTCTTTCTCGGGTATCGGAGCTCAGGTTCAAAGTACTGATAAGCTGGAAGAAAAAAAAAAGAGATCAGATAGCTCTGGTCGAGAAAAGAACAAACAGCTGGTTTACGTTATGAAACCGAATTTTCTCAGCGAGGAAAGGGATCACAATCTCGGTCGGTCTGTCTGTCTGTCTATCTGTCTGTCTGTCTGTCTGTCTCTGTTTGTCGCTGTCTCTGTCTGCCTGCCCGCCCGCTTGCCTGCCTGTCTGTCTGTCTGCTCTGCATGTGTGTGTGTGTGTGTGTGTATGTGTGTGTGTGTGTGTGTGTGTGTGTGTGTGTGTGTGTGTGTGTGTGCGTGCGTGCGCGTGCGTGCGTGCGTGCGCGTGTGTGTGTGTGTGTATGTATGTGTGTGTGTGTGTGTGTGTGTGTGTGTGTGTGTGTGTGTGTGTGTGAAGCCAAGTCAAAATCATCTTCATTGAGGGTTTTAAAGAATAAGCTTCACAGTTTGTTATTTCATCCTGCCCGCACAAAAATGATTATAATCATAAAGAACATGTATTGACACAAAGCATCATGATTCTATCAAAACTATTAAATCATGTATCGCATCATATAAGAGAGAGGAGAGAGAGAGAGGAGAGAGAGAGAGAGAGAGAGAGAGGAGAGAGAGAGAGAGAGAGAGAGAGCGAGCATTGATTGTTCGACAAATTTGATCAGAACGGGCACAGCTGAAGTAACTCAGCAGCAGCATATATATGCAAGTGTGTGTGTGTGTGTTGTTGTTGTTGTTGTAAATAGAAGCTGGATCGTCCCCGTTCAATCCTTGCTTAATTAATGAGCGTGTACGCAGAGACCTAACGACTAAATTCGTGTACGTTCACTATAAGTGTATACCCAGAGACTTAACGACTAAACTCGTGTACGTTCACTATAAGTGTGTACCCAGAGACTTTACGACTAAACTCGTATAATTCCTAAATAAATGTTAGCGAACCGCCCAGAGAACGTGGACAAACGAGTCAGAAGACAAAACACAACGCGTTTCGACCTCTTAGGTCTTCCTCAGGTGAGACATAAACGAATAAAACAACGAAAATTCACTTAGCTTTGATCGCTTCAGATCGCTTTGGGTTCAGCGCAAGGAAGAAGGCGTACGGATCCATGATTAACAGTATACAATGTTCGAAAGACGTATACACGAAGTCTTGTGACTCGTTTGTCCACGTTCTCTGGGCGGTTCGCTAACATTTATTTAAGATTTGTTTAGATTTCCGCCTGCAGTCGTCTCGCTTTGCAACTAGATCGTATAATTCCGTTCATTATCTTAACTATTTCTTTCTGCCTCAAAGTCAAACGTATTTGTTTAGTAGACTAGCAAATTCTCGTGAAATGCTGTTAATTTAGGAAAATATGTAATATATGTATCCCTATTCCGTTTTTATCTACGTTCCAATGTTTTGGTTAAATGGAAATGTAGTAAATGACACGGAGCATGGATGCTTTTCTTCTTTTTTTTTTCTCTGTCTTAGATGTTAATTAACTGAGAGATTATACGATGCTGTGACTCATATCGGATATCGGATTTCTGAATAAAGCCGTCCCTTCTTTCCAATCTGACGCACACACCACGGGCGTTTTTAGATAGGGTCCTGATTACACACATACACACAGACACATAGGGGCGCGCGCAGACAGACGGACACACAGACAGGCAGATAGACAGACAGACAGACAGACAGACTGACAGACACACACACACACACACACTTGCATATATATGCTGCTGCTGAGTTACTCAAAGAAAACAGAAATAATGACTTATAATTGTTTTCCCAACTTTGCTGTAATGGCTGTTCCTTGGCATGTCTTTTAAAATTGTCAATAATGATTGTATTTGATGCATATGTACTGATAATGTTTAAACAGAATTTTGTATGCGTGTATATGCTACTTTGTATACGTACATACGCAGAATTGCTAAATGCGCAAAATTATTTGTTTGAAGTTCAGTGATTTAATTTTTTTTCCCTATCCATTGCATTGTTTGTATTCCCTTTCCCCCTCCCATCCCACTTCTTCTATTATAATTATTAGCATTGTTAAGATGGCTTGATGAAAAAAAGTGATTTAGTTCGCTTATTCAATGTTTCCATCTATAAATAAAATTTTTGAATTTGAATTTGAATTTGACACACGCGCACGCACGCACGCACGCACGCACGCACGCACGCACGCACACACACACACACACACACACACACACACACACACACACACACACACACACACACACACACACACAAGCGCGCTTGCACACCCAAACACACACACACACACACACACACACACACACACACACACACACACACACACACACTGACTCACTTACTCACAAACAGAGAAAGGGGAGAGAGAGAGAGAGAGAGAGAGAGAGAGAAGAGAGAGAGAGAGAGAGAGAGAGAGAGAGAGAGAGAGAGTTTCCTGACGCATGCGTATATTGATTCTGGCATGTTAGCCCGCTCTGGCAATCCGCAAGCGAGCAACCAAGTCGTCATGAGGCAGCCTCCCAGAAGAGATTTCGCACTGCTGCCGGGTCCCTTCAGTTGTGCTCGTTCTGATCCATCTTTGGCAGGACACCCACCACCCACTGAACCACCCTACTGACGACGTTCACAGCTTTTAGTCGCAGGGCCAGTGTGAGAGGGCGTTCTCCACCGGATTGCGCCACCGTGTCCGTCTATCGATAGTCCTCATGGACTTGCCGATACTGACGACCCCGACACGAAGTCCCCAAAGGAAGAGAGATGGAGAGGAAATGGGAACTGAGATCGCCGTGAGGCGTGGCATGAAGGGCCATAGAAGACGAGGCTTCTTTTCATGCTGATCGATGGGATTGATGGAGACGACGTTCTGGAGTTCTATTCCAGCCTGTGACTGCAGAACATGGCTGTGCTCTATGCTTTCTTTCATAATGTGTCCGAGCGCCAACCAGGCCGAGAAAATACAGACACCTGCAGTGTTGGTCAGAAAATTTAAGGAATAAAGTGGACGAAACTCGACCGTGCGGTTTACAAATTTTCCGAACTAAGACCGTAGCAAACTCAGCTGTGGATAGCAGCCTTTCGGGACTGGGAAAATCCCACAAATAAACGGCTTTGACTGGAATCGACCCACGAGATTTTCGCCTGCAAGACGCGACGCTCGCCACTGTGCCAGGTGTTCTTCTTCTTCTTCTCTCCGTAAGGGCCGGGTTCATTTCTGAACGTAAGTGGCCCTGCGGTGACGTATCGTTGATTCCGGCCGCGGGAGCTAGGTTTGGGGGGGGGGGGGGGGGGGGGGGGGGGGAATTAAAACTATGTACAGGGCAGTAGGTTTGGGGGGGGGGGGGGGGGGAATTAAAACTATGTACAGGGCAGTAGGGAGGGTCATGGGGTGCCCACAAGTGGCTGCAGAGCCTGCTGCCACGAGTCGTGAGCGGAACATCTCCAGTGACGTTGCTGATGTCGTAGAGGTGGGGAGGCTGTTCCAGTCTGAGGTTGTCCTCGGGAAGAAGGTGTTGTTTATTGCCTTGTGGAAATCCTGTTGTTGGTATAGCCTTGCTCCTCTTGTTCTTGGGTCAGAGTCCTGATGTAGTTTGCAGGTGAGATTCCAACAAGATTGTGCTTGACCTTGTACAGCATCATTAGTCTATTCTTTGTTCTTCTCCCATCCTAAGGTGTTGAGCATATTGGTGATAATGCCGGATGTTCTTTCAAAGTAGTTGTTGTGGGTGTATCTGGCTGCTCTTCTTTGGACAGCTTCGAGTGATTTCTTGTCCTTCTCTTCGTGTGGGTCCCACACCGTTGACGCGTATTCTAATGTGGGGCGCACCATGGTGGTACAGGTTGCTGCTTTAACTTTTGTTGTACATTCTTTAAAGTTGCGCCTCAGGAAGCCCATGTTTTGTATCCTTTTGCGGTGATGTTTTTGATGTGGCTGGTCCATGTTAGGTCATCTGATATGGTAACTCCCAGGTATTTGCTTTCTTTGGTCATCTCTAGAGCCTGTCCATGGAGGTAGTAGTCGGACACTAGCGGTGGTTTATTTTTGTCTGCTAGGATGCGGATGATGTTGCATTTACTGGGGTTAAAGTTCATTTGCCACATTTCTTCCAGTCTTCAAGTGCGTCCAGGTCTTTTTGGAGTAGTCTCTGGTCTTGGATTCCTTTAATTTGCTTGTAAAGAAGGCTGTCGTCTGCGAAAAGTTTTACTTTTGCGTGTTTCACGACATCAGGAAGGTCGTTGATGTACAATAGGAAAAGTAGCGGTCCAAGAACAGTGCCTTGGGGTACTCCTGATGTTACTGGGGTGGTAGATGAATATACACCCTCAAGTGCTACTTTTTGTGTTCTCCTGTCAAAAACGATTTGATCCACTTATGTGTGTTTCCTCTAACTCCGTAGGGTGCGTTGTTGTTGTTTTTTATTGTGCAAGACTGGAACCAGAAAAAGTGAGCTTCTGCTGGAGCAAATGCCGGCCACAGGTCTATGTGGAGAGACTGGGAAGAAAAAGAAGGGAATTGTGAGGAGTGGGGGTGAAGGGGGGAGGAAGAGGATACGTGGAGGCGTGCGGAAGTGGAGGTGGGGGATGAGAAAAGTGAACGGGAAGGGGTGGGGTGGGGGTGGGGGAAGAGAGTGTCAGGTGTCGGAATTCATCCCATATGTCGACACCGTTCTGATTAAAACAAAAGAGAGAGAGAGAGAGAGAGAGAGAGAGAGAGGCGGCAGTCCATGGTTATCTTCTCCTCGTTCGCCACCCACAGAAACTCAACACCCGCAACCCACACAGGTCCGATAACTCTTGACCTGCACGCGGGGGCGCGACGACTGAACCAGTGTGTGTGTGTGTGTGTGTGTGTGTGTGTGTGTGTGTGTGTGTGTGTGTGTGTGTGTGTGAACCTCGCTGAAAACTATTAAAGTGTATCACATTACATACAGTGACGACTGCACAATAGTTTAAAAGAAATCTAGAGAGAAAGAAAGGAAGACACACACACACACACACACACACACACACACACACACACAGAGAGAGAGAGAGGAGGGGGGGGGGGAGGGAGGGTTCCACTTATGAGGCAACGCATATTTGGGGAAGATCTGTTTATTTTTTCCGTCTCTTTTTTTATTCTTCTCACAGAAGTCTCAATCTTAAAATGCTGGTTTGTAAAATTATTGACCCCCTCTCTCTCTCTCTCTCTAACTTCCCCAGAAGCACAGAGAGAGAGAGAGAGAGAGAGAGAGAGGAGGAGAGGAGGAGAGAGAGAGAGAGGTCTGTGTTGTCCATCCTGTGTTTATCCGCCCCCACACTTTTTTTTTTCTTTCTTAAAGCCAGCAGCATGCATCGCTTCTGTATGAATAGTCATTGTGTCTGTGCACGTGCGAGGCTCAGAACGAGGCTCTGTGTTTCCCCCGAGTTTCAAAACGATCGTCTGCTCCCTTCCGCTGACTGACAACTAGGGTGTGAGCGTGCGAGTGGAGCTGGCATTTTTTACGGTGGGGGGTGCCTCAGTAAGTCGACAGGAAGAGGAAGGAAAAACAAAACAAAACAAAAAAAAGAAAGAAAACCGGGAGATCTCAGGTGGCAGCAGTGATTTGATCAGACGTTTGTGGGATCTTTAACGCGGAGCAGACGCTCTCTCACCTTATGAACTGTGTGCGGTGTTCGTGGAGCGGTTTTCCCAGCAGACGATTGTTGACTTGCCGATGTCATCGGGTATTGTTCGTAAGCAGTACCTGTTGATTTCTGCAGTGGAATTGCAATATTTGGAGGTAAGAATGGAATGACATGTAATGCTAATGGATGTTTGTTTTGCCGCAGCTGTTTGTTTACCAGATGAACTTCTTTTGTATTGCCGACGTCTTGTTGCGAGGCTGATGTTAGTTTGCGTGATTTGTAAGTTCCGAGTTTGGTTCACAAATGCGTGCATGCTATAGTGTATTTTATTGTATGAGATTGGTAATATATTTAATGTTCTATCTTCCAAGGCCTGCAGTTTAGCTGGAGCGGTTCACTGGCGTAGTAACCGTGGAGGTTGGGGTATAGATGTTATTGATTGGTGCCGTCAGGGACAAAACACACACACACACACACACACACACACACACACACACACACACACACACACACACACACACACGCACGCACGCACGCACGCACAAACCACCTGAACGCGATGATCGCAATGGCTCAAACAGGCCTATTGCAGGCAGCCCATGTGTTTCAATAGGAAACTGAGAATATTAAGTTCAAATTAATTGCACCGTGTGTGTGTCTAAATGGGCCAGCAGGCACAGGGGGAGACGGGGGAGGGGGAGGGGTCCTAAGTGCCCAGAACCCCACCCTCACTTCCACTTCTTTTCGAAGAGGCTGGATAGGTTTACTGGATATCTTCAGGGAGAGATCTCCAGTTAATCTATAAAAAAAGAAAAAAAAAAAGAAAAAAGGACATAACCTTCAGTGTATGGGAGGCTTCGTTCCCTGTTCCTCTAGCAATTTTGGCGTTGCCTCTGAACGCCACCATGATCTTGGAACACCCCATTCTCTGCATCATATTTATAACCGGCCCTGTATGAGTATAGCCGCTTGCAATTAAATTTGCGTCTTTTTCAACCTTTATATAGCTGTTTCATAAATTCGTAATTATGCTGATAGACATATACACCCCACTGTTTCAACTTCTATGACGAGGATTTTGGCGTGGAAGCCAGATTTTTGAGTCTTGCAGACGTGAGATTTCTCCATTCTGCTGTCGTATGGCTCAGTGAGTTCGATCGGTTTCAGCTGGTTTGATGACCCGGGTGGGAGAACAGTATCCGGTTTCGTACCTGTCTTCCTCATAATCTCTTGGATAGTTTTCCAGTTCCGGAAGGTCTGCTGTGCAGTCCCAGTCACCCAGGCAAAACCCCGATTCAATGCTCTTGATGTCACAGCTGTTCCAGCCGATGGCTTGAAGCCTCCTGTAAGGTAGACTTTCGTTGCTGGAGCTTCTGGTGGCGTAGTGTTCCACCTGGCAGGGCTAACAAGCATGTACGAGGTCCTCAGGCTCACGGTTATGTCTCCATGTGTACCTTCCCTGGGTTTACCCTGCTCTGCATGAACTCAGGGCTTGTCTCATTGTTTGTTTGCCCAGGCGGAGCGGACACGCAGGGTATAATCTTTTCCCAACCATTTCATCAGACTT
>CM031609.1:56005046-56010046 GCA_018398815.1 Conus ventricosus
ACATATACTATCACACCGATATTGTATCTGGTAAGCGGCATATACTATCACACTGATATTGCTATATCTGGTAAGCGGCATATACTATCACACTGATATTGCTATATCTGGTAAGCGGCATATACTATCACACTGATATTGCTATATCTGGTAAGCGGCATATACTATCACACTGATATTGCTATATCTGGTAAGCGACATATACTATCACACCGATATTGTATCTGGTAAGCGGCATATACTATCACACTGATATTGCTATATCTGGTAAGCGACATATACTATCACACCGATATTGTATCTGGTAAGCGGCATATACTATCACACCGATATTGTATCTGGTAAGCGGCATATACTATCACACTGATATTGCTATATCTGGTAAGCGGCATATACTATCACACTGATATTGCTATATCTGGTAAGCGGCATATACTATCACACTGATATTGCTATATCTGGTAAGCGGCATATACTATCACACTGATATTGCTATATCTGGTAAGCGGCATATACTATCACACTGATATTGCTATATCTGGTAAGCGACATATACTATCACACCGATATTGTATCTGGTAAGCGGCATATACTATCACACTGATATTGCTATATCTGGTAAGCGACATATACTATCACACCGATATTGTATCTGGTAAGCGGCATATACTATCACACCGATATTGTATCTGGTAAGCGGCATATACTATCACACTGATATTGCTATATCTGGTAAGCGGCATATACTATCACACTGATATTGCTATATCTGGTAAGCGGCATATACTATCACACTGATATTGTATCTGGTAAGCGGCATATACTATCACACTGATATTGCTATATCTGGTAAGCGGCATATACTATCACACTGATATTGCTATATCTGGTAAGCGGCATATACTATCACACTGATATTGTATCTGGTAAGCGGCATATACTATCACATTGATATTGCTATATCTGGTAAGCGGCATATACTATCACACTGATATTGCTATATCTGGTAAGCGGCATATACTATCACACTGATATTGCTATATTTGGTAAGCGGCATATACTATCACACTGATATTGCTATATCTTGTAAGCGGCATATACTATCACACTGATATTGCTATATCTGGTAAGCGGCATATACTATCACACTGATATTGCTATATCTGGTAAGCAGCATATACTATCACACTGATATTGCTATATCTGGTAAGCGACATATACTATCACACCAATATTGTATCTGGTAAGCGGCATATACTATCACACTGATATTGCCATATCTGGTAAGCGGCATATACTATCACACTGATATTGCTATATCTGGTAAGCGGCATATACTATCACACTGATATTGTATCTGGTAAGCGGCATATACTATCACACTGATATTGCTATATCTGGTAAGCGACATATACTATCACACTGATATTGTTATATCTGGTAAGCGGCATATACTATCACACTGATATTGTATCTGGTAAGCGGCATATACTATCACACTGATATTGCTATATCTGGTAAGCGGCATATACTATCACACTGATATTGCTATATCTGGTAAGCGGCATATACTATCACACTGATATTGCTATATCTGGTAAGCGGCATATACTATCACACTGATATTGCTATATCTGGTAAGCGGCATATACTATCACACTGATATTGCTATATCTGGTAAGCGGCATATACTATCACACTGATATTGCTATATCTGGTAAGCGGCATATACTATCACACTGATATTGCTATATCTGGTAAGCGACATATACTATCTCACTGATATTGCTATATCTGGTAAGCGGCATATACTATCACACTGATATTGCTATATCTGGTAAGCGACATATACTATCACACTGATATTGCTATATCTGGTAAGCGGCATATACTATCACACTGATATTGCTATATCTGGTAAGCGACATATACTATCACACTGATATTGCTATATCTGGTAAGCGACATATACTATCACACTGATATTGTTATATCTGGTAAGCGGCATATACTATCACACTGATATTGTATCTGGTAAGCGGCATATACTATCACACTGATATTGCTATATCTGGTAAGCGGCATATACTATCACACTGATATTGCTATATCTGGTAAGCGGCATATACTATCACACTGATATTGCTATATCTGGTAAGCGGCATATACTATCACACTGATATTGCTATATCTGGTAAGCGGCATATACTATCACACTGATATTGCTATATCTGGTAAGCGGCATATACTATCACACTGATATTGCTATATCTGGTAAGCGACATATACTATCACACTGATATTGCTATATCTGGTAAGCGGCATATACTATCTCACTGATATTGCTATATCTGGTAAGCGGCATATACTATCACACTGATATTGCTATATCTGGTAAGCGACATATACTATCACACTGATATTGCTATATCTGGTAAGCGGCATATACTATCACACTGATATTGCTATATCTGGTAAGCGGCATATACTATCACACTGATATTGCTATATCTGGTAAGCGGCATATACTATCACACTGATATTGCTATATCTGGTAAGCGGCATATACTATCACACTGATATTGCTATATCTGGTAAGCGGCATATACTATCACACTGATATTGCTATATCTGGTAAGCGGCATATACTATCACACTGATATTGCTATATCTGGTAAGCGGCATATACTATCACACTGATATTGCTATATCTGGTAAGCGGCATATACTATCACACTGATATTGCTATATCTGGTAAGCGGCATATACTATCACACTGATATTGCTATATCTGGTAAGCGGCATATACTATCACACTGATATTGCTGTATCTGGTAAGCGGCATATACTATCACACTGATATTGCTGTATCTGGTAAGCGACATATACTATCACACTGATATTGCTATATCTGGTGAGCAGCATATACTATCACACTGATGTTGCTATATCTGGTAAGCGGCATATACAATCACACCGGTGTTGCTGTCTCTAGTAAGCAGCATATACTATCACACCGATATTGCCATATCTGGTAAGCGGCATATACCATCACACCGATATTGCCATATCTGGTAAGCGGTATATACCATCACACCGATATTGCCATATCTGGTAAGTGGCATATACCACCACACCGATATTGCCATATCTGGTAAGCGGCATATACCATCACACCGATATTGCCATATCTGGTAAGCGGCATATACCATCACAGCCATATCTGGTAAGTGGCATATACCACCACACCGATATTGCCATATCTGGTAAGCGGCATATACCATCACACCGATATTGCCATATCTGGTAAGCAGCATATACCATCACACCGATACTGTTGTGTCTGGTAAGCGGCATATGCCATTACACCAATACTGTTGTGTCTGGTAAGCGGCATATATCATTACAGCAATTAATGTCCACTGACACTTGCGTAAAACAAGCATCATCATTATCTTCACTATTGTCATTGCTTGTCATCCTTCTCAGAGCCTAGGCCGCCACCAACAGTCCTTTAGAGCCCCCTGTCCAGGCCTCGCTTTCCTGCTGCCCCAAAGAGTGTCCCACTTGTAAGGTGTCCGCTTCAAGGCCTCCCACACCAAGTGTTTCTTGGTCGGGCTCGCTTCCGAGTGTTTTGGGGCTCCTGGTGACGATGGACATGAATGTCTGAGAGTGTGACCATTCCACGTTCACTGTCTTCTCTCCATCATCATGTTCTCGGCTGGTCGTTGATGTAGTCTCCGCCAGAGGTTGATGTTGCTGATTGTGTCAGGCAAGCGGATCTGGAAGAGTTTTCCGAGCTGTGGATGAAAGTCTGCCGTCTCTCGGTGGTCTTCTTTGTTTGGTCTTACAGATTGGTGAATTTGCGTGTAAAATGAAAGATCCTTCATTGTTGCTCTCCACGTCTCGGCTTCCTTTAGTAACACTGACTTCACGCTGGAACTGAACAGTTTTATGTTTGACAACTTACGTGTTTTGAGCTCCAGATGTTTTCTGAGCTGCTAACAGTGCTGCTGTTTCTTTGTTTAATATTGCAGGGATCTCTGCGTCTGTGCAGTCCTGTTTGTTGACAAAACTGCCCAGATTGACACTGTCTTCCCCCCCTCCCCCCCCCTGCGGAATTTATTGGTCAAAAACTTGACAGGTGTCCAACTAGAATAATACTTCGGTTTGAAGAGTCGATGTAAAGATGTATTTCAAGTGCGGGTAGGCTTTACTGTGCTGACAGGCGTCAGAAAAAGAAAAGGAGAAAAACATTTCGCTTCCGAACAATGCCAGTGAGCTGAAGTTGCTTTTTTTTTCTGGGAGCATTACGTTTGTGGCACAAGGTCATGTTTAAGAACTTTACAGGGTAGAAGTCAGACAAATTAAACTAGTTGAGCTCTACTCAGTGTGGCAAACATTTACCTGCAGTTTTTCTCATCCCCGCACCGCCGCCCCCCACCTCCCCTCCATCACCCCTTTAAGCACGACCACATCCTTTCCCCCCATCCAATTTCTCATTAAACGGTTTTACACTTTCGGCCATCACAGGCGATAGAAAGGGAACAGCTCTATCTCTGGCACATCGTGCCGGTACATGTTTGACGGAAACTGCCTTTCGAACAAGAAAAAATAGCCGTCGCTGTTTTGCCTCTCATCGTTTGTCGATCTCGTAGGTAGTTCAAGACTTTCAGGTTAACCTTTCGCTTTGTGAAACACAACAGCATCATGATCATGCTGGCAAAACTTAGCATACTGTTTTTGATAAAAATTTGAAAGTGAGCACAAAGTCAAGAAAGTGTATGCGCGCTGTCCGGAAATATTAAACGGTGTTTTTTTTGTAAATAGGCGGTATGTACACCATTCATGATTCCTTCACTGATCAGGCGTTACTGCTCCTTGATACAGAGGCGGATCACTATGTCAAGAGTGATGGGGGTGGATGGGGTCTAAATTCTCTCCAGAGATCTATAATGACCAGTTGTTGTTTTTGGAGTTGGTTGGTGAAGATATTCAAT
>CM031609.1:56020046-56022546 GCA_018398815.1 Conus ventricosus
AAAGGCACCTCAAAAGGATTTCAAAACGACATCCACGCTGGATCGGAAAGCAAAGGAGTCTCCAGGGGAGTTCTCTTCCATCTCTTTCCTGTTCGGTACACCAGTCGTCTTGTCAACGACCTTGACGAACGCATCGCGGCGCCGGTGGGACATGACGTCATGCGCATGCCGTTTGCGCTGCCCAGAAAGTACGGGCATTCTGACGTCAGCGACATGACGTCATCAGGTACAGTGTTGCAGCTGAACGTGGTGGATGCGGGCGGTGCTATGACGGCGGTTGTCTACCATGGTAAACAGGTGGCGCTGGAGCTGCACGCTGCTCATAGTGGTGAGTCAACTGTGTGTGTGTGTGTGTGTGTAATTTTCTTCGATGTCGCTACTTAACGTCTCTCTCTCTCTCTCTCTCTCTCTCTCTCTCTCTCTGTGTGTGTGTATGTGGAGTGTGGTGTGTCCTTCATTTTCATCGTTGTAGATACTTACGTATATGTGTTCTTATGTCGTTTTCAATCTGCATCGCTGTAGACACCTGTGTATAAATGTTCTGTTGTTTCTATTTTCATGGCTGCAGAAACGTCTGTATACATGTTCTATACACGTTCCTGTGTTGCTGTTATTTCATGGCCTGCAGAAACGTCTGTATACATGTTCTATACATGTTCCTGTGTTGCTGTTATTTCATGGCCTGCAGATAATTTGCTATAAACGTTCTTGTGTTGTTTGCATTTTCATGCCACGTTGGCTAGGTGATGATCATGCCAATACTAAAGTCGGTAATGATGGTGGCGATGAAGATGTTAATCTTCTCTGCAATGGCTATCCTCCGTACACTGATTTGGACATAATGATCTCTTCATCACTCTCCTTGTCAGGCACTCTGGGAACGCCGGTAGTAACGTCATGCAGAGTCGCCAATCCTTTGGACCATTACCCCGTGGACAATGTGGCCGTCCCGCCTTTCCAGGCCTCCGTCATTCACCACGGGTACGTGGAGCGGAGCCACCACCCTCAACCCCTCTCTCTCGGTGCGCTAGCGCGCACAAGCGTATGTGTATTTGTGCGTGTGTGTGTGTGTGTGTGCGCGCGCGCGCGTGTGTGTGTGTATGTGTGTGTGTGTGTGTTGTGTGTGTGTGTGTGTGTGTGTGTGTGTGTGTGTGTGTGTGTGTGTTCCATTTGGAAGGGGCTGAGGGTCAGAATAACCGAGTAGGAAAGGAAAGAGCGAGAGGAAGGGAGAAACAGGAGGTTATTGGATTAAAGGGGGTGGGGTGGGGATGGGGAAGTCAAAGAGAGAATTTTCTTTCTCTTGTCATCCTGCCTCTCTCCCTCTCTCTCTCCCTCTCTCTCTCTCTCTCTCTCTCTCTGGGAAGAGCGAAGACAAAGAGAGAAATTTCATTCTCTTGTCATCCTGTCTCTCTCTCTCTCTCTCTCTCTCTCTCTCTCTCTCTCTCTCTCTCTCTCTCTCTCAGCGGAAAGAAGACAGACATTTCTCTCTCCTGTTATCCTCACCCCCCTCCTCTCTCTCTCTCTCTCTCTCTCTCTCTCTCTCTCTCTCTCTTCTCAGCGGGAAAGAAGACAGACATTTCTCTCTCCTGTTATCCTCACCCCCCTCCTCTCTCTCTCTCTCTCTCTCTCTCTCTCTCTCTCTTAGTCATGCGTATTTTGAAGTCTATTCTATTATTATCTGAAAACGCACTTTCTTTACGATATGGTTTCTTGCATTACCGAATTTTATCTTTGCATTTGCCCTTTTATCTCCATATAAAAATATGCATGTTAGTTTTGTAATTCAGTCGTATTTGCATTTGCCCTTTTATGTCCATGTAAAAATATGCATGTTAGTTTTGTAATTCAGTCGTATTTGCATTTTCTGAATGAAAAAAGACACCTAGTTATTCCGTTTTTCCCCTCAACAAGAAACATTGGTTTTCTCTGTGTGTGTGTGCGTGTGTGTGTGTGTGTGTGTGTGTGTGTGTGTTTGCCAAATAAACACAAAGTTGGGACGTTGATTGTTTGAAAGATTCCGACTATAGCAGTTCACAGAAACCTCTTTCCAAGGGAAGCTACCGCGTGAGACTTTGAGGAAGAGCTTCATATTGGAAATCTATTGGATAACTTCCCTTGGTAGTGCTTTCGACGAACGAAACGAAAGCGTTTCATACACTGAGAGCGCATGGTGGAGTGGAACTTTCCCTTCTCCTGAATCAACGTGTGTGCTGAAAAGCTAAAGACTGAATCCATTTTGTGTGCTTTCACACAAGACCAGAAACGCCCCTTTAATCTGGAAGTCCCCTGAGAAGTGAACGATTAGCAACAACGAGTGATTTTGAAATCATTTTCAGAGCAGCTACTGTTTGACAGTAAATTAGTTAATAACCACGTGAAGCAGCTGGAGTGAACCCACCAGCATAAGGTCCGCGATATCAAATGGAGTGGTACTGCGTCCAACTCTCGGGTTCAGGAAAAGTGTTGGCTTCCTTGAGTGGAATGGTTTTCGTAAAGAGCT
>CM031609.1:56027546-56031402 GCA_018398815.1 Conus ventricosus
AAACCAGTATGAAATGTACAGTTCTTTGTAAGATAGTGAATTCATACAAAACGTATTGGTATTTTAAAAAGTATTCTATGGTGATGATAATTATAATTTAACAAGGTAGAAACGACAAGACAAAACAAATATAACGTAATAAGCAAATAAACACACACACTGAGCTGATCCAAACTTGGGTACGCGTTGGTTTTCGTTTTTTTAAATTTTGTTTTATTTTTTATATGGACCAGTACTGTCGGCGGATGTCGCTGTTGATGCTGCCCTATCTCGATGACGTCATACGCCGCATCTCCGCTATATATAGTAGAAACACCATCTTAAGCTGACAGGACGTAGATCTCAGCAATCACGCTCATGCATACGAAATGCGCTTTCGCTGATTTTTGTTGTTGTTGTTGTTTTTAACGGGGTGCTAGAGGGGAGGAGAGGGGAAGTCTGGAGGGAGAGAAGTGGATAGGTTGGAGGGGCGGGGGAGCTGGAAATCCCAATCAGCGAAATCAGTATAATAAGGTCTCAGCTCAGCTGAAGCTAGCCTACTCTTTTTTTGAGGGCCGGATGGATGATAAAAAAAAAGCTGTAAATAATAAAGATAATTTTGACTTGACTTCTTTGACCACATCTCTGAGCTACCCGATCAGTGTGGTTTGTCTTTGTGCCTGGCTCATGTGTGCCTGATGAATCTGGAACCAATGTGTCGGGGTTATTTTGTATCTAGGGCGTGTATTTGATCTGTATATAGTTAATGCGTTTCAGACGTGTCTTGTTAGTCTGTGTGTTGCGAGTGAGGTTAATCTGTATCCAGTGTGTCTGGAGAATCTGAATCTGAAATGCCTGCTTAATCTGCATCTGATAAGTCTGTGTCTGGTGTGAACTGTGAATCTGCATCTAGGATGTCCGCTGAATGGTGTATCTGGTGTGTTTGATGCGTCTGTTGATCTGAATCTGGTGTTTCTGTTCATCCGTGTGGTGTTTGTGAGGTTGCTTTGTATACGATATCTCCGATTCATCTGTATCTGAAACGTCTACTTAATTTGTATCTGGCGTGTCTGCCTAACGAGCATTTGGTGTGTCTGGTGGCTCTGTATCTGAAATGTCAGCTCAAATCGTCTTTGGTGTTTCTGGTGAATCTGTATCTGGTGTGTGTTGTTGATCTGTGTGTTGTTTGTCAGGTTACCTTGCATCTGGTATCTCTGTTAACTTGTATCTGATGTGTCTGGTGAATTTGCATTTGGAATATCTGCTTAATCTGTATCTGGTGTGTTTGGTAAACCTGTTCTTGGGGTATCCGAGTAATCTCAGTCTGAATGTTAATCTATGTCCGATGTGTTAGGGTAATGTGTATCTGGTATGTCTGGGTTTTTTTTTTCTGTATCTGGTGTGTCTGGTTATTCCGTACCTGAAGTGTCTGTGCATCTGTATAATCAGTATCTGGAGTGTATGTATTGTAACTGTTGGGTCTGTTGGATCTGTATTTGTTGTTTCCGTTTCATGTGTATCTGGAGTCTGTTTAATCTGTCTGTTGTGTCTGGTAATATGTATCTGGTGTGTCTAGTCAATCTGGTGTGTCTAGTTAATCTAAACGTGAATGTCACCAAGGACATACCAGTTACCCGTCGGTTGAGTCAGCCTCATGCATGGCCGCAACAAACGTGAACATCACGATTCCTGAAAGGTTATCTGAGATGAACTGCCTCTATGATGATTTGTGCTCATTGTGTGGTGTTGCTTGATGTCACTTTTTTGTTCCAATCCAGTATTATTAGTAAGCGAGTCTAAATTCCGTCCATCTTAATTGTAATTATTTTCTACATGTTTTTATGAGCGTAACTTTTTTTAAATTTTATATCAGGTTAGACCAAAGTAAATACATATGTTTTTGAGAGAATTATTGTGAAACTTGCCAGTGAAAAAGCTTGCAAGTGACTTTGATTATAAATAAATATGTAGATAAGATATATTGTTTTCAACAGTGCATGTGAAGTCATGGTATGTTCATTTACTTTTTTGTACCAAATCAACTTAGTCCAGTTCTTATGAAGTGTGATTTTAGAACTAAAAAACAATCAATAAAAGATTTCAACATCTGCAAAAGGTGACTGTTTGTCTTGTGTAATGGAACCTCGTTGTCATAACAACCTTCTGCCAGTGAAAGTCGAGTCGCTCCTCCTGTGGAAATCATGCTGACGTCATCAACTCCATAGCGTTTGTTTCTTTCCTGTCTGTCCATGTTGTTTGTTGACGATCTATCAACGTGCATTTTCTCCGTGCCTACGTTTGCGTCTATCATCAACGTGAATTTTCTGTCTGATAATAGATTTGTTGAACGTGAAAGTTCTGCTGACCTATGATTTTGCTTACTTGTAAATGTGAATTTTCAGTCTACCTGTGTTTTTACTGACCTATCAACCATAATTTTCTGTCTTTCTATATTTATGTTCACCTATTAACGTACCTTTTTTTCTGTCTGGCGATGTTTGCGTGAACCCGCCCATGTAGATGCCGCGGGCTCTTTCCGTACAAAGAGCCCCGCTCCCCGCCCCCAACCCTTGTGGATCATTCTCTCATTTTTGTGTAGGAAGCTTTTACATTACATGTGTTTTCTGGTCACAACTTACGACAATGCCAGCTTCTGTATACTGTAATCTCGTGACTAGGTAATGAACATTGTCCACACTGCCTTGAGTAAACTCTGGCTGCCCATCCTCCAGTGTCTGTTCGCCAACATTGCTTTTCTTCTTCTTTCTTCTCCGTGATGAGTCATTAAGGCGCCGTACCGAATAACAGTTTACCAGATCCCTCCGGTTTTGTCTTTTGTGTGCCAAGGCTCACACACACACGCACACACACACACACACACACACACACACACACACACACACACACACACATATACACACACACATGAGCAAGCGCACGCGCTTATTGACAAATTCTGGAGGAACGGCATCGACCGTGTCTTCTCTTTAAGTCCCTAGAGAAAGCACGTGGTCCGTGGTCTAATCAGCTTCTTGACAGGAGCACAGAGGCCGCGGCACTAGGGGAAGCATCTGAACAAAGCTAGAGCTAGCGGTTGCTCTTGAAATACCTCTTCCAAAGACGTGTAGATTTTTGTAAGATTATTGTAGGATGCAGCTCTTCCTCTCTTGATGTTTTGTCCTACGAAGTGATTGCAATCCTGTTTGCCACTTAGTTCATTCCCCGTCTTATCTGTCGTGTTCCGTGGTGAAAGCTACTGGCAGTGATGGCACGACAGATTTTAACACTGGCTTGCGGAAAACTATGACAGCAAAACAATGTACCAGTGATTTGTGCAATCATGTCGCTGACCTTTTCTTCCTTTCAATTTTGTCTTTTTCTACAATGACGACAATTTGGCAAAGTCCAATAATCCGGCGACAGAATTAGCTGCCTTTAATTTTTGCTACAAAATAAAAGTAAATGAAAATAAAAGTAGACGTGCAAAGACGAAGCAATCTTGTCCTCAAGCCTGCATTGTATGAAATGACTGCATTTTTTTTTTATCTCCCTTGTATCTTTCTCTCTGTCCTCTCTCCCTCCCGCCCTCCCCTCCCCTCTCTCGCTCTCTTCTGAATTTAGTCACTTGCAAAACAAAGCCTGGACAAAATCCAAATAAGAATGCCCCTGCATGTTGCCCTCGGTGTTGAAGAAAGAGCGATCAAGAGATGAAACCCCTGAGACACTAACCGCCATTCCAGTAAGAGCGTGATCTCAGCCACGCTTCGCACCACTGACAGCGGCTGTGCGCAAGCGCACTGATTTGGATCGCTCCGTACAGGCAAGTTGCTGCCAGCAGCTTCCACTACGGAATACACGCTGCATACGCAGTGCAGTG